>OY757020.1:77490426-77917926 GCA_963580285.1 Lucinisca nassula | reverse complement strand
TCAAATGAGTACACACAGCATACATTTTCATTATAGAACACCGAAAGGATGTTTAAAATATCACGTTATGCCTCCTGACAGTAATCCTTAGTAGGTCGAACTACCCCTGTCCTGAACAGATTTTCGAGGTCCCAAAGGTGTTCGAGCTATTGAAGTTCGACTGTATAATCGTTTTCAGTGTCTTATCATATCATATGTGCCTTTTCACGTCGGCATGTCAAGTGAATTAGGGGATAATTGTATTGAAAATTGTCATTTGGGGAGGTAAATCGGAGGTTTTACGGTCGGAAATTTCGTTTTAAAACGTAATTAGCGACCGTAAAACTGATGATTTACCTCCTCAAATCACAATTTTGCAATAAAGTTATCCCCATTCTAATGCACTTATTCGGTTGTTTTGTTTAAAACTGTACTGTTTTGCACAAAACGGCTAGCGCTGTGAGCTGCGTAAAACCAAATGCCAACCAATGAAAAGCGACGTTACGCGATGACGTCGGGTTTCCGACAGTATATCGCAGAATATGCTGTCGCAAATTTTTGACGTTATCCAGTCAGACGTCGCGTTTCATATACAAGTGCATTAGAATGCCCTTCAACATCACTTACCATTTCGAAAACACATTCGGCCCCCGCCCATCGGGGCTTGAAGAAATAGATGGGCTGCATGATGCTTCCACGCAGAACTGAAATCCGACCGCACACGAGTACTGGTAAACCGCGTGGAGGATCTAAGCCTGCCCGGGTAAAGCGGTGCGAGTCGGACCGTCCATGCTTATAAACCCTATTTGTTTCATTGGGCGACAGGGCTTGAGATGTCATTTCATTTCAATGTCGGGTAAAAGTCCCACAAAATTTGAAGCAACGTCTCCAAAATGACATATACAGTGTTGACGGGGACGTTAAACCTCAAATCAAACAAACAAAACAAATTGAAAACACATCCGTGTTATATGGTGAACTCTTTCAGGGCTCCAAAACGACCATTTTTCTGATAAAGGATTTTGATATTTGTGCTTGAGCAAGGCATTTCCTACAATTTACATTTGCGCACAGTGTCTGCGCACCAGAGACTTTTCTTGATGCACGAAGCAGCATTGGGCCCTTAGCTATCTTTAGAGCGCACAGCGAAGACTCTGATGCGCAGTCTGATCTGAGTCTTCGCTGGGCACAAATGTGAATTATAAGGAATGCTGTGCCCCGGCTCATTTTTCTTATTTCAAGTCCAAATAAAGTTTGTGGGTGCTCGTAAGAACCGCTTACTTGAGGCGCATAAGAACGGCATATTTGAGGCTGTTCAAACTAGTACCAACAACCGAAATAAGAAAGATAATATATTAGGCCTAAAAAAATAGCCGTGTTTCCGCTAACCCGACCGACTCTGCTTCAACCCCCGACTCTACTATTTTTATCAATAAAAGAACAAAATAAAAAGGAAAAGTCTATTGCCAGACGTCTGTCAATAGCACAAAGTCGGGAAATGTGCTATTGACAGACGACTGTCAATAGCACAAAGTCGGGTAAAATGCTATTGCCAGACGTCTTAACACAATTAAGGGTTGCTATTAAAAAAAAAAAAAAAAACGAAGGGGAAAGCTAGCTGCTAGTGGCCTTCTTTTGCATGACATTTACCCCTGTGCACAAGTCCAGAGTTGCACAAGCGGCTATTCGTGAGTGCATTTTCGAGCAGTTAAATCACCCGCCATACAGTCCAGACCTGGCCCCCAAGTAATTATTATCTGTTTCGAAATTTGAAGTTCCACTTGCGTGGAACGAGATTTAGGGACGATGGTGAGCTCAAGGCTGCTACAGAGGCTTGTTTTGGGGACCTACTACACGACGTTTATTTAAAAGGCATAGACTGTTTAAAAGAAAAGTGGACCAAATACCTACTGAATTGAAAAATAATGTTGAAACCATCTTCCACCCCTAGTTCTACCAACTTATTGAACTCCCCTCGTATATCTTGGGTCTTATTTGAGCGTGTGTGTACTCATTATGATCGCCTCGATGAGGCGAATCAACTGAATACACACAGCATACATGTACATTTTTTAAGAGAATTGAAAAGATGTCCATATTATGCCTCCTGTCATGGCTCTAAGATCAACCTTCGGTAGCTCGAACTTCCACTCTTTTAAACAAATTTTCATTTCTCACTTTCTATGATTTGGAGGGGAAATGATAAGAGGAGCGTATATCCCAGTTAAAAAATGTCGTAAACAAGAATTTTTCAGATGATTCTTTATACATTTTTCTTTTTTCTTTTTTTTTTTTTCTTAAGTAAAAACAAATTGTTGATGCTCGTAAGAGGCGATTCTTACGAGTACCCACAGTGTACATTCTTAACTCTAACACAGCGCGCCTATATTGGCAATATTCTACAACAAATCACGACAAGGACTGCCAATTGATGACGTCCTAGTCGATTTCCTTGACGTTAGACGGTGTAACGTCATTTTCTCGCATCGAAAACGTTAGAAAAGGATATAAATGCGTGTGTTTCAGTCGATAATTTTGGCTGGATTTCTTATAACAATGGCGAAAAGTTGTGAGATTTTGAAGGAAACAACAACATTATTGCCGATTTTCAGCCTGTTAGAATCGAAATAGATCAGCTCTAGTTTGTGATTTGTTGAGTAATAAATCACAGTTTGTCGGTCAGTTGTAAGTAGACAAATCACGCGCGCTACGCGCCCGTGATTTGTCTACTTTACAACTGACCTCCAAACTGTGATTTATTACTCAACAAATCACAGCTAGAGCCGATCTATTTCTTAAACAAAAATAAATAAAAGAAAGAATACCCTTGTTAAACCCATTTTCTTGCATAAAAACCTATGCGCATAGCTGTTTGAAGCCATTGTCAAATGGACCGAAAGCCGTGCTCAAACAGCAAAAACCATGTTCAAATCATGAAATTCGCGTGCTGTTTGAACATGGATTTTGAGCTTTTGATATCACAAGACGGGCCTTGTTTTGTTTACGTTACGTTGAGCGACGTAATGTTATCGCCCTGAACGTAGCGTTTTAGGGTTCTATGATGACGTCACTGCATGACAACGTCAGTGTAAACAACATTCCGAACTGGCCGCCATTTTGGTTTGCCTGTCGCATTTGAAGAGTTTATATGGACTTTTTATGGAGCTTTTGGGCGTTTTCGTCAAAATTTGCTGTCGGATTCGTAAGTTATGCAAGAACAACGACCATCCATGGTTATTTCATTGCATTAACATTGCCGGATCCCTCGGAAGACATTTGAACATTCGGCCTAGCGACCTCATGTTCAAACAGCTTCCTCGGGATCCGGCAAATGTTAATGCATGAAAAACCATGGTTGATCCCTATATTCTCTATTCAAAGTGGGATTTACAGGGGTGCTCAATACACAGACTTGATTAAATATTATTTATTTGTTTAAGTCTATTCACTTTTGTCATTTTCTTAAAAAATAAGAAAAATAATGTATACCCCCGTAAACCATAGTTTTCTCTTTATAAAGTGGGGTTTAGTGGGATATTCATTTCACCGACTTGTTCAGTTGATGAGATCCAAAGCAAAGAGGGTAGATCCTGATGAGACGGCACATTATGCATGTTTTTGCCACGGATAAACGTGCCGTACCGGGTGACCGAACCGCACAAACCTTGTCTCCAGTCGAACGTAAATCCGACTGCCCATTGCAATCCGGTTTGAATAAAATAGAAAGACCATGTTTCGCATCTGTGTACATATCTCCACCCTCAGCATTTGGAACGCCTATTTCATTGCCATAAATCATGAGTCTTAGAGATGTTTGGCTTCTTCAACATCCGTTTCGGTAAAATGTTGCTCTACGGACGAATTTTGTACCCACATCCAACCAAGAATTGTAAGTAAAAGCAGAAAAAAAGCTGTTCAAAATCTGACTTCGAAATGACTTCCGAAATGTAACTTTGGGTCGAAGGGGTAAAAAGACCCAAAGACACAGAGTTATATATGCTATAAGAACACATGTTTAACAGTATCCAATATCTTCGGTTTCTGTCAAAAAAGAAAGGACAAACAGAAGCCCATGGGTTACGCGAAAACAAAAACAAAGAAAACACCCACTTCCGTGCAGCTCAGGCGTCTGTCAATAGCATTTTTACCGAGTTTCTGTCTATTGCCAGACGTCTGGTAATAGCATATTTACCCAGTTTCTGCTATTGCCAGACGTATGGCAATAGACACACCGAAATAAAAATTAAAACATCGACCCTACCATTTTCAATTTCCGACCGTCTTTGCATTTTCCCGCAGTAATTTCGCGTTTTAAGTACATTTTTGTAGTTTTTGGCATTTGGAACCCTCCAAAATACACAGCTGACATTTTTTAGCATCAAAAACGAATCAAGTGTCAACATGACAAAAACAAAACAACATATACAAAAACACATAAAAAATATAGGCCCGACCCTGTTTTTATCGAGAAAAAAAAAAATCAAATAATAAAAAAAATGTTTCTCCTACCTATCGACCTTTTTTCAGCATGTTAGCGGAAACACAACTTTTTTTTTTACACCTTATACCCCTGTAAAACCAAGTTTTCTCTATAAAATGAGCCAGCGCACGATAAAACCTATAACAAGACATGTGCGTCCAACGAAGTCTCAGATGAGCCTGCGCATCCGCTCAATCTGATCAGGGTCTTCGTTTTTTGTTTGTTTGAGGTTTTACGTCCCCGTCAAAAATACTTAGGTCAATTTGGAGACGTTGCTTCCGATTTTGTCCGACATTGAGATGAAATGACATCTCAAGCCCTACCGCCATAGAAACCGCTAGCGTTAAAGGAGCGGTCCAACTCGCATCACTTTTCCAGGGCAGGCTTAGAACTAAGCTGTTTACCAAGTACTCAAGTTCGGTCGGTTTGAGCTCTGCGCGGAAGCACCGTGCAGCCCAATCTATTTCTCCAGGCCCCGATGGGCGGAGGCGCTAGAGTCTTCATTGTGCGCTCTAAGGATAGCTAAGGGCCAAAAGCTCCTTCATGCAGCAAGAGAAGTCTCTGGTTAGACTATATGGATGCACAGGCTGATCTGATTCTTCGCTGGACGCACATAATGCTGTGACCCTGTCACAAATCTAGGCTGTATTCATATGAGAAAGAGTAATGATCTCTCTGTCCGAAATATAGTTTCTCGATTTTACAGCTCTAATCAATACGTTCGCCTCATACGTATTTTTCAGATCAGTCAGTTAGATAAGTAATTGCTAATTTTCTCAACGTATATCTATCAAACATTTACATCTACCGTGGGTTGTTCTCAAACAATAAAATAGCGCGCAGGTTCAGCTTTCAGATCAGACAAGTAATCGCTATAATTTTCTCAAAATGCTATCGAACATTTCCCAGTGTCACAAACAATTTTCTCAACATGCTATCAAACATTTATATCTGCCCTAGTTTGTGTTCAGTGTCACAGGTTTCTGTGTTTTTTTTTTGGTCGCAGTATTTTTGTCACGTTCCACGTAGCTGACCTAATCTGCGTGCATAGAAGTTAAGGTCAAGAATACGTAAATAAGCTCTCCCATAGAAATTTTTAAAATTTTGCATGGTAGACCTTTACATCTCATTCTAATCAACAATAAACCCAGCAGGCACTCAACGTTGAACTAACGTTAGGTCAACGTTGAGTCAACGTTTTTTGCCTGTAGGGAATACGACAAAAGTATAAGTTTTAAGAAAAATTCTATGGGCCAGTATTTTTTACTGATTATAAAGATTGAAAATTCTGCAATTCAGTTTCGTCGGATTTCCATTGCTTTCTATACATATGTTACAGTTTTTTGTGCGGTCATATGGCGCCTAACATATCATTTTTATTGCATATTGCGATGCAGAAAGTTGAGACGTATTCGCATGCAAATTAAAAAAAAAAAAAACTATGGGAGAGCAGATTTGACCGCCACAACATGTAGTTCGAAATCCAGAAAATAATTATTTAAGCGGCATGGGAACACCTGGCAGGTTTTTCGGTCATTTTTCAAAGGGAGACAACTATCGGAACTTCCTGTTCACTTTTCTTTTAGCCTGTCCCACTGAAAAAAGGCGTTTGCACTTTAAAGGAAAACATTGCTACTCGGGAGCAGATTCTTTCATGTAAGAGTGAGACAAAAATACATTCGCAGGAGTTGCCTCCCCTGAAGGTGTATTCCCCTTAAAGCCGCAATTTAAAATCCATCTGGATTAATGTTCTGTCAAACTTTGTAAACCCAGACCAGCCTTAGAAAGCGGCGTTTGGTCAAGACCAACACTATTTGCTAAAGGTCAGTAGTTTAAGTGTTAAACGAAACAGTCTAAGACCCCGTTCAAGACCATTTTCCTTGCCGACACAGACAATTGACCCCCGGTGCCGTCAGTGCTTGGTTTGCTACAATTTTGCGAGAGAGACATTTTCGGACTTTCATTCTATTTAGCTCACCTGAGCACGAAGAGCTCAAGGTGAGCTTTTGTCATCGCTCTTAGTCCGTCGTCCGTCCGTCGTACGTGCGTCCGTCGTCAACTTTTGCTTTAAACGACTTCTTCTCCAAAACTATTGCCCCCGCCCATAGGGGCTTGAAGAAATATATGGGCTGCATGATGCTTCCACGCAGAGCTGAATCCGGCCCGCACACTAGTACTGGTAAACCGCTTAGAGGATCTAAGCCTGTCCAGGAACCGCGATGCGAGGCGGACCGCCCATGCTAATAAACCCTATTGGTTTCATTGGGCGACAGGGCTTGAGATGTCATTTCATCTCAGTGTCGGGTAAAAGTCCCACAAAATTGGAAGCAACGTCTCCAAAATGACATTTACAGTGTTGACGGGGACGTTAAACCCCAAATCAAACAAACAAACAAACAATTCTCCAAAACTGCTGGACAGATTTTGAATTAATTTCAGGGTGACCCACTACCAAAATTGCTCAAATCGTTCCACTCAGGTGAACAAGATGACCGCCAGAGCTAAAAAACCTTTAAACGACTTCTCCTCCTTAACTAGTGCATGGATTTTGAAATAATTTCACAGCAATGTTACTTTGGTGACCCTCTATCAGAATTGCTCAAACTGTTCCGCTCGGATAAAAAAGATGGCCGCCTGAGCTAAAAATAGAAAAAAACAACAACATTTAAACGACTTCTTCTCCTTAACCAGTGGATGGATTTCAAAATAATTTTACAAGAATGTTCCTTGGATGACCCTCAACCGAAATTGCTCAAACCGCTCCGCTCAGATGAACAAGATGACTGTCAGAGCTAAAAATAGAGAAAAAACCTTTAAATGCCTTCTCCTCCTTAACAAGTGCATGGATTTTGTAATAACTTCACAGGAATGTTCTTTGGATGACACTCTGCCAAAATTGCTCAAACAGTTCTGCTCTGATGGTCAAGATGGCCGCCATAGCTAAAAATATAAAACCTTAAAATGACTTCTTCTCCTTAACCAGTGGGTGGATTTAGAAATAATTTTACAGGAATGTTCCTTGGGTGACCCTCAACCAAAATTGCTCAAACCCTTCCACTTGGATCAACAAGATGGCCACCAGAGCTAAAAATAGAAAACCTTTAAATGCCTACTTTTCCTTAACCAGTGCATGGATTTTGAAATAACTGCTCAGGAATGTTCATTTGGTGACCCTCAACAAAAATTGCTCAAACTGTTCCGCTCGGACCAGAGCTAAAAATAGAAAAACCTTTAATCGCCCCATCTTCCTTATCCAGTGGATGGATTTTGAAATTACTGCAGAGGAATGTTCCTTGGATGACCCTCTACCAACTGCTCTGCTTGGATGAAGAAGATGGCATACAGAGCTAAAAAAAATGTTTAAATGGCTTCGAATCCTTAACAAGTGGATGGATCTCGAAATAGTTTCACAGCATTGTTCTTTGAGTGACCCTCTAGCAGAATTGCCCAAACCGCTCCGCTTAGATGAACAAGATGGTCACGAGAGCTAAAAATAGAAGGAAAAACCTTAAGAAGGCTTCTCCTAAACCAGTAGAGGGATTTCAAAATAATTTCACAGGAAAGTTCCTTGGGTTACTGTCTACCAAAATTGCTTAAACCATTTCGCTCTTATAACATGATGGCCACCAGAGCTAAAAATAGAAACAACCTTTAAATAACTTCTGCTCCTTAACCATTGGATGGATTTTGAAATAATTTCTCAGGTATGTTTCTAAGGTGACCGTGTACCAAAATTGTTCAACCCGTTCTGCTCGGGTGACCAAGTTGGCCTGCCGAGCTAAAAACAGAAAAACCTTTAAACAACTTAACCAGTGGATGGATTTTCACAGGAATGTTCGAGTAGTTTCGCTTTTTTAAGACACGAATTTCCATCTCTGATTACCCCATGACACCCCAACTCTGGTTATACCACAACATCGCCTTGCGAAGAGTAGATGCAGTGAAACAGCGTGTATTGACAGTATGACGTCATCTAAGACCATTAGTAGGATTGTATTTGCAATCTGCCTCCGCCATTAGTGATTATATTTTGTCAATGAAATATGGAAGAAAATATTCTAACTTCCGCTGTATTTGAGCATTTTGTATTCTGGTATGCATATCCGGTCAACTCCGTCAATGCACAAACTGTTCCAAGACGACAAAGCGACAAATGCGTATTGGTTTCGCTCCAAACGGTCATTATTTTCACAACATTTTACGTTTTCCATTAAAATGAACAAAAAATGGTATTAATATAATACTTTCTGTCTAGATATTTTGATTTAATTTTATAATGGCCATGCAAATAACAAAATGTATGAGTCTTCTAAAGAATTTATCTATTTACAACCTTTTCTCTTGAAATGTTAAGAAAATCCGTTTATCCTGCCACCAGTAAAACTCAGGGTCCAGTTGTTCAAAACTAACGACGTCGTTAGTTAACGTATCGTTGAAACTTTGATCATGTATTATGCCAAATATGTATATATTTTTGCTGAAAAAAAAAACAGTGAGTAGCTTTTCATATTTTTTCAGCAAAAATACCAAAATTTTAAATATTAAACTTGCTAGAACAGTTAACAATATGACCACTAACGAGCTCGTTAAGCTAACGATGCTTTGAAAAACTGGCCCCTTATGGTTAAAAGAACAGACATTCACAAATCATAAGGAACGAAAAAAGAACACGATTTTTTCAGCTTATTTCGACATTGCTCTGTATTGGTTTCTGGTGCGATGGTGAATAACCGAAGTACCAGTTTTATGTATTGGTTTCTACATCACGTGAACAAGTCCGTGAAATGAACACAACCTTACACCCCACTTTGTATAGAGACAACTGGGGTTTACGGGGGTAAACATTATATTTCTTATTTTTACTCAAAGACATAGGTTGTGGGTACTCGATAGAACCGGCTCAACGAGGCGGTTCTAACGAGCACCCACGACCTATGTTTGGGGTATAATTAAGAAAGATATGATGGATTTTCATCCGAAAAGTAGCCATTTTGGAGATGTGAAAAAAATGCACTATGTCTTACGGGTCGGTTGTCGTAATGAAATGACACACTTTTATCGTATATCAACGATATAATGGTACTTATGAGCTCATGAAGGACTTCCTATGTGCACAATTTAACCCAGTAAACAGTAAATATGCGATTGCTCCTAACAGAATCGCAGCCTTCATATATTATAAGCTCTCCAACAAGAAAAACACGTCCCGCGCCTAGTTTGCTTGTTTTAAATCACAAAGTATAAACCCACACTTGGTTACCTGTACAAGAACTCTCCCAGTAATAACTTTACAAACCACGGACATGGTGCACCCCTACCATTGCTCTTCTGCCTTTACAAGAGTTCTTTAGTAGTAATTCCATACATCAAAAGCACTGTATAAGAACCGAGTAGTCCCATCATATACCACGGACATCATCTACCCCTATCAGTGTTCTTTTACCTTGGCCCCTCAGTAGTATCACTGGATATATCCTTACCTTTTTTCACTACAAGAGTTCTTCAATTATACTAGCATGCACAGCAGACAAAATATCCTGCCCATTTTCCTAGCGAGGGGGTGCAGCAGTACTACAAGAAAGATAGATAGATAGATAGATAGATAGATAGATAGATAGATAGATAGATAGATAGATAGATAGATAGATAGATAGGTAGGTAGGTAGGTAGGTAGGTAGGTAGATAGGTAGGTAGGTAGGTAGATAGATAGATAGATAGATAGATAGATAGATAGATAGATAGATAGATAGATAGATAGATAGATAGATAGATAGATAGATAGATAGATAGATAGATAGATAGATATATAGATAGATAGATAGATAGATAGATAGGTAGGTAGGTAGATAGGTAGGTCGATAGATAGATAGATAGGTAGATAGATAGATAGATAGATAGATAGATAGATAGATAGATAGATAGATAGATAGATAGATAGATAGATAGATAGATAGATAGATAGATAGATAGACAGACAGACAGACAGACAGACAGACAGACAGATAGATAGATAGATAGATAGATAGATAGATAGATAGCTAGAGAGAGAGAGAGAGAGAGAGAGAGAGAGAGAGAGAGAGAGAGAGAGAGAGAGAGAGAGAGAGAGAGAGAGAGAGAGAGAGAGAGAGAGAGATAGATAGATAGATAGATAGATAGATAGATAGATAGATAGATAGATAGATAGATAGATAGATAGATACCCCTGTCGGTGCTCTTCTACCTGTACAGAAGCTCTTCAGTAGCACTACCAAAGAGATTGGACATAATTTGCCCATCCCAGTGCTCTTCTGTCCTTCAGTATGGCTACCATACATTATACCCATACCGTTGCTCTTCTACCACTTAAGGGGAATGTGAACACTTGTCACATTTTCCGCCATTCTTTCAAAGGGAGACACATTTTGGGACTTCCTGTCCGCTTTTCTGTTGGCTCAGTCTTGCTGAAAAGGGGTCTATTGACATTGGAGACAAAAATACTTTTGCAGGAGTTGCCTCCCCTAGAGGTGTGTGTACCCATTCCCTTAAAGTGCTTCTGTTACTTGTTTTCCGAACATTTCCGAAACAGATACGGCGGGCCTCATGAATATGCAAGATGTCGCTTGGGGAGCTCCTTTTCGTTCCTAAGCAGAAAAGCCACGTGACTATCACCGACTTGTCGGAATACTTTTTTTTATTGAAAACAGCCACATTAACTGAGGTCAGAGTTTTGAGTAACAGGGTTATCTTGGAATAGCAAACAGTGTAGACCCAGACCAGACGCCACAGAATGTCTGATCAAGATATACTCTATATGCTTAAAAATCGGAATTCTAGGCTAAATTAAACAGTTTAAATCACAGTCCAGGACTATTTCTCCGACCTACACTCAGAGACCATCGACCCACCAGTACTCTTAGTGCTTTGATTTTACGTTTGTTAATTGTGCGCAATTTGCGTTAAGGATGTTCCGCCCCTGGAGGTATGAATGTTTAACGCCGAGCTGAAACCAACCGCACATGAGTACTGGTAAACCGCTTAGGAGGTCTAAGCCTGCTCAGGCAAAGCTGGGCGAGTTGGCCCGCCGTGAATATAAACCCTATTGGTTTCATTGAGCGGTAGGGCTTTAGATGATATTTTATCTCAATGTCGGATAAAAGGTCCGACAAAATTAAAAGCAGCGTCTCTAATTGCATACTATGGGTTACTGGGCATTAATGTATTTCTTTTAATCTATGGTTAGCATATGCCCTGCTATAGGAGTCTGTCACTTTAACAACAACAACAACAACAACAACAAAAACAACAACAACAACAAAAAACAAACAAACAAGAAATATCTTTAAAAAAGATAAACGGCGTAAGCGATATTGGAATATGAATATTGAAATTATTTTGTGGTTCAATATGAAAAGAACAACTGTTTTGGAATATAAACTTTATTATGAATTCAAAAACAGTATAAAAAGTACCTTCTTCATAAAGAGTACAAAGTGTAACACTGTGCAGCCCAATCTATTTATTCAGGCCCGCCCAACAGAATTGTTTTAACAATATTTGAAGACCTTCTATTGAATTACACTTCCTTAAAGAAAAAAAAACAACAAAACACTGAATAAGCAGTTTGTAGTTGTTTTTCAATGAAAAATAAAAAAAAAAAAAAAAAAAAAAACAAGAAAAGATAATAAATGACACATGGAATTTTCGCCATGAAACAAACTGAGATTAATCGCTTAGATCAACAAAACGAGTTGTGAGTTTCATACCCCCTTTCAATAACAAACTAAATCAAGGACATTTTATCTATCCATTAACTCATATTCGATATTACCATATCTGAAAACGCTTAGATTTGTTAAATTGAGTTCGGGATCGGGGTTTTGAGTTGTGGGTTTTATACTCCATCTTTCAAATCGGAATCAGAAATGTTTACTTGTGACACGTCCGTAGACAATCCTTTACCAGGATTATTTCCTTGCTATGAACAATAGTATTTAAGTTGCCAATATTTCTACAAATCTGAATGCATAGTCCCTGTATACTTATTATATATATATATAAAAAAAAGCGATTTTACTTTATTTTTTGAACATCATAAAAGACACAAGATAATTCCTGTATATTATCGACTATTTGAAGTTGAACCCGCCAATTGATTTGTTTGTTTGTAGTGGGGTTTAAAGGCCCAGTCAACACGTTTTAGGTCATTTTTGAGCCGGTCATTTTACCTATCCACACTTTCCTTGGCAGGCTCATACGTAAGCTGTTAACCAGTACAGTGTACAGTCTTTCGTAGGAAACTGACAACTGCCCTTCCTCACTAAGCGGAAGGGAGAGAATGATCGTAGAAAAGATTTCATGACCATTCTCCACGAAAGAATGTTGCCGACCCTGGCAGGTATCGAACCCGCGTCCTCCTGATCATCAGTCAGACGCGCATCCGACGGAGCCCACGACGCCGGCCAACCCGCCCACTGAACTTGTTGAACGCCCCTTATTCACTTAGCCTTTCACTGTACGAAATATTGTATCGGTATTGTAGTAGTGCTGTTCTTTTTTAAAGCTGTTACTTGCCTATTTTTTATTTATATTTTCTCCCTTTAAAAAAGAATAATTCCATTTGTGCTTTTTATGACTCAGTGACATTATTCCAATAAATAAGACTTACTTGATCATTGCCTTCACATCAGTCTTACCTAATTACTTTCAAATGAAACACGCTTTGCAATATTGTAGCGTAAGGAATACTTTGTGGTGAAACATGGAATGTGAAGTCGTATAGTTTATGACACCGTTTTGAGTTTTAATTAACGTAGTTCTAATAAAAGAGAGACATTTCCGTAATTACAGGGTGGTTTGCAAAAGTATACACATTTTCGACCAATCGCAAATTACAATTTATTCAATCGAGACTAATATCAATAGGTAGGTCAAAAGCCAGCTTATACAGCTACGCCGAAAAAAAAAAAAAACCCGCAGAACATGTGGCTGTTATTGTTTGCTCGCATTTCTTTCTTTCTTTAAAATAATTAATCTATTTACGGTTTATAACCGACTTTTTATGAGAAAACGCATTATATCAGGGGCGTAGCATCCTTTATGCAGATACGCACTTGCGTACACATTGCAAACGTAAACAACGAAGACGAAGAAAAAGCAAGAAAGAAGAAGAAGAAGGACAAAATCTTTCCTGTAAGGGTGGTCCCCATTTGGTAAATGTATTGAATGGGCGGGATTATTATTTCTAGTATTTTCTTTGGTTTTTCTCCTAGGTACGCCCCTGATTATTTTAATGCACATACAGCTCCAGTCGGTTGGTGTTTTCTCTTACGAAACTGTCTGCTTATCATCCGACAACAGTAAGATGTGATACTGGCATTCTATCATTGATGTTGCTGTTGTTGTTATTCGGTACAGGGAGCAGATCCGGACATGTTGTTCGTCGCATTTATTTACTTATCCTAGGTATGAAGAACAAGCCTACGGCTATTATCTGAAGTTGCTATGTACTTAAATAGAATGTGGGAGAAGAACTTTATCACACCATTGTACTTTACTAAGCCCGGTACCTACATGTTACACTAATGCAGAATGCAGGCGGCGATGACTTGGATTCGACTGTACAGTTGCTCAAGCGGGACAAGGCAATCGCTGTCTCCATGTGCGATAAGGGCCCTTTTATGATGATCACGCAGCATATAAGTTGCATATTCTCCCTCATACTATTGATAGTTTATAACCTTGTACCACCTTAGCTACCATATATCTGTATTAATATGTCATTCCTTATATGTCATGTAAATGACTGAAGAGAATAAAGTTTTGTCTGCCTGTCTTATGTCTGTCTAAGGGCGCATTCGTCGTCCACTTTAATTCGATCCCGATCGAACTAAATCGTACTCCTGACCGAATCCAGCAAATCATGCTGCTTTTTTACCAACCAAGTACTAGTTTTAGATCGATCGCGATCGAACTAAACGTAGAAAACGGACGCGCCCATAGCTAAGGTTTAGCCATACCCAGAACCAGACACGGCCCCGCCCGTCAGGGCTTGAAGAAATAGAAAGGCTCCATGATGCTTCCACGCAGAGCTGGAACCGACCGCACACGAGTACTGGTAAACCGCCAAGAGGATCTAAGCTTGCCCAGGCAAAGCGGTGCGAGTCGGACCATCCATGCTTATATAACCCAGTGGTTTCATTGGATGACAGGGATTGAGATTTCTTACATGCTTTTCAATGAATGATAGAGATTTATCAGTGAAATATAAATCGATATTTTCACTGTTTCAAACAGTGAAAATACGATTTTTTATTTTTCACTGTTTGGGACTACTTTTTTCTTCAAATCTAACTAATTTCAATTTTATCTTTGTCAGATAACTGAACAATACGGAAATGTGTTCTAATTGACGCATAGCCCGTTCATGTGTGACGGGGACGTTACTGACGTCATTTATGACGCTGACGTCACGTCTTTTGTCGCGCGACGTTAGACTTGCCAGCAACTTCTTTGGAAAACTACTCTCTCAATTATTTCAATAATCATTCATAATAATACCATCCCAGGCCATTTCTCAGGTGCAAACTTTCAGTTTACACCCAATAGTATACCCACTAAACACGATGGACACCACTAAATTGACGCGAAACGAACAGGAACAAAGATAATTTTCTCCGAATGTGAGCGACACCATTAAAGACGCTAAATATTGCCTTTTGAAGCATGTAAGAAACAGAAAATTTGATTTTTTCAGTGCAAGATCAAATTTTATTTCACTCATGAACACCAAAACTGTTATTTTCACTCGTGGCTACGCCACTCGTGAAAATAACAGTTTTGGTGTTCATTCGATGAAATAAAATTCGATCTTACACTGAAAAAATCAAATATCCTCTATGTCATTTCATCTCAATGTCGGGTAAAAGTCTCACAAAATTGGAAGCAACTTCTTTAAATTTAAAGTGACCTATACAGTGCTGTTGGGGACGTTGAACCTCAAATCAAACAAACAAACATTACCAGACAACTGGACCGACATGTTAAGATAGTCCAGCAAATTTTCATTGTTGATATTAACACTGCATTTTTTGGTTTAAATAATATTTATTCATTTCGTTTTGACAAGTCAATTCGAACAGTATATGTACAATTTACAATGACAGGATTTGAAAACAAGCGAAACGCTTATACTAATCATCTCCTGTTAAGAATAAGTTTTTATGAACGGCATGCTGTATAAATTCAAACCAAAAAGTACTTTTTGCATATAGATCTACTTAAGGAGGAAAAAAGGGCCAAAAGATAAAATAAAAGAAAATGATATAGGGAGTAGAAAAGAATAGAGATAGAAAAGAAATGAGAATTGGAAAATGTCCAAAGAGGGGATGTAACAGTGCGACAAGAGTAAGACAGAAAAAAAATGTTGGAAGATACGTCAACACCAATATACATGCAGAGTCTGCCAAGAGTAACTCGTGTCTATGGGCAAATTCTTTAAAAGAAAAAGAAGTTGAGTTTTAATGGAAAATGATGTGATGCCAATTTTCCCGCGCACTAATCAGTGAACAAATCGATTTGTCTTTAAAATATAGGCCTGTACGTCCTTGAAGATACTAGTGTTGTTTTCGACAGAAATATTGGTGTCACCTTGCAAAAGATTGCAAAAGCAATCTTGTTGTGAGGATAATATCAAGCGGTATATACTGTCGTATATTGGTTATCATTTTCATACAAATTATATTGAATCGTGGACAAGCCAAAAGAAAATGGTCATTGCTTTCTACCTCGCCACATGTACAATTCGGACTTGGTATGAGATTTCTTCTGAATAGGTGCTGGTTTAATGCGCTACATTCAGTTCTTAAACGAGTGTGGAGAATCTTGGCTAATCTATCTCCGCAGTAAAAATACTCGGGCATTTTTGGCATATTGTGTGCAAGCAATCGTTTAAACGAAGACAGCGAAGTGGCGTTCTTAGTTGCGTTTGGAAGGTTATTCCATGACCGGATAGTTGAGGGAAGAAACGAGTTAGCATAGGCGCTAGTATTAGCGTTGATAGACAAGTAATGATCAGAGTTTCGAAGGGGATAGGCAGAGACATCGCCTACACGCGGAGGAATTAGCTCCGTGAGATACAGAGGCGTTAGGTTGTTTTCCATCTTGAAGAATAGGTATAGTTTATGCAAATTTCTTCGCTCTGATAGCTTGAGCCAGCCAAGTTCTGCATATAGTTTGTCTATCTCTACTAGCTTAGTCGTACCAGAGACAATTCTACCAGCTTCGAGTTGTATTTTCTCAAGAGTTGTGCATTGTTGCTGAGTACAGTTGTCCCAAACAACGTCTGCATATTCTAAGAGAGAGCGAATGAAAGAAAAATATTTGTTTTGAAGAGATTTTCTGTCAAGCGTGCATTTCAGACTTCTGAGGAGATTAATTCGAGACCAAGCTTTTACTTGAATATAGTCAATATGGTTTTGCCAGTCACCGCGCTGGGAAAAGATCAGACCTAGGTGCTTGTGTGAAGTTACTTCATTTATTTGAACCTCGTTTAAGAAAAGTGCTGGGTGATTAATCCTGTTAATCATACGGCTGAGGAGAAATGATTCGGTTTTGTTTGGGTTATAGTTAACTAACCATCTATCAGCCCAGTTGCCTATTCTGAAAAGATCAACATTTAGTATTTGAGCTGCCGAGTCTGGAAAGTCTACTATTATGTAAAGGCTTGTGTCATCCGCAAACAATCGAATATTTGAATGTATCTCCTGCACAATGTCATTAATGTATATGATGAAGCGAAGCGGACCAAGAATAGCCCCCCCACACCCCCCGGGGGACTCCAGCCCTGATTTGAAGCCATTCAGATCTACCTTCGGGTAACACCACTCGTTGATGCATGTTTGATAAATAGCTTTCAAACCAATTCAGAAGGCGACCAGAGATTCCATAATGTTTTAGCTTTGCTAACAATCCTCTGTGCCAGACCCAGACTGCATTTTTGTCATTCCCAACGGGAATTACATTATGTTAACTTCTTGACAGGTCACGTGCTTAGCTGTATTTGAAACAAAAAACTGTCAGCGGTGATATGGTTTCTAGTTAGTAGTTTGGAATTCTGGGTATAAAAATGATGACGGGTGGTTAATGTCAGTATGGTCGCCGTGATTTCCTCCCCAGATGTGACTACCGTCAGCCTGTTTTGCAGCCAGTGTCGGACCCTGGATAACATCTTTTTCTGCGCTGTATCTATAACTTGTATAGGGATGGCTTTCTATGATTTTTTAAAAGCTACACGCCGAAATTTAGAAAATAGAAGAAAAAGTAGTAGTAGTAGTAGAAGAAGAAGAAGACGCAGAAGAAGAAGAAGAAGAAGAAGAAGAAGATGGAAAAGAAGAAGAAGACAGAATACCTTGCCACACTCCTGTGTCATTGTCACCACCACCTCTTCCAATATTGAGATTTCTTCCATCGATTTTAACTCAGGCATACTGCAAAGTAAGGCACGAGTAGAAACCTATACAAAATATCGAGTAGAAACCAATACCCCGTATGGTAGAAACAAGGACGCGAATTGTAGTCTTCGTTGATGAACTTAGTCATAAACATGCTGGTGGTCTCCGTTTATTTTCCGTATAAATCTATAATGCTACTACACAATGGCACAAAATTATGAGAAACACACACAGCAATGAAGTTTAATAGATTTACTGAAATAATATGAAGATTGCCAAGAACTCTAGCACAGCGTGTCTATATAGGCAATGGAAAATAACTGTGTTTTATTCTACAACAAATCACGACAAGGAAGAGCATGACGAGTGACGTCATTAAAAACAGCCAATTTATGACGTCACTGGTCGATTTCCTTGACGTTAGACGGTGTAACGTCATATTCTCGCATCGAAAACGTTAGAAAATGATATTATCATATGACGTCGCGTCTGTGAGTGTAATAACGTCATGTATTATTTTCGATAATCCACTAGTGGATTAAATATGCAAATTAGCTAGATACGTCCCGTAACGTTACATGTACGATGTCCTTAATGACGTCGCGTTTACTAACGGCGGAATGTTGACATTTTTGTAAACAATCGTGAATAAAATGTCATATGATAAATAGAATCTTGCATTCGTGCTCATGTATTATTGAATTTATTAAACTCGTTGAGAAAAAGGAATAAAATGCTCGGCAAGCCTCGCATTTTATCCCTTTTCCTCAACTCGTTTAATAAATTCAATAATACATGAACACTCATGTAAGATCCTCTATTTAATACAGTGTTTCAGTCGATAATTTTGGCGTGTTTTCTTCTAACAATGGCGAAAAGTTGTGAGATTTTGAAGGAAACAACAGCATTGTTGCCGATTTTCAGCCTGTTAGAATCGAAAAAGATCCGCTCGTGCTTTGATTTACTTTACAAATGACCTCCAAACTGTGATTTATTACTCAACAAATCACAGTTAGAACTGATCTATTTCTTAAAAATGCAGTTCTGTTCTTTTTCTTCTGTTTTAGAAGCACACGTAGACGTTAATTTCTCTCATTCTTCTCAACTCGTTGTTTAAAGCAGAAAAGGGTGGCATAGTTAAACAGACAGCTATCTTTAGAAAAGATTACCTCATCCTTTACATATTTAACCAACATTATACTGACTTATATTCCAATTATCTACTACACATTGCACCGATTCGGCCAGTAACCATAACATTGGTCGTTTCGACACCATTTCGCTTTGTCGTCTCGGAACATTTTGTGCATTGGCGGGGTAGACTGGGGTGGTTCGAGTTATCCAAAGTTAGAAAAATTGAAACGGCCATGCCAATTACCGTTAGAATATATTTTGAAGTGTGACATTAAAAGATGAGTGAATAGATGTCCCGTCAACAGCACCACTGCGATTTTGAATGTCTCCCTTTCGACGAAACAAAGCTGAAGATAAAATGGCACAAAAATGCTCCCTGACAGATTTAGCTATTTTGGGGAAATAATACAGTAGAATCTCGGTGATTCGAACGCCGATTTTTCGAAACTACCTGATTTTTCGAATAAAATTGTCGGTCCCCATCAAAGAAATTCCTATTAAAATCCATCTCCAAAATCGAAGTCAAAATATGTCAAGCTTGAAGAGCATGTTTTCTTTGAGCTTGTTCACACCGGACTGCTTTCACAGGTGCATTATATTATTGTGTATACGGGTAATTGACACCTATTTATTCCTGAGCTTCTTAATTGAAATAACGGTAATTGGTAATGAGCATCGTTAAGAAGATTATCCTGTTGGAATAATATGAACTTAGGCACAGCCTAGATACGGACATGAGCATTACCAGTCAGTTAATGTTTAAAAGCAAAGATGCTAGTGTTTTAACCCACCTGAAGTTCGAACACTAGAGGGGAAGTGAATAAATGGTGACAACAAACCATTTTACCAATATACAGATAAGCGTTATCTTACGCCCCTTGTTAAAACAGACAGCGTTTTTGGTTCTGTATAGCTTTACTTGAGAGCATTCTTGCTGACTGAATAGCATTTCTGGGCATTCTTGCTGACTGTCAGAATCAGAAATGTTTACTGGTGACACGTCCAAAGACAATCCTTCACAAGTCAAGATGGTTTCTGAAGTCAAAGGTATTGCAAAATGCAACTACCGTATTCGACCTATTTACCGCACCGTGCGCTTAGTTTTTTTCAAAATTGTATGAAAATATTGTGGTGAAAAATCTACCTAATAAGCGCACACTCAATACGAAAAAAAAAAAAGCTTCCGATATGATTATTTTATAGAGTTGAATTTCAGCATAGGGGTTCACCACATATACATATGATTTCCTCGGGTCAAAGATGCAGCAAAACTCAATATGAATTAGTTGGGAGGTTACTGTAAAGTGAGCGCTTGTGTATTTTTTTTCCAGAAAAAGCTTGGGTGTGCGCTTATAGGAGCATGTGCGGTAAATAGGTCGAATAAGGTAGTTCAATTTTACCATGACATTGTGGGGAATCTGGTTGTGGTCATAAATCGTGGTCACTTGACTAAGTTGACTGACTTGATCATCATGGACTTCGCCAAGGCCTTTGACAAGGTTGAAGGTACCTCAGAGTCACAGAGGGCTATTATATAAAGTGACTACTATGGGATAAGTGAATCCACACATAGGTGGATAAGCTCATGGCTCTCTAGGTGCTCACAACAAGTTGTACTTGATGGCCAAGCACCTGATCAGTCCCTGTTTTATCTGGAGTCCCCCAAGTTCAGTCCTTGGGACCAGTCTTCTTGGTTTTCATCAATGATCTGACTGTTAATATCAGGACATCAGTCAGTTTGTTTGCTGTCCTGTATATATTCTCCGTCTGACTGTCTTATTTTACAAGATGACCTGGATCAACTTGCAGAGTGGGAGGCCGATCGGCAGATGAAGTTCAATGTGGCGGGGGCATTTTTGGCCCCATGGCCATAATTTGAACAATCTTGGTAGAGGTCCAATAGATGAAGCTACACAGCAAATTTCAAGGACCTGGGCCTTGTGGTTTCAGAGGAGAAGATTTTTTTAGATTTTTCCTACATAAGTCAATGTAAAACCAAGGGGCACCAGAGCTATAATTTGGACAATCTTGATAGAGGTCCACAAGACGAAGCTTCATACCAAATATCAAACACCTGAGTGAGTGTTTGGGTTTTACGTCCCACCAACAGCGAAGGTCATACGGAGACAGGACCTCTGTTTAAAGACTCATCCTAAAGTCTGGAGAAGCCCGGGATTGATCCTGCGATCCCTGGTTTACAAGGCGAGTAGCGTAACCACTACACCACAGAGGCTTCTGATCAAACACCTGAGCCTTCTGGTTTCAGACAAGAAGAGTTTTTAAAGCTTTTTCCTATGTAAGACTATGTTAAACCAATGGGCCCCGAGGCAGGGGCATTTTTGGCCCCAGGACTATAATTTGAACAATCTTGGCAGAGGTCCACTAGACTGAAGCTACACACCATCTATCGAAGGCCTGGTTTCAGATTAAGTTTTCATTAAAAAAAAATCTGTTGTTGGCTCTCGTGACCTTGATGTGCAGACTGGAACCATTTGAACAACTCTGAAAGGGAACCGCCTACGAATTATTCCTATGAAGTTTGGTCATAATCCGATCAGTGGTTAATGAGATGTCTTTTGAAGAAATTGTTTACGCAAGGATGGTCGCACGGCGGACGAAAAGTGATCCCAAAAGCTCACCTCATCATTACATGACAGGTGAGCTAATAATTTTTAAACGAAAAAAATAGGCCTGACCCCCTTATATGACAAATGGACTTGTCCAATATATGGCAGTGGAAGAGTCTAATAGCATACAATGGGTTAATGTCCCCATCAACAATGTAAGATTTCGTTCCTATGAATTATTATTGTATGTATATATGTATTGCATGTCACAGAAATTGTGAAATAAATATGTATATTAAATTTTTACCAAGTAAATACAGGATTTTCTATGAAAAAGAAAAATGATATTATATCACAAAGAGAAATAGTTCCCACTGAGAAATATTTCCCTGCCGGAACTTATTTTCTCACCTAAAAATCCTGTCTTGTGCCCCACAGAGTATCCCTGTACACCATAGTGCTAAAAATAAATTCCTAACCTAATTTTAGAACTACATGTAAATGATTAGACTTAATCTAAGGCAAAATTCACAATGGAGAAACAGTTCATTGGAGATACTAGTATTAAAATTGTCTTATCTGTCTCTAAAAGTATCAAGAGGGCCATGATGGCCCGATCCATAGGGTAACAAGTGAGCCCCTGGGAGAGCCATTACTGGCCCCTGGTTATAATTTCAATTATCTTGGTAGTGGTCTAAAAAGTGAAGCTTCATACCAAATATCAAAGACTGGAGCAGTCTGGTTTCAGACAAGAAGATTAAAATTTTCAAGGTTTTTCCTCTTCTTCAGTTTAAAGTACAGGGCCCACTCTGTGGCGTTGACGTACTTGGATATATATATATATATATATATATATATATATATATATATATATATATATATATATATATATATATATATATATATATATATATATATATATATATATATATATAAATCTTGGAGTCCCTGGGGCGGGCCATTTTTGACCCCAGGGCTTTAATTTGAACAATCTTGCTAGAAATCCATAAGACAAAGCTTCATGTCAATTATCCAAGACCTTGGCCTTCTGCATTTGACTTGACTTCTATTTCCTAGGGCTATAATTTGAACAATTTTGATAGAGGTCCACTGGATGAAGCTTCACACCAAATATCAAAGATCTGGGCCTTGCGGTTTCAGAGTAGAAGACTTGTTTTTAATTTCCCTATATAAGTGAATGTTAAACTGAAGGGCCCACGGGCGGAGGCATTTTTGGCCCAAAGGCTATGATTTGAACAATCTTGGTAGAGGTTCAGTAGATGTAGCTTCATGCCAAATAGCAATGAACTGGGCCTTGTGGTTTCAGTGAAATAGATTTTAAATATTTTAACTACCGGTAAAGGGCCCGGGGCGGCAATTTTTTGGCCCTAGGGCTATAACTTGAACAGTCTTGATAGAGGTTCACTAGATGAAGCTTCACGCCAAATACCAAAGACCTGGTCCTTGCAGTTTCGGAGAAAATTTCCCTGTATAAGCCTCTGTAAAACCAAAGGCCCCCGGACGGGGGCATTTTTGGCCCCATGGCTTTAATTTGAAGAATCTTGGTAGAGGTTCACTAGATGAAGATTCATACCAAATATCAAAGGCCCAGGCCTTGTGGTTTCAGAGAAGATTTTTCAAGTTTTCAGTGAAAAAATCTATTTTCGGCTCCTGTGGCCTAGATTTGCAATGGACTGGAACCATTTGAACACCTTTGAAAGGGGTCCAGCTAAGGATCATTCCTGTGAAGTTTGGTCAAAATCCGATCAGTGGTTTAGGAGGAGATGTCGTTGGAAGAATTGTTTACAGAAGCACGCATGGACGACGGATGAAAAGTGAACACAAAAACTCACCTTGTCACTACGTGACAGGTGAGCTAAAAGGAATGTTGTAGGTACTTGTTGGACCAGTCACAACATAGCATTTCACAGGTATCCATAACATCTTTTTCAAATAATCAAAAATATTATCCCCATTTTCCCATCTTTTCTCTTTATCTGAATTGCAAATACTTTCTAGCAACAAGAATGAGTTCAGATCCCATGGGCAGTAAATTTGTCTGTTAAAAAGGCTGACACGATTAATCGTATAATCGATCGATAAATTCCGCAAAAATGATAATCATTTCTGACTTGCTTTTAATCGATTACTTGATAGGTACAATTTAATTACTACCCAAAGTTATGCCTAAAACAGCTGGATGAGTGGCAAACAGTGCAGACCCTGATGATATGCTGCATTATGCGGCATCCCATCTTGGTCTACACTGTTTGCTCAGACCTGTCTGTTCAAATATACATATGGTAAAGACCAACATATGGTAAGAGTCATGCTTAGACAGAAAGCCAGACAGGTAAAATAATGACAAAAACCTTAGCGATTACTAATCGATTATCGACCACAGTGACAGGACTGATAATCCATCATCCTTTCAGCTCCGATTAGCCAACCCTATCTGTTAACCAAGTCATCTACATCTACCATCCATGTGCTGCGCTCTACAGGGTTGTACGAACATCTGTCTCAATCTGGTTGTCCATGAACAGATCCAAATCAAATTAGCTGCCTTAATGGTACACAAGAGCATGTCAAAGAAACACTTCTTTAACTGACAATGTTTATAAAGACATGCAACCAGTGTCTTTCATGGATGTGTCCTGATCTATCGCCGTTGGTCCCAAGTCAGGCTCTAACTGCTCTCTTCTTCATCCAGATAATGAGTCTGCTGTACGAAAGGCTATCAATCGAATTTGCCATCCATTATACTCTCAGCTCCGATTAGCCAACCCTATCTGTTAACCAAGTCAGCTACCATCCATGTGCTGGGCTCTACAGGGTTGTACGAACATCTGTCTCAATCTGGTTGACCCCGTGTCCATGAACAGATCCAAATCAAATTTGCTGCCTTAATGGTACACAAGAGCATGTCAAAGAAACACTTCTTTAACTGACAATGTTTACAAAGACATGCAACCAGTGTCTTTCATGGATGTGTCCTGATCTATCGCCGTTGGTCCCAAGTCAGGCTCTAACTGCTCTCTTCTTCATCCAGATAATGAGTCTGCTGTACGAAAAGGCTATCAATCGAATTTGCCATTCATTATACTCAAATGCATCAAGCATGCATTGCAGCCCATCTATTTCTTCAAGCCCTGATGTGTGTGTGTGTGTGTGTGTGTGGGGGGGGGGGGGGCACAATTTTCAACAATATGTGTACATATGATTTTTTGGTATTGATGCTTTTGGAGAAATTCACATTAACACAGACATGTTAAGTTTTAAAAATAAAAATGAGGGAGACAGCGCGTTCGAGGAGGATTGGCGAGTGCCAAAGGCGCGATGTAATGGTGGCAAGCTCTCAGGATAGGTTAGAAAATGGTGCATTCTGAGAGCTTTTTGAACATTTTTTTTTGTTTATTCTTTACACTCCTGTTCATGGATAAATAACTAATAACAATTTATAAAATCATTTCCTTGTGAAGCTACCTACAAACTAACACCTAGCCAGCATCCCCGATCCCTGTCCCAGGTGTATAATGCTTCAGCACAAGAGCATATCTTATCATTTATGCCCAGATAGGTCACAAAAAAATAGCCCAATTGATTCTATATTCCAAGGGCCATCCAATAACCAAAGTTTCAGAAGTGTAGCACCAATAGTTTAGAAGATATGGCAAAATAATACTTTTTGACTGTTGACCTTGGGGTTTTGTTGAGGTCAAAGTCACACCAAAAGTAGCCCAATGTGTTCTATATTCCAAGGGCCATCCAATAAGCAAAGTGTAATTCCAATAGTTTAGGAGACATGGCAAAGTCATACTTTTTGACCTTTGCCCTTGGGGTCATATTGAGGTCAAGGTCATGCCAAAAGTAGCCCAATTCAGTCTATATTCCAAGCAACATCCAATAACTAAAGTTTATGAAGTGTAACTCCAATAGTTTAGAAGATATGGCAAAATAATTCTTTTTGACCTTTGATCTTGGGGTGATGTTGAGGTCAAGGTCACCCCAAAAGTAATCCAATGTATTCTATATTCCAAGGGCTATCTAATAAGCAAAGTTTCAGAAGTGTAACTCCAATAGTGTAGGAGATATGTCAAAGTCATACTTTTTGACCTTTGACCTTGGGGTCATGTTGATGTCAAGTTAGCCAAAAGTAGCCCAATTCATTCTATATTCCAAGGGCCATCCAATAACCAAAACAGGTGCAAAGAATATTGTAATTGATAAAGAAAGTTTCAGAAGTGTAACTCTTATAGTTTAGAAGATATGCAGAAGTCATACTTTTTGAGCTTTGACCTTGGGGTTATGTTGAGGTCCACCAATAGTATTCCAATGTTTCTATATTCCAACAGCCATTCAATAACCAAAGTTTCAGAAGTGTAACTCCCATAGTTTAGAAGATATTGCAAAGTCATACTCATTTACCTTTGACTTTGGGGTCAGGTTGAGGTCAAGGTCACAACAAAAAGTAGCCCAATAAATTATACATTCCAAGGGCCATCCAATAACCAAAGTTTCAGAAGTGTAGCTCCAATAGTTTAGAATATATGGCAAAATAATACTTTTTGACCTTTGACCTTGGGGTCATGATGAGGTCGAGGTCACACTAAGAGTAGCCAAATATATTCTATATTAAAAGGGCCATACAAAAGCAAAGTTTCAGAAGTGTAACTCCAATAGTTTAGGAGTTATGGCAAAGTCATACTTTTTTACTTTTGACCTTGGGGTCATGTTGAGGTCAAGGTCATGTCAAAAGTGGCCCAATTCATTCTATATTCCAAGGGCTATCCAATAACCAAAGTTTGAGAAGTGTAACTCCAATAGTTTAGAAGATATGGCAAGATAATACTTTTTGACCTTTGACCTTGGGGTCATGGTGAGGTTAAGGCCACCCTGAAAGTATCCCAATGTATTCTATATTCCAAGGGCCATCCAGTGACCAAAGTTTCAGAAGTGTAACTCAAATAGTTTAGGAGGTATGGCAAAATCATACTTTTTGACCGTTGACCTTGGGGTCATGTTGAGGGCAAGGTCACGCCAAAAGTAGTCTAGTGCCATCTACATTCCATGTAAATTCCACAGGCAAAGTTTGAAAAGTGTACCTTAACCGGTTTCAGAGGAGATCCATTCCATAGAAACGTGACGGACGTAGGTACACATACATACAGACCACAGACTGACAGACACTCGACTCTGACACAAAATCAATATACCTGATTATTCTTCGCAAAAGCGGGTACAATAATCAAACGTTTCGATCAAGTTTCAAGCAGAACAACTTTATTCCGTCTGACTTTTAAGTGCGAAAATACGGTAGATAATACTGTAGTTGTCACGGTCAATAACAGTACTTTTTCAAGTTCAAACTAATTGCAGACTGTTCAGTTAGCAATTAAAGATACTGGTAGTTATATAAACTTGACACGCATGATTAACACAAGCTGCAGCCGATATACTCAAAAGATCAAATGTGTCCGGTTAGCGAGAAAAGAGATTAAAGAATGCAGATTAGTTTATAATTTCATGATCCAGCAACAAGACGAGGACCCCTCCATCCAAAACTTTCACACCCGCTCAACAAGCATGTTCAAGGCGAACATCAATGATCTCCACCACCAAAATTGCCATGAAATCCACCGTCCACGAACAGCAGCTACCGTTTTTCTGCACGCGATCGGAAATGACGTCATCCCACCCCAGCAACCCCGCATGTGTTTACTGTTTAAATGTTTTATTTAAATGGGGCATAAATGTTTGCAACCGGTAAAAAATATTTTCTCGATAGCTAAACGGTTGTGGATAGAGATGGATAGGGAACGGTGCCTTCCACGATTCCCGACTTATCCCGGGAAGCTTCGTGTCAATCACCAACAACAGCATACAGATGTGTTTACACACATTTAAGTGTTCGACATTTCCCGCCAAGTATCTGCTATTTTGGCGCCAAAACTTAACCATCCACGAGACAGTAGAATAGTCTGTTTTTGTTATGCATACATTTACCGTTAGATGTAGCTAAACATCTTAGGAGCCATTACATCATTTTCACACTGATTGTGGATTAAATTTTATGACTGGGGTATAAATGCAAATTAGAGCCATAACTTAATCTTATTTTCACACCTTGTCACGCAGAAGATCGTAGGCTTATCGAGAGCACCGGAGGCTTGTGTATACAGTGTAATAATAGAACAGACTGGTTCGTGACAAATACTGTCGGCGTTTATAACATAATTCGGTTATCTAACATGGTCCGTTGGTTGAAGGAAATTAACCATTATGATTTACTTTCATTTTTGCAATCACTTCAAGAAACGGCTGTTTTCATTTGTTAATGCCCATCTACACGTGTGGAACCGTGTTTTAATCCCCAATAATACTGGACAGTGCATTAATTATTATCAGTATTTTTATCACGGGTTAACTCGGATTTTCCTGCTGGTTTGCACACACAAATATACAAACGCAGCTTTTAAAAAATTTGCCCCAAAACACTATTTTCATTTACCGGGAGTTTTATCTTGAATTTCGTGAGGCGTGAGAAAAACTATTTTTTCGGGAGTCTCCCTCGATTTTCGGGAGACTTAACATGTCTGTTAACAGCTACACTTTAAAAGAACCCTGAATTAATCAATACCTTCAGAACAGACTGGCTTCCTATACAAAAGTGAGAGAAACAATGAAATGCGAAAGTGACAAGATAAACAATCAGCAGAAATGGATAGAAAAAAAAAATGAATTAACTCTGTTTGCCTATGGAGCATGGTAGCTCAGTGGTTAGTGCACTTGCCTATCATGCTTATGCTACAGGCCCCCAGTTCAATTCCGGGCAGCGGTAAGAAAATTGTGGTGTCTGAACTGCTACACTGGCATCATGAATGCCACAAGGTGCACTGTCCTTCGGATCGGGACGTTAACCGGAGGCCCCCTGTACAGGGAGAACCATCCCTGTGCAAGTAAAAGATCCCTACAAAAAATATCTATCTCTATTTTCTGCCAACCCCTCTCTCGAGTGTTACAGGCAGATTGTATGATTACTATGTAGGCTTTTATTCTGCAAACCTGGACTGTATTTGTTTGATTTGAGGTTTAACCTCCTCCTCAACACTGAAAAGGTAATTTTGGAGATGTTGCTTCTAATTTTGTGGGACTTTTACCCGATATTGAGATGAAATGACATCTCAAGCTCTGCCTCCCAATTTATAAGCATGGAAGGACGGTAGAGCATGGTAGCTCAGTGGTTAGTGCACTTGCCTCTGATGCTAGAGGTCGCGGGTTCGACCCCCAGCAGTGGCGATAAAATTTCGATGTCCAAAAACGCTGCATTCACGGCATTGGCATCAATTGCAGGGATGAATGTCAAAATGTACACCGTCCTTTAGATCGGGACGTTAACTAGAGCCCCCCTGTGCAGGGAGAACCATCCCCTGTGCAGGTTAAAGATCCCTACCGTATTTATAATTACTTTGCAGGCTGTCATCATGCAAACCTGGAGTGTATGTATTGTACACCTGCGGTAATGGTCAAATGTGACCGACACAGTATCAGTAGATAGATAGATAGGATGGGTCCGACTTGCACCGCTTTGCGTTGGCCACTGGCAACTGGTCCTGGAGTACATGTAATGTACACCTGCAGGTAATCCTCGTGAGAGGGTGGTGCAGATAAAGAAAGAAAAGAATTCCAAGGCATTATGCTTGGTAGGACATAAAGCGAATCGGAATTACCATGGAAATACTGGAAATAAACGAAAACTAGGATGTTGCTGTCGAATAGCCGAATAGAAACGCGGCCGGAAGGTAAATAGAAGACCGGTACTTGATGTTTTTATTTTGCGCCAACTGTCAAACAGTTTGTCTATGAAAATGCAATAAGCGTCTCTGCAACATGGATCAATAATAGAGAAGCAGTCATCGTGAAGTTTTTGAAAATCCCAATTTACAGTTTTTATTTATTTATTAATTTTTATTTGGTCAGATACGACAAAAAGTAATACATACGTATATAAGTAGACAGCATTTAAGATCGAAAACAGAAAATAAATAAAAAAAAGTGATAGTCATGCAGTGCGCCTCACCGGAATTCTCGCGTCTCGCGAGAAAATTGAATCACTTCAACTTTTTTCATAGGCAATGCCGCTGACAACAACAACAACATGTGCTCGTATACGCGTTACCTATAGTCGGACATGAGTCCGATGTCGTCCTTATGGACGACATCGGCCGATGCCTTCGGCATTGGCCGACTCATGTCCATATTACAATGTCCTTCAAAATCTTTTAGTGCTCCTTTTAATTATCTATCTCTGTTTACTGCCAAGCCCTCCTTCGAGTGTAATGTACACCTGCACGTAAGCCTCGTGTGAGGGTGTTGCAGTAAAAGAAGAAAAGGAATTCCAAGGCCCCAATTAGGCATTAATTCATGCTTGATTGTATCACACTACGAGTCGGAACTAGCATGGGAATACTGGAAATAAACGAAAACTAACCTGTTTCTGTCAAAATAACGCTGCCGGAAGGTAAACATAAGATTGGTACTCGAGATGCGCCAACTGTCAGACAGTTTGTCTATGAAAATTCAATAAGCGTCTGTGCAACATGGATCAATATTAAGATCGAAAACAGAAAATAAATAAAAAAAAGTGATAGTCATGCAGTGCGCCTCACCGGAATTCTCGCGTCTCGCGAGAAAATTGAATCACTTCAATTTTTTTCATAGGCAATGCCGCTGACAACAACAACAACAACATGTGCTCGTATACGCGTTACCTATAGTCGGACATGAGTCCGATGTCGTCCTTATGGACGACATCGGCCGATGCCTTCGGCATTGGCCGACTCATGTCCATATTACAATGTCCTTCAAAATCTTTTAGTGCTCCTTTTAATTATCTATCTCTGTTTACTGCCAAGCCCTCCTTCGAGTGTAATGTACACCTGCACGTAAGCCTCGTGTGAGGGTGTTGCAGTAAAAGAAGAAAAGGAATTCCAAGGCCCCCATTAGGCATTAATTCATGCTTGATTGTATCACACTACGAGTCGGAACTAGCATGGGAATACTGGAAATAAACGAAAACTAACCTGTTTCTGTCAAAATAACGCTGCCGGAAGGTAAACATAAGATTGGTACTCGAGATGCGCCAACTGTCAGACAGTTTGTCTATGAAAATTCAATAAGCGTCTGTGCAACATGGATCAATAATAGAGAAGCAGTCATCGTGACGTTTTTGAAGAATCCGAATTTACAGTTTTTATTTATTTATTTATTTTTATTTGGTCGGATACGTCAAAAAGTAATACATATAGCGGATGGAAATACGAAAAGGAGAAAAAAGAATCGTAAAAGATGAATGTTATACTAGACTGGGGACCGACTGTATGAAAGGCAGACATTTTATTAGAAGGAAGAACGCGTGAACCATACACAGGAAGTTGTCTCGCATAGTCTCACCGAGAATTCACGCGATTTGACCATCAAAAAATATTTATCAGGGAAGCGAATTACGTTGTTATGACAACGCGTGCACCTCTTAGTCTATAGACGGACATGTTCATGTCCGTATTAAAATGCATTACACAAGGTGACTAGAAACATGTGGTTTGCGAGCACAGACTTCAACAGTATGCTTGTTGCATTCTGATCTAGATCTTTGCTGACTACTCCCATGAGACATTTCTGTCCCGCCTTTTTACTGGTACAATAGTTCGTCTGTGAGAGATTTATTGTTTTACATACCCCATTGTTGCAGGATGTTGTTTAAAGCTTAAAGGGTCAAAGATGAGGTACTTTGCTCATCATTTTAATGCTTAATATATAGAAAATCTGTGTGCCCCCGCCCATCGGGGCTTGAAGAAATAGATGGGCTGCATGATGCTTCCATGCAGAGCTGAAACCGACCAGCACACGAGTACTGGTAAACCGCTTAGAGGATGATCTAAGCCTGTCCAGGCAAAGTGGTGCGAGTCGGCCCGTCAGTGCTTATATACCCTATTGGTTTCATTGGACGGCAGGGCTTGAGATGTCATTTCATCTCAATGTCGGGTAAAAATCCCACAAATTGGAAGCAAAGTCTCCAAAATGACCTTTACAGTGTTGCAGGGGACGTTAAACCTCAAATCAAACAAACCAGGTATCTAAAGGATGCAAAATTAAGGAACGGTGAAAAGCAACTGTAAATAAAATCCCTGAGGATTGGAAAAATAAGAGCATTAAATGCATGCACAGGCAGACCTTTTAAAGCTTCCACACGGCACAAACAAAACAGCCCTGACATGCAAAATAGAAGTGAAGGCAATGATCAGGAATCGATACAATTAACCCACACCTCCCGCCAGAGACACCAAAGGGAAAGAAGCACAAACAATAAATAACTAGAAAAGTTTTCAGAGGAAAACAATGTTCCCCCACCCTAAATGTATCTTAAAACACCCATTAGGTTAAAGTCACCAAAATTTTAGCTGCAAACAAGCCATTTTTGGCCATAAACTGACAGTTTTCTCGGGAGCCTGTGACCATAAAAAAACAAACAGTCATTAAAAAGCTCAGATCACCAGACAAATTTGGTAGACTGTAATTAAATAGTATACCGATTTTGACCAACATTCATAAATATGTTCTATAATGGGTTATCCTTTGGAAGCAAGGAATACACCATAGAACGGGAAAATATGGAGTTTACATGTTTTCTGGGCCAGACTAGCTAGTTTCGGTCAGTTAGGCCTCATCAGTGACCCTCAGCTATTTTCGAAACTCCACAATGGAATCAATGATCCCAAAGGACAAGAAAATATAATTTACACTATGATGTAGGGCAGGGAGACGTTTTACCGCCGCCACACATTCTCACACACCAGCTGTAGTGAAGTTAAATATGTTCTATAAGAGGGTTATCCTTTGGAAGCAAGGAATACACCACAGAACTGAAAAATATGGAGTTTACATGTTTTCTGGGCCAGACTAGCTAGTATTGGCCAGTTAGGCCTCATCAGTGACCCTCAGCTATTTTCGAAATTCCACAATGGAATCAATGATCCCAAAGGACAAGAAAATATAATTTACACTATGATGTAGGGCAGGGAGACGTTTTACCGCCGCCACACATTCCCACACACCAGCTGTAGTGAAGTTAAATATGTTCTATAAGAGGGTTATCCTTTGGAAGCAAGGAATACACCATAGAACTGAAAAATATGGAGTTTGCATGTTTTCTGGCCCTGCCTAGCTAGTTTCGGCCAGTTAGGCCTCATCAGTGACCCTCAGCTATTTTCGAAATTCCACAATGGAATCAATGATCCCAAAGGACAAGAAAATATAATCTACACTATGAAGTAGGGCAGGGAGACGTTTTACCGCCGCCACACATTCCTACACACCAGCTGTAGTGAAGTTAAATATGTTCTATAAAAGGGTTATCCTTTGGAAGCAAGGAATACACAATAGAACTGAAAACTATGGAGTTTACATGTTTTCTGGGCCAGACTAGCTAGTTTCGGCCAGTTAGGCCTCATCAGTGACCCTCAGCTATTTTCGAAATTTCACAATGGAATCAATGATCCCAAAGGACAAGAAAATATACTCTACACTATGATTCAGGGCAGGGAGAATTTACCGCCGCCATACATTCCCACACACCAGCTGTAGTGAAGTTAAATATGTTCTATAAAAGGGTTATCCTTTGGAAGCAAGAAATACACCATAGAACTGAAAAATATGGAGTTGACATGTTTTCTGGGCCAGACTAGCTAGTTTCGGCCAGTTAGGCCTCATCAGTGACCCTCAGCTATTTTCGAAATTCCACAATGGAATCAATGATCCCAAAGGACAAGAAAATATAATCTACACTATGATGTAGGGCAGGGAGACGTTTTACCGCCGCCACAAATTCCCACACACCAGCTGTAGTGAAGTTAAATATGTTCTATAAAAGGGTTATACTTTAGAAGCAAGGAATACACCATAGAACTGAAAAATATGGAGTTTGCATGTTTTCTGGGCCTGACTAGCTAGTTTCGGCCAGTTAGGCCTCATCAGTGACCCTCGGCTATTTTCGAAATTCCACAATGGAATCAATGATACCAAAAGACAAGAAAATATAATCTACACTATGATGTAGGGCTGGGAGACGTTTTACCGCCGCCACACATTCCTACACACCAGCTGTAGTGAAGTTAAATATGTTCTATAAAAGGGTTATCCTTTGGAAGCAAGGAATACACCTTAGAACTGAAAAATATGGAGTTTACATGTTTTCTGGGCCAGACTAGCTAGTTTCGGCCAGTTAGGCCTCATCAGTGACCCTCAGCTATTTTCGAAATTCCACAATGGAATCAATGATCCCAAAGGACAAGAAAATATACTCTACACTATGATTCAGGGCAGGGAGAATTTACCGCCGTCACACATTCCCACACACCAGCTGTAGTGAAGTTAAATATGTTCTATAAAAGGGTTATCCTTTGGAAGCAAGAAATACACCATATAACTGAAAAATATGGAGTTGACATGTTTTCTGGGCCAGACTAGCTAGTTTCGGCCAGTTAGGCCTCATCAGTGACCCTCAGCTATTTTCGAAATTCCACAATGGAATCAATGATCCCAAAGGACAAGAAAATATAATCTACACTATGATGTAGGGCAGGGAGACGTTTTACCGCCGCCACACATTCCCACACACCAGCTGTAGTGAAGTTAAATATGTTCTATAAAAGGGTTATACTTTAGAAGCAAGGAATACACCATAGAACTGAAAAATATGGAGTTTACATGTTTTCTGGGCCAGACTAGCTAGTTTCGGCCAGTTAGTCCTCATCAGTGACCCTCAGCTATTTTCGAAATTCGACAATGGAATCAATGATCCCAAAGGACAAGAAAATATAATCTACACTATGATGTAAATAATATAGGTAACAGATAAGCCATTTTTGACCCCAAAAGAATAGGTTTCGGGGGACTTTGACCTTAAGAGTGCAGACTAACCATTTCTGGCCCCAAAATGCCTGTTTTGGGGGACCTGTGACCTTGAAAAAAAATTGAATGACACCAAAATGTAATCAAATCTACGGTATGTTGTAATGATATACTGTACCAAGTTTGAATGAAATTAATCAACTTTTTATGAGAACTGGTGCAGACAAGCCATTTTTTTGGACCGAAATCATCTGTTTTTGGGGCCTTTGACCTTGAAAAAAGGTCAAGGTCACCAATATATATATTCATATCTGCGTCATATATTGTACCAAGTTAGACTAAAATTAATCAATTCGTTATTGAGAAAGAGTGCAGGCAAGCCATTTTAGGCACAAAATTGAATGTTTTTGGGGCGCTGTGACCTCGAAAAATGGTCAAGGTCACTTGAATCTAATCAAATCTGCGATTTGTTGTAATGATATACTGTACCAAGTTTGACCAATTCGAAAATGAGATAGACTGCAGACAAGCCAATTTAGGCCCAAAATTGACTGTTTTTGACAGCTTGTGACCTTGACAAAAGGTCAAGGTCACCGAAACCTAATCAAATCTTCTGTATGTTGTAATGATATATAGTACCAAGTTTGATCAAAATTAAACAATTCGTTAATGAGACAGAGTGCAGACATATCATTTTTTTGGCCCCAAAATGATTGTTTTTGGGTCGCTGTGACCTTGAAAATGAGGTCAAGGTCACCAAAATCTAATCAAATCTGCAGTACGCTGGAATGATATATAGTACTAAGTTTGACTAAAATTAATCAATTCGCTAATGAGATAGAGCGCAGACAAGCCATTTTTGGTCCAAAAATGACTGTTTTGGGGTCGCTGTGACCTTGAAAATGAGGCCAAGGACACCAAAATTTGATCAAATCTGCGGTATGTTGTAATGATACATTGTACTAAGTTTGACTAAAACGAATCAATTCGTTAATGATATAGGGTGCAGACAAGCCATTTTTAGCCCCAAAATGACTGTTTTGGGGAAGCTGTGACCTTGAGAATAAGGTAAAGGTAATCATGACCTAATGACTATTTTCCCCTATCCTAGTGATGTGTATATGCAAGTTTGGTCAAAATCCATCCATAGGTTCAGGAGATATAGTGCTTCAAACAGGCTACACCGACGCCGACGCTGACGCCGACGCAAACGGGATCCACACCAAAAACAATATGCCCCCCTCCCCTCCAGACCCTAATGGAAACATCAATAGCGGAAATCCAAAAGGACAGTTACTTTCCCAAAAACTGGCCACTTGACTATCCAAAACAGATAGATACACACACACTCAAAGACAAACCATAACAAAAATAAACCGCGACAATAGAACCGCCTTGGAACCGTCAGTGTAAAGACTTAAATCGATTTTAAGCCGCCGCAATCCACGCCCTTACTTCCGTCGCGATTTAGACAAATACCGGTAATTTGTTCAGTCCGCACGGAGGTTTCCTAACTCATCAGTGCAACATCTCCGAGAACACAAAAATCAAACAACCACAGAGATGAAACAACGGTGAGCAACAAACAACTGGAATGCTGGAGAAAAAGAAACCAACAGTTAGACGCCGATGGGCCAAACTAGAGGCAGGGCATCAGGTACCAACCAACATTACATAATTAAGCCTTTACGCTGGAACCGTCATAGAATCTGAGGCCTGACCCACCTGCGTGCAATTAAAGAAGAAAGCAACGTTATTAACAGTGATTGGGTTAACAACCATGCACGCTGTCCGTCGTATAACATTTATGTCATACCCAATCTTTATAGTTTTAGGATCGAAGTATAATTTTACAAAACTGTGTACTGAAATCATTCCAAGAATATATTTTTCTGAATTTATCTGCTAAGACATCAGAAATTCGGGCTCCGATAGACCTTGTTGCAGCCGGCCTTCGTAGATCAGTCGGATGCGCGTCTGACTGATGATCACGAGGACGCGGGTTCGATTCCTGCCGGGGTCGGCAACATTCTTTCGTGGAGATTGATCATGAAATGTTTTCTACGGCCATTCTCTCCATTCCGCTGATCTGGTTCCTGGGGGGCAGTTGTCAGTTTCTGGCAAAAGAATGTTCACTGTACTGGTTAACCACATGCGTTTAAGCCTGCCAAGGAAAAGTGTGAATAGGTAAACTGACTGGCTCAAAAATGACTTAAAATAGTGTTGGCTGGCCGTTAAACTCCAAAACAAACAAGCAAACAAAGACCTTGTTGCAGAAGAGACGTAAGTCCAACATTGAATTTTGGAATTAAATCGGAATGTCGTATATAAAATATAGAAAAGACTTTGCGAAGTTTATGATACCGATAACCCTGATTCAGAAGTTTAGCAGTTATCATTTTATTACGAGTGTTGAAGTCAGTTACGCGACTAGAGACTCTTGCGAACCGAATTAACTGCGAAATATAAACGCCATAGGATGCCGCACGAGGAACATCACCATCCAAGAAAGGCAAATTTTCAATCTCAAAATCAAAACCATCGCGTTTATCCTAAATTTTGCCAAAAAAAAAAAAAAACAACAAAAAAAAAAAACATCTACTATAGACAGATGTAATTCCTTAAACGGGGCCTCGGTATCTGAAGAATTTGTTTTATTTAACTGAAGTTCTTGGGGGTAAAATTGACTGATCAAACCATTGAAATAGGTGTGACAATATTTAATAAATCATCCAAATATCTAGGAGTCGATCTAAAGGCTTCAATGATTTCAGATTGGTTTTCAACGGAAAGGGTCATCATGAAGTCTCTTTCAAAACAAAACAAGAAGAGATCAACCACAATGGGTACGCAATTCGTACCCATCGGAATACCGACAACTTGTCTAAATAACTTATTTCCAGAGTTCATGTAAATATTGTCAAGTAGAAAGGTGGGAACTTCGCACACTTTCTGACATGACCATAAAGTATAATTTTATGCTCTTCAGAAGTGAAAGCAAAACAACAACAACAACAAAAAACAACATTTCTTACATTACATGCGATTCTACCAGCGTTCTCGAAGCCTTGCCTGATAAAATTGATATCAAAAGACAATCACCCGGTATTCTCTATACCTAGGCAAACAAGGACTCTTGTTAACTGGTATGTTTGCCGGATACGCGTCTGACTGGTGATGGTGATCAGCAGGTCGCGCGTTGGATACAAGCCGTGTCGGCAACATTCTTTCATGGAGAGATTCTACGATCATTCCATCACTTCCGCTGATTCAAGAAAACCAGTAGACAGTTTCTGGCAAAAGAATGTGCTTATGCATGAGCCTGCAGACTGTGGTTAGGTTAACTTATCGGCTTCATATGACCTGAGTAGTGTTAACTGGGCTGTTAAACTACAAACAAAGGAACGTTTACAGCTTTGTTGAACAAAGCACACACTGCTCCGGATACATATATACAGCCGTTTGTTTTTAGATCAGCTAGTGTGATAAGTACTTGCTAGTTGATCTAAAACTTCTATTGTACCGACCCGCCCCCGCCCATCGGGGCTTGAAGAAATAGGTGGGCTGCATGGTGCTTCCACGCAGAGCTGAAACCAGCCGTACATGTGTATTTGTAAACTGCTTAGAGGTTCTGAGCATGCTTTGGAAAAGTGATGCGAGTTGGACCGTCCATGCATATACACCCTATTACATGTAGTTTAATTGGGCGGCAGCGCTTGAGATGTCATTTCATCTCAATGTCGGGTAAAAGTCCCACAAAATTGGAAGCAACGTCTCCATATTGTCCCATACAGTGTTGACGGGGACGTTAATCATCCAATCAAACAAAACAAATCAATCTATTGTACCGACTGTAGGATGATCAATGCCACAAGTGTCTACTAGGTTTCTTTGAATATTTATCTAGACGGATCCAATGTTCTGACAGGCGACTTTGTTTACATATCATTGAGCATGCGCATACGTCCCCTTGAAATCTGGCATGGATTACCGTTATTCGTGGTTGGCGAAAAGCGTCTGGCTCCATATAAAGACACTGCAAAAAGGGGCTTTGATCCGCATTTATTTCAGTGGACTTTCACAGATAATCTATCGAATTACACTAAAAATGGGTACTTAATTATATTCTGGTACTAATTCATGCATTTTCTGCTTTGCATCATTAGTTGTACTATAATGTTATTAATCAAGTAATTTCGTATTGGTACAGGTCCGAGGTCGAAGGCCGAGGCCAATACAGCTGACCGAGGACCTGTAACTGGGACAATACGAAATTGCTTGATTAATGACAATTTTATTAATTGACACCATAAAAACCATGTTTATTGATTTTTTACATAAGCGTTAATATGGATGACTCCGAACAATACAGGATAGTCAATTAATAAGCAGTTTTATTAATTGATTATCCTATATTACACAAGGTCAACCAATACTCAAAAATCATAAATCATGTTTTTAATTGCGTCAATTAATAAAATTGTCATTAATCAAGTAATTTCGTATTGGACCAGTTACAGGTCCTCGGTCAGCTGTATTGGCCTCGGCCTTCGGCCTCGTGCCAATACAGCAGACCTCGGACCTGTAACTGGGACAATACGAAATTACTTGATTAATAACATTATATCATTAAAACAGAACTGAGAGCATCCCGCCTTGTAATTTCCGTAAATATGACAAGTAAGTGTCATATAAATAGTCCCGATTCTTCATGTCTATTTTAATTGTTTAAAGATCAAGATCATCTTTTTAAATCCAAATAAAACACTTGCTTACCGAAAATTAAATCGTGTTTACAATGGCGATAAATGGCGAAATACGTTTCTTTTTTCCAACCACCGGTAAGTCCCAGCAAATAGTATGATTGGGTGATGACGTAGAGCTTGGATGTGTCTATACTAGTGTACTCTTCCTTTGTTATATGTTGGACAAGACCAGTTGTCATATAAGGTGTGTCAGGCTTGCGAGCGTATTTCTATTTTCGACGGAACATTCTGTAAGCAAATAATGCATTCCCTGCGGCGTCTGATCTGGACCTGCACTGTTTGCCAAGGTTTCCCGCATGCAATGCTTAATTCCGTGTTGCTGTCTTAGTCTACATGCACATGAGGAAAATGGATAATTCGCACAGTCTCCGACGTTGATATAACGGAGACTTTTGATTTCGCCTTACGAAAACATTGAAAATTTCAACCCAAAAAACTAAAAAAGTACAGATAAAAGAATCTGCTATTTTTCCTACTTCTGCTCAAAACATAGATTATGGGTACACGTTAGAACTGCCTTGCCAAGGCTGTTACCCGCAATCTATATTTTTGAACAGAAATAAGAAAAATATACACCCCTGTTAACCGATAAAAGGGGGGTTTAAGGGGGTCAAAATATAATATAGGCGTCTTTTCGCGACGTGATACCATATGAGCCCTCTGAACTATGGATAGGCCTTTCAGGAAACAATTTTGTTTCCCAGAAGTTTTGCCCGAAGTTCGGCACATGGAATGAAACATGCTTAACCCATTTTGTACCGGAACCCGAAAACGGGCAATGGGCAAACAGTGAAGGTCCAGATCGGATCTAGGCCTGCAGTTTTTGCAAAAAGTTCAGCCATTTTCCAAATAAATTTTGAAGAAAACACAAAGCTTTATATAAGGAGGAGAGTGAGTGTTTGAGTTTTACGTCACACCAACAGCTAAGGTCATACGGAGACGGGACCTCGGTTTAAAGACTCATCCGAAAGTCTGGAGAAGCCCGGGATCGATCCTGCGACCCCTGGTTTACAAGGCGAGTAGCGTAACCACTGCACCACGGAGGCTTCTAATTATATAAGGAGGAAGAATCCATTTGGTACAAAAAGGGTAAAAATCGCAGAGTAACTTCCGTCTAACTTCAAAGACTCGAATACCTATTGGACCATGAACCGGGTGCAGATAAGATTGCGATAAACTTGTCCATTTACGCGTATTGTCCGCATGACACACGCGCATTGCGTGCGTGTGAAATTATCGCGTTTCAATGCGCGGTTCATCGCGTTCATACGCGATTTCAACGCGTTAAATATCAGCCAATAAAAGTGATCATTCGAAACGCGTTAGGTAAATTCAATACGCGTTTCTGTGCGAGAGAATTTCAACCAATAAGAATAAAACAGGTATGTGACGATAAAACGCGTGATTGCGAGAGAACACGGGCTAATCAAATCCTCGTTGCTTGTATGTTTCCCGTATGTGTTTTTTGTTGTTGTTTTTTAATTCGTTAATGAGTTAATGACAATATATAAATTGGTCTTTCTTATCAGTAGTGATTCAACTACAGCAGTACCTTCAACCGTAGACGCCTCACAAGCCCCATCAGTAGTCGACCTAACATCAGAGAGCCCGGAGAACCCAAATATGATAAAACCCGGGACAGTACCGGACATATCAAAAATTGCAGGCACGCCAATTAAAGCCATGCCAACACCCGTTGATGCCTCACCAGCCCCATAGAGAGTCGTCCTAACACCAGCCCGACTCCACGTACAGCAAGGTACCCCGTTAAAACAGGACTCCTCTCAGCGTTACCAAGCCACCCCCAAAAGACCTAAGGCTAACAAGAAACTTAATAGAACAGAACTTTTTATAACAAACACAAACAACCAAGACCATATGAATGAATACACGGACATGGACTGGGACAATGTTGCTGTAGCTAAAAGGAAAAGAAATCTTAATGACTCAAATTCACCTAAAGCATCGACCCCTGCAAAAAGTGTCAATAACAAACCGTCCAGTCCTATATCCCCCCATTGAAAATGAAGTATCAAATGAAAACGAAAGGTCATTTGTAGAACTCATACAGACCTGTATAGAGGATCACAACCCCAGGACTAAAAATGACAAGCCCACCGCCAGCCCCACTCGGAACCAGGAGCAATTTTATTTTACAAAATCCCTAGAAGAAAAAAGACCGTTTTCATCAAAGGAGGCTGAGATTATAACAAAGGCCTTCAAAAATACATGGGGTCAGATGTAAAAGCAACCTACCCTAAAGTGGGATTATTGGGACCCACTTTTGCTGTTCTGAAACATAGCCTGCCTAAAGCAAGAAACTTCAACCATATACCCAATAACCCCAACCCCACATCACTGGAATGGAATCAGCCATGCAACCAATATCGGGTCATGGCCACCACCCCAAGTTCACTAAGACCCCTACCCAGAAATCAGCCCCTGTTAACAAGACCAATGAAACTAGCACGGGGATAATCAAAAATATCCCCTTCAATACTAACCTGGCCCAATTCCAACGGGCATTCAATCAAAATGGTCAACTTATTAAGGAACTCTATAGAATATCCTATAAACAGAAACAACCAACAGCTATAGTCAAAATTACTTTTAATGTACAGGAAGCCCCCACATTACCTCTAACCTGGACAGAATCATACCCAGTCTACCCTTGTGAAATCCCATACATAAGATGCAATAATTGTCAGGAGCACGGTCATAGTACGAACTCCTGTCCTGGTAACCCCGTAAGGTGTCCATTGTGCGCTGGAAACCACAACTTTAACCAGTGAACACACAAAATTGACTCGCGAATAAGGAAATGTAGCAACTGCAATGACCAACATGGCGCGGCATCCAAATCTTGCCCTTTCTTCCTTGAACAGAAATATGCCATTGATTAGATAAATAACATTACTTATATAGAATGGGCAAAACGAAGGAAAGATCTAACCACGCACAGGACCGATAAAAAACTAGTCCCCCTCATGATGGTCAAACCCACTTCACTACTTAATTAAGAAACGGACTTTACAAATAAAACAAAAACTGCCAAACAACCAGCAACTAGACTAGACATGACAAAAACTATCAAACTGCTACAACTAAAACATATATTAACAGACATTTTACACACAAACACGTCCAATATGAGTAAAAGACAGAAAGAAAGTGTAGTGACAAACATCAAAGAGAAGCATGTGGATGAAAGAGATAACACTCCCCCACTCATACAGACCCATAACCTGCCCCCAGTTCCCGCTAAACCAAATGTACCGAGGTATGATCCGCAAAATTCAGGAACTGCCTCATCCAATCAAGTCAGAAGGGCCGATCCTATAAGACAAATGCCAAAACAAAGGCTGCAATTACAAGGTCGCCTCCTTCAAACACAGAATAGATAGAGGAATCGGGGTCCTAACATATATTAGGAACGATTTACCTTTTACAAACTTAGCCCTCAAAATTGAACAACCCAATCTAGAATACTGTGCTACCACCATATATTTGAAAAAAGATAAAATAACCATTCTCAATTGCTATGACCCTCCTCATAGCAAATCCACAGCTGATGAATATAAAAAAGTTCTTGACCTTATCCCTACCAAAAACTTCATCCTTGTAGACGACCTAAATGCCCATGACTCCTTATGGAGCTCTAAATCAGACACAAAGGGAAAAACTTTACTAGACCTCGTTATAAAGAATTGCCTTATTATACTTAATGAGAATGATGAAGCCACGATGGCCGAACATAATACGTCGCCTGACCTGTCAATAGCCACTCCAGCCCTGAGTATAGGAATAATCTGGGAAACCCTGGGCAGCACTTGTGGAAGCGATCATCTCCCCATCTACCTCCGATTTCTTTCAAAATTCAATGCACTGGGGACATCCCACATTTCAAAATGGAATTTACAAAAACCTGATTGGGAAAAATTCAAAATCCTGTGATCAGAGACATTAAAAATAAATGAAAACAATCCAACACAGGAAATAGCAACATACTTTGTAGAATCCCTCCAACAAATTTGCCAGGAAACCATTCCTAAAACAAAACCAAAAGTAAAATCGCTCCGACCGCTCCGGTGGGATCAGGAAATCACTATAGCTATCAAAAAACGTGAACAAGCTAGAAAGAAATACCTTAAAATAAAACTCCAGAACAAAAAAGAAACTATAACAGGTTAAAAATGAAGCTAGAGACATCAAAAGGGACACACAGATTAATACATGGCATGACTTTGTCTCTAAACTAGATCATAAAGCAAACTCTAAAACAGTATGGAATATGATTTACCGCTTTAGCGGCAAACCTACTGACCATATTACCTGCCTAAAGGTAAACAAACTATCATTACCGGCGAAAAAGAAAAAGCTAATGCTCTAGCACAACATTATGACAATATGTCGAAATCGTCAAACCATATGCCCAAATCTCAAGCCGTTAAAATAATTATGGAAGATAGGGGATTTGGTCACACCCCGAAACCCCTGGCAGCAGAAAACAACTCAGACTTAAACCGACCCTTTACATTTTTTGTACTGGGAACTGCATTATCATCCAAAAAGGAATCAACACCAGGAGCGGATACAATCCACTATGAAATGCTTAAACAACTACCAGATAACTATAAAATGGATCTACTGAAACTTTTGAATATCTCCTATGAAAGAGGAGAACTCCCACTTGAATGGAAACTTGCCACCATTATACCCATTATGAAACCAAATAAAAACAAACTGGATCCAGGGTCATACAGACCCATATCACTTACATCGTGTATCTGCAAAACAATGGAAACCATGATCGCTAAACGCTTGACGGCCCATTTAGAAAACAAATGACACCTGGCTGACACTCAATCCGTATTTAGACCCAACAGATCTACCACTGATCAACTAACCAGATTAGACTCTGAGATAAATATGGCCTTCGTGAAAAATAAGATAGTAGCTGCCGTCTTTCTAGACCTGGAAAAAAGCCTTTGACCTCATGTGGTCAACAGGAACCATCTGTAAACTGAAGCAATTTGATATAAACGGAAACATGCTCAAATGGATACACAATTTCCTCCACAATCGAAAAATTCAAGTAAGGGTGGAACAAGAAACCTCAAATCAGCACAAATTAGAAAATGACTGTCCCCAGGGCAGTGTTATCAGTTCCATTCTTTTCAATTTAATTAAGGTAACATTAAAAAAGAATCTCGAGCCTGAAGAAAGACTGCAGCTGTCGCAACTTGCAGATGATAGCGCTATATGGAGAAAACATTTTTCACCAAGTTGCGCCGTAGATGCCCTTCAAAAAGCACTCAAAAATCGAATTTTGAGCCGAGGCGAGGGGGTTTAAGGTGTCCAACACTAAAACTAAAGCCACACTGTTTAGACGCAAAAAAAAATTGACATCTCCATATTCGATCTCGAACTATTTGGCAAAAAACTTGAATTTGTGGACAACGTAAACTTTCAAGGGATGATCCTTGATAAAGCACTCATATGGGATGAGCACATAAAACAGCTCACCCTAAAATGTAAGAAGGACCTAAACATTCTTCGTGTGGTCACATGCACAACTTTCGGTGCTGACAAACATACCCTTATCAACCTAAACAAAGCCTTCATATTAAGTAAACTATATTATGGCGCACAAGCCTATAACTCTGCCTCACAAGCCCAACTTAAAAAGCTCGACTTAGTACAAAACCAAGCCCTTCGCATTGCAACAAGGGCATTTATATCCACCCGATTAATGCAATCGAAGTAAAATGTGGCATAAAACCACTCTAAATTAAAGAAGAGAGGAATTAATCCTAAAATACTGGGCACGTTCCTCGCCATTGGGTAAAACTTTGCCCGTAAATGACCTCATTGGGGAACATTGGTGCCAAACCACTAAAAAGGCACACCAATACCGACCATACTCCGTTATAGTTCAGAAGCTCATAGCTGAGCTGAACATACCTAAGGACATCGAACCACCCCACTATAGAAACAAGTGTGACTTAAAGCACAACCCACCCTCCAATCAAGGACATCATTGGAAAGAAGGGCGAAAATGACAAAAAAATTATGAAACAAAGTAGTATAAACTATATAGAAAACAACCCATATGGGTAGATTACAGATATATACTGATGGCAGCAAAGATATAGAAAAACAAACGACAGGAGCAGCAGTTTCGGTCCCTGATGAAAACTTGAACATCGAACTCAAAACCAATCCGAGCCTGTCGATATTTACTATTGAATTGATAGCATTAGCCATTAAATGGATCATTGAAAATAACATCCATGAGGCAGTCATACTTACAGACTCCCTCAGCTCAATACAAGCCCTCCAATCTGGCCAATCAAAAACAAGACCAGATAAAATAAACAAAATACTTCTACTCTTAGACTCAGCTAAAGACAAAGGCAACAATATCTAGCTGGAATGGATGCCATCCCATGTAGATATCCCAGGTAATGAAATGACAGACTCAAGTGCCAAATCAACAAATCAACAATGACAAACGGTAAAAACGATCAGACCCTACCAACAAAAACAGAAATATACCCGGTAATTAACCAGGCCATTATGATAAAATGGCAAAGATCATGGGACAAACCACAAAGCAAAGGTCGCTCCTACCATAGATTGGAACCCAAGGTTAAAAATACTATCACCCATTACAGCGATTACCGAAAACATGATGCAGTTTACACACGTTTGCGTCTAAACCACAGTAAAATAGGGACCCACTGTGTATTTAATCAAAACCACATCAAATGTAACAGATGTGATAAAGATGAACAAAATGACATCAAACATATTCTTTTCCACTGTGAAGGAAATGTAGAACCCAGACAGGAATTAAAAGCTGCACTGTGTATATTGGGATACAGCACATATGATGAACGAGACATACTTAACCCCCCACGAAACATTAGGCCACAGATAGTTGAGGCAATCATTACATTTCTGAAAGATACTGAATTAATCGATAAAATATAGACAGCTGCAGTATAAGAGTAACCATGTAATACTATTCCTAGTTTATTTCTCTTCCAGCGCTGGAATCCTTTCATGCAGCGATTATTAATACTGTATGTTTCTTTCTCTTCCAGACACAGCTTCCAAAAAACCACCTGGCCATATTCCAATAATACCATATATCCGTGCCCCCGGGGGCTCGGGCGAAGTTGTCCGGAGACAGGATTCCCCCACTCTCTAAACTAGATCATAAAGCAATATGAATGTTTCAATCTAAATATGGTGGGCGTGGGACTAAAGTTTCTAGGTTTCAATCAGAGAGCCAGCGAATGCTGCTAACGTTAGGTTACTGACTGTGGAAGGCAATCTGGTTCCCTGTGCTTTGTTCCATGACCAGGGGCGGGGGCTTAACCAACCCACCGGCCTCTCGCTGGCCGCGGGCGCTCGATCGTCGTTGCTGGGTGCGTGATGTTTGGACATTGGTTTCCGCCACATGCTCCTGGCTCCGGGCGTGGCGGGCGTGTCGCGGTGCGCGCTGGGTATTGATACATATAATTCTCTCTAAATAAATTTTTCATATAAAAAAATTCGCCTGGTCGTGATTTCGTGCCTGCCGGGACATGGGTTGGTTGCAACCTAGGTGGGGCACTCTCCCAATCAGACCGTGACCGCTTTGTGCTTCTGGCCTGCGCTTTCGCGAACAGGTGAATTATTTTTACTAAGAATCTAACAGTTCTGCTTATGCCACACAACCCACACATGTAGGCCCCATCCTTATATTTCTGTCCCTCCGTGTATCTGGGGCCTTCGGGTTGGTGCCTCTGGGGACATGATTCCCCCACCTTGGGCGGACTGGCCGTTTCCGGGACAGTGTCCCGGAGTCCTCGGTTGCATGGGTACAGAGGGGGGGGGGGAACACAAAACCCACACATGCTCATATAGTGGTTACATAAGCACTGCTTCTACCCCTTACAGACCCTACCCTTCATGACTTGGACTAGAGACGGTTGAGCTGCCGCGGGGGGCTGTGGTTGCGGCTCATTTGCTTTGCACTTATGAGTGCTCCGCCGACGTAACACATCGACGATAGACAAGTCTAAACATAGGCTTATGTAACCATAACCCTAGCCCTAACCCTAACCCTAACTCCAATATACACTAATCATAATTTCTCTTGCAGGTACACGGGGGTCCTTGACGGGGAACCCCACCATACCTCGTGTAGGACATCTACCGAGAAGTCATCAGCTGGGTGCCCAGAAGGTTGCCTCGTTGAGGCCCCCTTGGAGACACCCTCCTGTTGAAATCCGGAAATATGCGAAAAGAAGACAGCATGGCTGTCAGAACGGAGCATACATTTCTGGAATAGATCAAGTACAGAACAATTTAATAGGCGGGGCAACGGTAAAGACCAAATTTGATAGGGATTTGGACTCAGGAAGACCCTTAAAAAGCCTTTTAGACCGACCGTTCAAAATAAAATAAAAGCGAAATTGCACAATGGCTGGTTAGCCGCATACTCGCCTTTGCCAAACCACATAACTTTCCACCAGTAAGAAGGCACGCCTATGCGTAAACATTATAAGCCTAACCACATTGATTCCGAACAAAAGAGGGCTACAACACTACCACACACAATCAGAACTATTCCATACTGTATTACAACCCATATATATCCCTACTATGATGTCTTCCTTCACGTAGGATGAAATAATGATATACAAACATGGCGGTCCGGTCCCAATTGACCCACTTAAGATTTTATAAGAACTCGACATCCTACGTCGATGAAAGCATCACCTTTTCATAAACTAAAAAGCTAAGAAGCAAAAGTGGATTGACCTCCTTTCGCATCCTCCGCGATAGAAGTCACTCACTACACACTGATAAGCTGAATTAACAACAAACTAAGAGAAAAGCAACAACCAAAACACCAAAACATGACATCCCAACACAACGCAGTTAGGGGCCAGAAGTACACGATACTACCAAGATTACCCTCGTAAAGACCTGGGGGTGGAGACAAAACATAGGCGTGTTTTCAGGGTGGTAGAGCACGGATACTAGGACATTTCGCAATAGCCGAAATTGGCTGGTCTAATAGTAACCCTTCCTGGCTCACTTTTGGCCGCCGTTCAAAATTCAAAATTACATGCATTATCACCCTTTAACAAGCACCATGTACATAGGTGTTTTCTCTACCATGATAGGGGTGGGGGTAGAGTCTAATGGAAGCCAAAACCGATAATGCATGAGAAGCTTTTTTCCTCGGTCAGACAAAGGGCTGTGTACTGACACATTTTGCAGCCGGAATTGGCAACGTGTCACCACATTCTAGAGCCCTACCATTGGTTTGCATTTGCATTCAAAATTCTAACCTCGCCAAAGGACTGCTCATTTTACAGAACAAACGCTTTACATTGGGTGCGCTCTGTGCCTACATGGCATCTTGAGCGGGGAATGGGAGAGGTAGGATTGACCTACTTCTTACGTCCTCCGCGAAAGAAGTCACCTAACTCCCAATCGGCTAGCTGATAACCGTCAAGCAGACAGGAGTCAGCATATTGGCAGCCTATGGAAAAGAGCAGTATCTACAACTAATCCCAGTTGGCGAACTGGGGGTAGCCCCTATGTGCCCTTGGCGCCCGGTTACCTTAAAAACAACAGTCAGTCAGTCAGTCAGTCAGTAGTGATTCCTTCGGATAAAAAACACACTTACATTTTTGGATTGCATAACACCATTAGAGTTAAAACTCACTTGGGGGTATTCTGAAGATATGTAATTTACAAGCCACCGCTATTTACTGGTCAATAGCGGCTCATCAGAACCGCCTTGTCATGGTCTTGATGGCTGTTTCTAACTAGTACCCACAATCTATGTTTGGAGCAGAAATAGTAAAAATATTGTAGACGTCTGAAAAACACCATTTTTAACCCATATGACAAAGTAATCTTCTACCTTACACGTTTGGAGTGGTTCAATTTCAATTATAAGGGTGTCAGATGTGTTGTTGTACAAAAATGTATGTTCTTTGAGCAAACAGTGTAGACTCAGATCAGACGCCACGTTCGAGACGTCTTATCTTGGTCTACACTGTTTGTCAATGTCCCAAAAAGGGCCGCCAGGAATATATGGGTGAAAGTTAATATCTCGACGCACACTGGTCATACTTATTTAGTATACAATGCTATTTATAGCACCAGCCACTTCGACCAGGCCCTTAGGTGTGTGTGTGTGTGGTGGTGCGGAGTGTGGGAGGGGGGGGGGGGGGAGGGGTCAAAAGTAAGGTCACACTCAAAGTTTTGCAACAAAATTCCTTAATTACCACTGGCCAGTACTCGAAAATTCTTAACAAAGTAAGTTGTTTTTTTCTATGGTTTTGTTGGAAATTACCTTTCAGGATTATTTCCCTTATTTCGGGCCGATCGTTATTGAGTGTAGTACCCTGAGAAAAAAAATCCACCTGACTCGTTGTTGCAGTTCACATGTTATGTGGCCCGAGTGATTTGTTCAGTTTCTGTAAAACTGCGTGTGTGAGAGTTACTTTTACGTCCTACCAGCAACTGAGGTCATATGGAGACGGGACCTCGGGGTAAATACACATTTGAAAGTCTGGAGAAGCCGGGAATCTATTCAACGACCCTTGCTTTGCGATGAATTATAAATATGGGATATTGCACCTGAATAAATATAGAAATTAACATGCATATGCTGGCATCACTTCAAAGGCTGTCATCAGACTGTTCCATCAGACTGCATAGCTCGACTGGAAAAGTGTCATTTTGGTCATGGGCGTGGACGGGTATCACAGAAGCACGCCTATTCAGATATATTGAATTTTTATAAATTTAAAAACAAAATGAAAATTTTCAGATCGAGAATCTTACATTTTTCATATCTATGCTCAAAACAAAGATTTGGGTACTCGTTATAACCGCCTCGACGGTCGGTTCGGTTCTAACCAGTATCAAGACTCTATGCTTTAAGGAAAATAAGAAAAATTATACATACCCTTGTAAGCCCAAGTTTTGCGATATAAAAGTGGGGTAAACACCACGAAAACACGCCTATATAATTTTGACCCCTTGGACCCCAACTTTATATAGAAAACTTGGGTTTACTGGGGTGTTTCTTATTTTTAGCTCGTCTGTTTTTTGAAAAAAAACTTTCGAGCTATTGTCATCACTCCGGCGTCTGCGTTGTCGTCCTGCGTCGTCCTGCGTCGTTCCAAAAAAACTTAACCTTGGCTATAACTTAAAAAGTATTAGACCTAGCCTCATGAAACTTCATACACACACTCATCATCACAAGAGCTACATTTTGACCAAGGACCATAACAACATTGTTGATTTTGGCTGAATTATCTCCCCTTTTCCAATTTTTTTCTGAAACACATTTTTTGCTCTCATTTTAATACTATTCACAACAGAGCCTTCAAACTTCACATGAATGTTCCTTGGGACAAGACCTTTTCAGTGATACCACACTTTTTGATCTGTGACCTTGACCTTTGAACTTTGACCTATTTTTCGAAAATTTAACCGAAAACCTAAACCTTGACCATATTTCCAAAAGTATTTGGCCTACCTTCATGAAACTTCATACACATACTCACCATCACAAGAGCTACATTCCCTACAAGTTTTATAACGCCATCTTGCAATTTGATTGAATTATCTCCCCTTTTCTCTCCGTTTTTTTTAAATTGTTTTTGTCTCTTATTTCAATACTATTCACAACAGAGCCTTCCAACTTCACATGAATGTTCCTTAGGACAAGACCTTTTCAGTCATACCACACTTTTTGACCTGTGACCTTGACCTTTGAACTTTGACCTATTTTTCGAAAAAATTAACCAAAAAATTTAACCTTGACCATATTTCCAAAAGTATTTGGCCTACCTTCATGAAACTTCATACACATACTCACCATCACAAGAGCTACATTCCCTGCAAGTTTTATAACTCCATCTTGCAATTGGATTTGACTTAGAACTTTTGTTTTCTAAAAGAAACTGCAGACGAGCGTTGGCACCCGCTTGCGGTGCTCTTGTTAGCTCACCTGTCACGTAAGGACAAGGTGAGCTTTTGGGATCACTTTTTGTCCGTCGTGCGTGCGTGCGTCCGTGCGTGCGTGCGTCCGTGCGTGCGTGCGTGCGTGCGTCCGTAAACTTTTTCTTCAAACAACATCTCCTCCTAAACCACTGATCGGATATTGACCAAACTTCACAGGAATGGTCCTTAGGTGGTCCCCTTTCAAAGTTGTTCAAATGGTTCCGGTCTGTTGCACATCTAGGTCACAGGAGCTAAAAATAGATTTTTTTTACTGAAAATTTTTAAAAATCTTCTTCTCTGAAACCGCAAGGCCCAGGTCTTTGATATTTGGTATGAAGCTTCATCTAGTGGACCTCTACCAAGATTGTTCAAATTATAGCCCTGGGGCTAAAAATGCCCCCGCCCCAGGGGCCTTTGGTTTTACATAGTCTAATATAGGGAAAATCTTTAAAAATCTTCTTCTATGAAACCGCAAGGCCCAAGTCTTTGATATTTGGTGTGAAGCTTCATCTAGTGGACCTCTATCAAGATTGTTCAAATTATAGCCCTGGGGCCATAAATGCCCCTGCCCTGAGGGCCTTTGGTTTTACATAGGCTTATATTGGGAAAATCTTTAAAAATCTTCTTCTCTGAAACCACAAGGCCCAGGTCTTTAATATTTGGTATGAAGCTTCATCTAGTGGACCTCTACCAAGATTGTTCAAATTATAGCCCTGGGGCCAAAAATGCCCCCGTCCCGGGGGCCTTTGGTTTTACATAGACTTACATAAGGGAAATCTTTAAAATATCTTCTTCTCCTTTACCGCAAGGTCCAAGTCTTTGATATTTGGCGTGAAGCTTCATCTAGTGGACCTCTATCAAGATTGTTCAAATTATAGCCCTAGGGCCAAAAATGCCCCCGCCCCGGGCCCTTTGGTTTTACATCGGTTTTACATGGGCTTATATAAGGGAAATCTTTAAAAATCTTCTTCTCCTTTACCGCACGGCCCAAGTCTTTGATATTTGGTGTGAAGCTTCATCCAGTGGACCTCTATCAAGATTGTTCAAATTATAGCCCAAGGGCCAAAAATGCCCCTGCCCCGGGGCCCTTTGATTTTACATGGGCTTATATAGGGAAAATATTTAAAAATCTTCTTCTCTGAAACCACAAGGCCCAGGTCTTTAATATTTGGTACGAAGCTTCATCTAGTGGACCTCTATCAAGATTGTACAAGTTGTAGGCCTAGGGCGAAAAATGCCCCCACCTGCAGGCCCTTTGGTTTTACATTGGCTTATACAGGGAAAATGTTTAAAAATCTTCTTCTCCAAAACCTGATGACACAGTTCTTTGAATTTGGTGTGTAGCTTCATTTAGTGGACTTCTACTAACATTGTTCAAGTCATAGCCCTTGGGTCAAAAATTCCCCCGTCCCGGGGCCCTTTGTTTTTACATTGACTTATATAGGGAAATTTAAAAAAAAAATCTTCTACTCTGAAACTGCAAGGCCCAGGCCTTTGATATTTGGTGTGAAGCTTCATCTAAATTGTTCAAATTATAGCCCTAGGAAGTAGAAGTCAAAGCAATGAAAACCTTTGAAAATCTTCTTGTCTGAAAGCAGAAGGCCAAGGTCTTTGATATTTGGTATGAAGCTTTGTCTTGTGGATTTCTACCAAGATGGTTCAAATTATAGCCCTTGGGGCAAAAATGGCCCGCCCAGTGGACCCCAAGGTTTATATAGATTTATATAAGGAAAACGTTTAAAAATCTTGTCTGAAACCAGAAGTCTCGTATCTTTGATATTGGTATGAAGCTTCACCTTTTAGGCCACTACCAAGATTAATCATATTATAGCCCGGGGCCAATAATGGCGCTCCCAGGGGCCCACTTGATACCCTATGGATAAGGTGAGCGATCCAGGGCCATCATGGCCCTCTTGTTTTTATTTCTACTTTAAATATAGATTGTGGGTACTCGTTAGAACCGCCTAGATGAGGCGGTTCAAACGAATACCCTCTAAATGTAGATTGTGGGTACTCGTTAGAACCGCCTCGATGAGGCGGTTCTAACGAGTACCAACAATCTATATTTTCCGCACTCGAGGCGGTTCTAACGAGTACCCACAATTTATATTTTGAGCCGAAATAAGAAAACTCACAATTTTTCATCTTAAAATTTTCGTGTTTGCGGCGGTAAAGTTTACAATGTATTTGTATAGGCGGATTTTCTTACTGAGACGTGTTTCCGTGTTCAATACCCCGTAAACCCAACTTTTCTCTAAATAAAGTGGTGTTTAGAGGGTGTTCATTAATAGGCGTGTTAACCAGATGGAAATAAATTTAGAAAAAGGCAATAAATAACTAAATTACAATAAATAAATAAATAAATAAATAAATAAATAAATAAATAAATGAGCCCTTCTGTGAGTGAGTGAGTGGGTGAATGAAAAAGGTTTATTTCTGGTCTTGTCATCTTGAATAAGTGAAGATAATGAGGTGTTATTTTAACCCATTGTATGCGAGAAACCACTAAATGGATACCTTGGGCCGTATATATACGAGTTAAAGGCAGCTAAAGGAAAGTACTTATGACTGCTCATGGTTCTGAATGGGGCCTTAGACTGTGTCGTTTTAATCTTATAATAATGAGTGAGTGTTTGAGTTTTACGTCTTACCACAGAAAGCGGCGTCTGATCAGGGCCTGCACTATTTGCTAACAGAATTTTCCATCAAAAATTGAATGAAAACGTACAAATTGGCCTGACACCCCTTAATCAAAAATGGAATTGTCCAACATATAGCAATGGAAGAGTCCACTAGCATACAATGGGTTAAATAACTAGCTTTATAGCTCCCAGGTGCACCTGGGTGTCATAAAACTGTTGATCGATAAACATCCTGCAGTCAACTTCGTCAACTTCAATCACTATGCAGTACCTATATTTTACCATTTACCCCGAGGCGAATTGCATAGTTTTACTGCAACTGAATAAATGGCTTGTCCATTTACCTTTATTTTCTCTGTTTCAGTTTATTCTGTTTCTGGTTTTGGAAGTAATCAGATAATAATAAAAAAAAAAACTTAAACAACCTAAATTGGAAGAAAAATGTATGTAAAAATGGCGATAAGAGCGAAATAGTTACGCGGTATTGATTGGTTGCTTTTGACACGCAGAGGAGGTTGTATCTGCGTTATTGACACGCAGGCCTGATTGGCTGATCGGAGATCGCGATTTATGCGCAGTATCGCGTGTTTCATAAGGAATATTCATTGCCTAAAATGTAATTCGCAGTTGAAACGCGTGAACTGCGCGTGCGTATCTCACGCGTTACAAACGCGAGACAAGTGAGTGTGCGCTGACAACATAATCGCAAGCGTATCTGTAGATTTACAACACACCCGTGCGACATAGTGCATTTTTTCACATCTCCAAAATGGCTACTTTTGAGATGAAAATCCATAATATTTTTCTTGTTTATACCGCAAATATAGGTTGTGGGTGCTCAATGTTAGGCGGTTCTAATGAGTGCCCACAACCTATGCCTTAGAGGAGAAATAAGAAAAACAATGTATATCCCCGCAAACTCCAGTTTTCTCTTTATAAAGTGGGGTGTACAGGGGTGTTCATTTCACAGAATTCATCACGTGATGGTTTGAGCCACTGCGGGTTAATTATAGCGCTAATGCAGAGAACAGGAGACAAAATAGCCCTTTAGTTAGTGACGTTCTTAGCCACAATGTATCTGTACTCAGCCACTGCTAAGTTTTCGTGATCACCGCACTCGAACTCTTTACTTTTAGAAATCGCCTCGATGAGGTGAGTCTAATATGTACTTACAGCAATCCTTTATTTTACAGAAAATCGTAATATATACGAGTTATTTGTTTGATCTGAGGTTTAACGTCCCCGTCAACACTGTAAAGGTCATTTTTGAGACGTTGCTTCCAATTTTGTGGGACTTTTACCCGACATTGAGATTAAATGACATCTCAAGCCTTGTCGCCCAATGAAACCAATAGGGTTTATTAGCATAGACGGTCCGCCTCGCACCGCGGTTCCTGGACAGGCTTAGATCCTCTAAGCGGTTTACCAGTACTAGTGTGCGGGCCAGATTCAGTTCTGCGTGGAAGCATCATGCATCCCATATATTTCTTCAAGCCCCTATGGGCGGGGGCCGTATATATACGAGTTAAAGGCAGCTAAAGGAAAGTACTTATGACTGCTCATGGTTCTGAATGGGGCCTTAGACTGTGTCGTTTTAATCTTATAATAATGAGTGAGTGTTTGAGTTTTACGTCTTACCAACAGCTAAGGTCATACGGAGACGGGACCTCGGTTTAAAGACTCATCCGAAAGTCTAGAGAAGCCCGTGATCGATCCTGCGAATCCTGGTTTACAAGGCGAGTAGCATAACCACTACACCACGGAGGCTTCTAACCTTATAATAATAATAATAATAATAATAATAATAATAATAATAATAATAATAATAATTCGTGTTGCATTACAGACCATGTCCAGACAATCACATGCCGGAAATGTTAATGTTTGTGTCTGATGAGGCTAATTCTAACGCTGAATTGTTTGTCAGAGCAACAGAAGTTAGGTGACGACAGCTCTGTTGGTGATGCCTGAGCTCTGGCTTTGCATTCCGCATGTTTGTTTCTGCTCGGCGTCGCTGATTCGATTTGCCTTTCATTCACTAGCACCCCTTCTGACGAGGCCTCGCCACTAAGCTAGGTCCTGTGTGAAATGTTTCCACGACTCTGTTAGGACTATGTCCTTGTAACGCTTCTTCTTATCTGGTGGGAGTGTTTGCCCATTTCTAGTTCTCCATAGAGGATTCGCTTTGGCAAACGTTCCTCAGGCATTCTGGTACCATCGCGAAAACAGGCCTACAAAATTCTAAGTTCTAACCCCGGGAACCCCACTTTTATATAGTAAAACTGGGGTTTTCAAGTATAAACCTTATTTTTGTTATTTCTGCTCTAAGATACAGCGTGTGGGTCCTCGCTAAAACCTTCTCGTTTAGACGGTTCTAACGTGTACCTACAATCTATATTTTGACCAGAAATAAGACAAAATATCGCAATGTTTTATCTGAATTTTTTCCCTTTTTCGGCGGTAAAATTTGCAATGAATTTGAATAGGCGTGTTTTCGTAATGATAGGGCGTTTAACCCTTAAGAAAACAGAGTATACCGCATCAGACGCCACGCTCTGTTTGCCAACTGACCACATATATGAGCGCAGATAATCAGTTATTTTTACACAGCGCTCTAACCGCCACAGGGAGACGAATAGCGCTCGTACAACTCAGTGATGGGACCTTGTCTGCGCTTATTGTCTACGCCCATTATTAACGTTGGGTTTAACACGGAAGAACCATTAATTACCCACGATGCAGGTTGACCGTTATTTTTAAGGTCCAACAACAAGTATGAGCTTTCACAAGAAGATACAAGAGGGCCAAATGGCCCTATATCGCTCACCTGTGTACCAGAAAATCATTAATGGTGTTTTAAGAATGGCCATCGGGGCTTTAAGAAATAGACGGAGCTACATGGTGCTTCTATGCAGAGCTGGAACCGACCACACATGAATACTGGTAAACAGGTTCTAAGCCTGCCCAGGAAAAGTGGTGGTCATATTGGTCAAGTGACTAAATTTGTATTAATCAAATTTCATTTTCTTGTTCCCTAAAGGTTTCATATAAAATTTGGTTACAAACGGCCCACCGATTTTGAGAAAATGTGCTATAATTCTCATATCTGAGTGACCTTGGACTTAGAACAAGGAATGACCTTGACCTTGAATACTTAGGTAGTTTAAATAAGTCATTTAGCTAACTGCATCTACCAATTTTAGGGCACAGGCTGCAACAGCTTCTGAAAAGTACATGGTTTTGATTTTTTCCATATAAAAGCCAACTTGACCAAATTTGACCTTAGCGTAAAATAGGTCAAGGTCATTCAGGAGTCAGCATCTGAACAAATTGTAATTTGCTCGAGCCCCCATTGCCATATACAAAGTTATATGATAATCAACCCACAGGTTCTGAAGAAGAACATTTCTGAGGGGGTTTTACCTTATATGGGCATGGCGGCCATATTGGTCATGTAATCAAACTCATATTAATTAATGTTCATTTTCTTGTTCCCAAAAGCTTTCAAATGAAATTTTTGTTGAAAACGGCTCAGTGGTTTCTGAGAAAAATAAGTTTTAATTCTCATATCTTAATGACCTTGAACCAAGATCAAAGAATGACCTTGACCTTGAATACGCATGTCCTTTCATCCACTAATTTAGCTTACTTTATCTACTAATATCACAAGGTGCAATATTTAAAAAAAAATACACGGTTTTGACTTTTTCCCCATACAAAAGTCTATGCGACCAAATTTGACCTTGGCCTAAAATAGGTCAAGGTCTTTCAGGAGACATCATCTGAACAAATTTTGATAGGCCCGAGTCTTAAATGCCACATACCAAGTGACATGATAATCGGCCCACTGGTTTTAGAGAAGAAGATTTCTGAAGGGTTTTTACCTTATATGGGCATGGCGGCCCTATTGGTCATGTGACCAAATTCATATTGATTAATTATCATTGTCCTTGTTCTTAAAAACTTCCATATGAAATTTCGTTACAAATGGCTTTGTGGTTTTTGAGAAAAATACATGTAAGTTTTAATTGTCATATCTGAATGAACTTGAACATAGGTCAAAGAATGACCTCGACCTTGACTACTCATGTAGTTTCATCCACCAATTTAGCTGACTGCATCTACCAATTTTTAGATCACAGGCTGCAATAGTTTCCAAAAAATACACGGTTTTGACTTTTTCCCATACAAAAGTCTATGCGACCAAATTTGACCTTGGCCTAAAATTAGTCGATGTCATCCAAGGGTCATCATTTGAACAAAATATGATAGACCCGAGTCCCTAATGCTACATACCAATTATCATGCCAATCGGCTCACTGGTTCCGGAGAAAAAGATTTTTGAAGGGTTTTTGACCTTATATGTGAGTAGTAGGGGGGTCACTTGGGCGCCATGGACTGCGCATGCGCAGCATTTGTATAACTTCCGGTGAAACGTAAGCGAAACGATTAGATGACGAAACTACCCTAAATATCGGACGAGTGTTCGAATGACGTAAATTACCGTAATTACGCCGTAAGTATCCTAAATTTTGAGGCGAAAGATGTTCCTGCGGATTGGCAAAGTTCGCCGTCCCTGATCAGGTCGGGGGTGATCGGGGTCTACCCCGTTCGCTCGAGCTCTCCTATCCCAATATTTAGGGAGATACTACCCGGTATAGTAGCGATGAAATTAAGTCTCTCACCCGCAAAACAATTATCGCCTCGAAAACCGGGAAACAATGGAAGGTGTTGGAAGAGCGCGATTTGATGAACTTCGATTACGAAGAATGGACTGCGTCCCGGGAAAAGAAAGTTTTGTTTGTTCGATTTGAGGTTTCACGTCCCCGTCAACGCCGTATAGATCATTTTGGGGACGTTGCTTCCAGTCGCGCGAGACCTTTACCGGACATATCTACGACATTTGTATCTCGGAGAATCTTTCTCGGCTACGGAATTTATACGGATATCGCGGGGGCGTAGCCAGTATGCATTATGAGAGTGGAGCGTAAAATGAGAAGCAAATGATGATAGGATTTTTGATCAGCTGTAATTACCCTAAAAATTGGGGCACCTGAAGGGAGGTCACCGTAAATATCCTAAAGTTTGATCTCAAGCGATGTAGCAAACGTGTTCTGGTGGAATAGTGGAATGACAAACAGTGCAGACCCTGGTCAGGGTGATCGGGATCTACACTGTTTTTTTCTGTCCCAATATTTAGGGTCATACTACCCGGTGCAGTCCTGCGATATTGACAAATCGATTGTCTCCGACACTCAGCGCGAAACGCTTATCGCCTTTAAACTAGAAAACAATGAAACTCGCTGGAAGATAGCGTTTAGAAGGCTGATGTTATCGTTTAAATTTCTAAACACGCTCGCTTCTGAATGGGCTGCAGCTGAGAAAAAAGTTTTTATCAAACATGTTTGTTCGATTTGAGGTTTAACGTCCCCGTCAACATAATTTAGGTCATTTTGGAGACGTTGCTTCCGAGCCGACATTGCGCTGAAATGACATCTCAATCCCTGCCGCCTAATAAAAACGATAGAGTTTATACGCGTGGCCGGGCCGACTCGCGGCTCTAAGCCCCCGATGGGCGGGGGGCGGATCAATCATTTTGCCCCGTTTTCGACATAGAAATATTTTTACCCAAACGAAATAGATTTAATACGTCCGCAAAGTCTGCGCGGCGTGACGGGACTTTTTAGGCCTTATACCGTTACGAAATTCCGCCCACGCGAATATATGGAAAAAATTACTAACCAATTTATTTGGTTCGGGTTTTACGACCCTTTCAAGACTATTTTACTCATACCGAGTCGATCGTTATTCAGAGGTGGGCGAAAACCGGAGTGCCCGGAGAAAAACCACCTGACAGCAACACCTGCTGTCACGAAACTTCACACACAAAAGAAAACTCATCGATGATGGGGCGGTTCTAACGAGTACCCACAATCTATTATTTGCGCAGAAAAAAGGAAAATTTCACAATTATGAAACTTCACATACATATTAACTTAACCTCGGTCAAAACTTCAAAAGTATTTGCCCTGCTCTCACACACATACATACCATCACAAGACCTACATTCTGACGACAAAGGGTCGTAATTACTTATTTTCACTGAATTATCGCCCCTGTTTCAAAATAAATATCTCCTGTTGTTTCATAACCATGGGTAATAAGGCTTTCATCACACGCGTAATCCTTATGACAGTCTGCATTGAAAATCGCTTACTATTTACAGGCCCTTGCAGGGAAGGGATCTTACATTTCTCCTTATTTTTGCAGTCTTTGTTGAAAATCGCTAACTAGGAAATTCTTAGACTTTTGGTTTAAGAGTTACAACAGGCGGCTACTATATTTAGTTTTTTTACATCTGACACTTAGTTCATTGATTAACCCATTGTATGCGGGAAACCCCGAAAGGAGTACCTTGGCAAACAGTGCTGGCCCCAGATCAGACGTCGCAGAACGCGGGGGTCTGTTCAGGGCCTACACTATACACATCCGCATACACTCATACCTACAAACGCGCACAAACTGCTTCAAACCCTAATATAATTTGAAAAGTTTATATAGGGCTTGCGACGGAGAGGAGTGCATCGCTTACGTCCTTGGTCTCTGAGCATTCAATAAGTCAGGGTATAGTGGGATACAGTGAGGATACAGCGGGGGGTACAGTCAGGATACAATGGGGATACAGTCAGGATACAGTAAGGATACAATGGGGGTATAGTCAGGATACAGTCAGGATACAATGGAGGGTCTAGGCCAAACATCCCACTTATTAAGCTGACCATGACACCGCACCAGCGTTTGACAGTAGTTATATCCTAAATGTTGGACTGGAAGAGTGCTGCTGCCGTGCACTGGCAAACGCCGCGCGTACAACGTTAAAACGACGTCGTTTCGTTTAACACGCGCAACAATTCGCGTGAACGACTGACCGACTGCCCCTGACCAAACGGAGCTAACCCTGATCGAGCGCGTCTATCGCTCCACCACCGCTATGCCCTCAGTCGTTGGTCGGTTATAAAAATGACATCTCAAGCCCTGTCGCCCTATGAAGCCAATAGGGTTTATTAGCGCGAACTGACAGACTCGCACCGCTTTGCTTGGACAGGCTTAGATCCTCTAAGCGGTTTTACCAGTACTAGTGTGCGGACCGGATTCAACTCTGCGTGGAAGCATCACAACGGCCCCCGCCCCTAGGGGCTCGAAGAAATATATGGGCCGCGTGATGCCGTAGATATGTCCGGTAAAGGTCTCGCGCGACTGGAAGCAACGTCTGAGGGCATAGCGGTGGTGGAGCGATAGACGCGCTCGATCAGGGTTAGCTCCCCCATTGTATCCTTACTGTATCCTGACTGTATCCCCATTGTATCCTGACTGTACCCCCCGCTGTATCCTCACTGTATCCCACTATACCCTGACTTATTGAATGCTCAGAGACCAAGGACGTAAGCGATGCACTCCTCTCCGTCGCAAGCCCTATATAAACTTTTCAAATTATATTAGGGTTTGAAGCAGTTTGTGCGCGTTTGTAGGTGTGAGTGTATGCGGATGTGTATAGTGTAGGCCCTGAACAGACCCCCGCGTTCTGCGACGTCTGATCTGGGGCCAGCACTGTTTGCCAAGGTACTCCTTTCGGGGTTTCCCGCATACAATGGGTTAATCAATGAACTAAGTGTCAGATGTAAAAAAACTAAATATAGTAGCCGCCTGTTGTAACTCTTAAACCAAAAGTCTAAGAATTTCCTAGTTAGCGATTTTCAACAAAGACTGCAAAAATAAGGAGAAATGTAAGATCCCTTCCCTGCAAGGGCCTGTAAATAGTAAGCGATTTTCAATGCAGACTGTCATAAGGAGTACGCGTGTGATGAAAGCCTTATTACCCATGGTTATGAAACAACAGGAGATATTTATTTTGAAACAGGGGCGATAATTCAGTGAAAATAAGTAATTACGACCCTTTGTCGTCAGAATGTAGGTCTTGTGATGGTATGTATGTGTGTGAGAGCAGGGCAAATACTTTTGAAGTTTTGACCGAGGTTAAGTTAATATGTATGTGAAGTTTCATAATTGTGAAATTTTCCTTTTTTCTGCGCAAATAATAGATTGTGGGTACTCGTTAGAACCGCCCCATCATCGATGAGTTTTCTTTTGTGTGTGAAGTTTCGTGACAGCAGGTGTTGCTGTCAGGTGGTTTTTCTCCGGGCACTCCGGTTTTCGCCCACCTCTGAATAACGATCGACTCGGTATGAGTAAAATAGTCTTGAAAGGGTCGTAAAACCCGAACCAAATAAATTGGTTAGTAATTTTTTCCATATATTCGCGTGGGCGGAATTTCGTAACGGTATAAGGCCTAAAAAGTCCCGTCACGCCGCGCAGACTTTGCGGACGTATTAAATCTATTTCGTTTGGGTAAAAATATTTCTATGTCGAAAACGGGGCAAAATGATTGATCCGCCCCCCGCCCATCGGGGGCTTAGAGCCGCGAGTCGGCCCGGCCACGCGTATAAACTCTATCGTTTTTATTAGGCGGCAGGGATTGAGATGTCATTTCAGCGCAATGTCGGCTCGGAAGCAACGTCTCCAAAATGACCTAAATTATGTTGACGGGGACGTTAAACCTCAAATCGAACAAACATGTTTGATAAAAACTTTTTTCTCAGCTGCAGCCCATTCAGAAGCGAGCGTGTTTAGAAATTTAAACGATAACATCAGCCTTCTAAACGCTATCTTCCAGCGAGTTTCATTGTTTTCTAGTTTAAAGGCGATAAGCGTTTCGCGCTGAGTGTCGGAGACAATCGATTTGTCAATATCGCAGGACTGCACCGGGTAGTATGACCCTAAATATTGGGACAGAAAAAAACAGTGTAGATCCCGATCACCCTGACCAGGGTCTGCACTGTTTGTCATTCCACTATTCCACCAGAACACGTTTGCTACATCGCTTGAGATCAAACTTTAGGATATTTACGGTGACCTCCCTTCAGGTGCCCCAATTTTTAGGGTAATTACAGCTGATCAAAAATCCTATCATCATTTGCTTCTCATTTTACGCTCCACTCTCATAATGCATACTGGCTACGCCCCCGCGATATCCGTATAAATTCCGTAGCCGAGAAAGATTCTCCGAGATACAAATGTCGTAGATATGTCCGGTAAAGGTCTCGCGCGACTGGAAGCAACGTCCCCAAAATGATCTATACGGCGTTGACGGGGACGTGAAACCTCAAATCGAACAAACAAAACTTTCTTTTCCCGGGACGCAGTCCATTCTTCGTAATCGAAGTTCATCAAATCGCGCTCTTCCAACACCTTCCATTGTTTCCCGGTTTTCGAGGCGATAATTGTTTTGCGGGTGAGAGACTTAATTTCATCGCTACTATACCGGGTAGTATCTCCCTAAATATTGGGATAGGAGAGCTCGAGCGAACGGGGTAGACCCCGATCACCCCCGACCTGATCAGGGACGGCGAACTTTGCCAATCCGCAGGAACATCTTTCGCCTCAAAATTTAGGATACTTACGGCGTAATTACGGTAATTTACGTCATTCGAACACTCGTCCGATATTTAGGGTAGTTTCGTCATCAAATCGTTTCGCTTACGTTTCACCGGAAGTTATACAAATGCTGCGCATGCGCAGTCCATGGCGCCCAAGTGACCCCCCTACTACTTATGTGCATGGCGGCCATCTTGGTCACGTGCCTGGACCCTGCGAACAAACTTTCGTTTCGCTATCCCATGAATGCTCCACATGAAATATGACTCCAATCGGCCCTGTGGTTTCAGAGGAGATGATGTTTGTAAATGTTGACAGACAACAGACATTAGACGACAGCCAGACAACGGAGCCTCACACCTTTGAGCCTTCGGCTCAGGTGAGCTAAAAAGCGGCCCATAACAAGTTTAAGCTTTCACACAAAGAAGCGGCCCAAAGATAAAGCTCTGGCACAGAACTGGTATCACATTTGTTCAAGCCCATATTTGTATAGGCCAATACAAAATATACAACTACAAACTCTCGACCAGAAGGACCATTGTCTATCATATTATGCTTAAACAAGAAAAGGTATGGCACAAAGTACCATATCAAGTGACTCGATTGTGATTGGATTGTACCATTTCGGAAAGAAACGGGCAATGAAATCTCATATTAAAGCCGTTTATTTATAAACGTGTATATTAGAATTACATGAACACTGAATTTGCAGTATAAAATTCCGGTTGTACATTTTTAGTTCTTTTTTGTTGAATTCCATTGATTGAATATCATCATAATCTTCTTTATACTTAGTACCTCCTTTCCAACACCAAGAACAGCACTTTATTATTATTATTATCATTATTTGTTATCTTATTATTATTGTACAAGCCCATATTTGTACAAGCTAATACAAAATATACATCTACAAACTCTCGACCTAGAAGGACCATTCCCTATCATATATCCTTAAACAAGAAAAGGTATTGCACAAAGTACCATATCAAGTGACTCGATTGTGATTGCATTGTACCTTTTCTGAAAGAAACAGGCAATCATATTTCATTATTAAAGCCGTTTAGTTATAAACTTATATACTAAAATTACATGAACATTGAATTTGCAGTATAAAATTCCGGCTGTACATTTTTTTCGTTCCTTTTTTGTTGAATTCCATAGATTGAATATCTAAATTGACGTGGAAACCTGTGTTGAGCCTTAGCGAAATTATAAACCGACACGCACAATCAGCAAAACGACGGATCTTTTTATACTTAGCACCCTCCTTTCCAACATCAACAACAACACTCTATTACTATTATCATTATTTGTTATCAATATAATTATTGTTTTTGTTAAATGTTCTTTCCTACAAACAATATTTCCTACAGACAATATTAGCTAGTGTTTATCCACTTTATTTTCATCACGTTAATAATAATTATTATAATAAAAGTTGAAGAAGTGGTAGTAGTACAGTGATATAAGTAGTAGTAGTAGTAGTAGTAGTAGTAGTAGTAGTAGTAGTAGTACTCGTAGTAGTAGCAAGATATAATTATTATTACCATCGTTTTGATTCCTCTTCCGCTTATTATTATTATTATTATTAGTAGTAGTAGTAGTAGTAGTAGAATAGTTGTACCGAGTGGTAGTAAAAGCCTCTGTAATGTAGTGGTTATGCTTCTCGCCTGATAAAACCAGGGATTGCAGGATCGAACCCGGGCTTCGCCAGACTTTCGGAAGAATCTTTAAACCGAGGTCCCGTCTCCGTATGACCTTAGCTGTTGATGGGACGTAAAACTGAAACACACTCACTCACTCACTGAGTAGTAGTAGTGGGAGTAGTAGTAAGAGTATATTTATTATTGCCAAAAGGGTTTATATATAGGGAAGGTCCGTCTCACATCACTTTGCCTGGGCAGGCTAAGACCTAAGTGGTTTACGGCCCCCGCCCATAGGGGCTTGAAGAAATATATTGGCTGCATGATGCTTCTACGCAGAGCTGAATCCGGCGCGCACACTGGTACTGGTAAACCGCTAAGAGGATCTAAGCCTGTCCAGGAACCGGGGTGCGAGGCGGACCGTCCATGCCAATAAACCCTATTAATTTTATTGGGCAACAGGGCTTGAGATGTCATTTCATCTCAATGTCTGGTAAAAGTCCTACAAAATTGGAAGCAACGTCTCCAGTGTTGACGGGGACGTTAAACCTCAAATCAAACAAACAAAAGACCTAAGTGGTTTACCAGTACTCATATGCGGTCTAATTCAGCTCTGTGTGGAAGCATCATGAAGCCCAGTCTATTTCTTCAAGCCCCGGACGGCGGAGGGACAATTATAGTAGCAGTAGTGGAAGTAGCTGTAACAGTAACAGTATAATTATTATTATCATCGCTTTATTATCAAATTATTATCAGTAGTAGTAGTAGTAGTAGTAGTAGTAGTAGCAACAATAGTAGTAGTTATAAAAGTATCATTATTATAAGTATTTTAATTATTATTAATTTTTAGTATTATCATTTGTTAGTTCAAACAAACAGTTTTGATCAGTTTTATCCAATTTCATTTTCATCACGTTAACATGCTCATGCAATCCTCTCAGTTAACTGTTATAAACTTCGTTTGAAACATATAACTTAAACATATTACAAGAAAAATAATGAACCGATATCTTCTGGACAGCTATATTTTTATCTTTGTGACTAAAGTGCTACATCTTTTAAGTTAGCATATTGTATTGCTTCTCTCCAAAGTCAGGGGGACAGCTTCCCATACAAAAAACGCCTATGGTACATAATATCCGTCAAATGATCTTTCAATATTGTGTCCAAAATAGTCAGACCCAATCTTATATATATATATATATATTTTTTTTTTTACAAATTGTCTATTGAAAAACTTTTAACTGCTGTCAATACAAGAACTACTTGTGTAAAGAAAAATTGTAAGAATTGCCGTGTTGAAGTATTAAACAAATAGTATTAGTGACCTATGAACAGTTTGGGTCAATCAAAAGTTCGAGTCACAAAAAGACTTGTCACGCCGTTAGCAAAATGTTTGGGTTAATCTTCAATTAGTCTTCTACGTACAAAGTGTAGGAACTTCTCAAACAGTTTTACAGCATCCCATTTGATAGGGTTTTACAAGCATATTGAAGATGCATTATGTGTCTTTTTTAAAAATGAAAAAAAAAAAAAAAAATGCAGCCTTTGCAACTTTGACATTTCAGACTTTATAAATCAGTCAGCAATATCCTTGGTGCAGACTGACAATTGGAATACCGCCAAAGACAGTTAATTGTATAAAACACACTCTAGACATTCACATTTAATATGTGCTAAGCGTAGAAATAGCTTTTGTAAAAGCTATACTTGTTACCTTTGGATCGGGATATAAACTACCCAGCCAAACAGGTTTTCAGGATAGGTAGAATTCGTTTAAGCATTTCGCAACTCTGACATAGAGACTAAAGCTGGCTAATCGGAACTGAAAGATAATCGATTATTAGTTTTGCCATTGTGATCGATAATCGATTAGTAATTACTGAAGATTTGTTTATAGTTTTACCTGTCTGGCTTGCTGTCTGAGCATGACAACTACTGTTTTTTGTAGTTTACCATATATATTTGAACAGAAAGGCGTCTCATCAGGGTCTGAACTGTTTGCCAGTCATCCAGCTATTTTAGGCACAACTTTGGGTAGTAAATTGTACATATCAAATAATCGATTTATCGAATGATTAATGGATTATCCGATTACTCGTGTCAGCCTTAATAGAGACCCAGTACATAAGACAAGAAAGGGTCGAATTCTGACAAAACCTATTTAAGCCATTTGGGGACACATCACGAAAACACGTCTTTATAATTCTGACCCCCTGGAACCCCGCCTTTATATAGTAAAAACTGGGGTCTACAGGGGTAAACTCTATTTTTCTTATTGCTGCTCTAAAGTATAGATTGTGGGTACTCTTTAGAACCGCCTCGACGAGGCGATTCTAACGTGCACCCACAATCTATACTTAGAGCGGAAATAAGAACAATATCATAACTTTTTATCTTAAAATTTTCGTTTTTTTTTTCATCGGTAAAATTTCAATGTATTTGCATAGGCGTGTTTTCGTAATAAAGAAAGGTGCAGATCCATTACGAGAACACGCCTGTATAATTTTGACCCCCTCATACCCCACTTTTATATAGTAAAACTGGGGTTTAAGGGGGTATACATAATTTTTCTTATTTCTGCTCAAAAACATAGATTGTGGGTACTCGATAGAACCGCCTCGTCGAGGCGGTTCTATCGAGTCCCCGCAATCTACGAGGCGGTTCTATCGAGTCCCCGCAATCTATGTTTTGAGCAGAAATAAGAAAAATATCACAATTTTTCATCTTAAATTTCTAATTTTTGGCCAAAAAATTGGCAATATATTTGTATAGGTGTGTTTTCGTAATGCGACAGCGGATCTATTCAGGTTGTTCAGCACATTTCATGTTCGCTGCTGTAAAAATCAATACCTCTAGTCTGTATTTTTTTTATTGTAATTCTAAGTCTCTTGTTAGTCGGTGTAGCTGAGCAGACTGATGTGTGTCCTTCTTGGTCACAAACCCCAGAAACGGACTTTCTTGCGACCGAGCGCAAATGATCACGGTTAATTTGAACTGCGCAATTCCATTACGAAAACACACCCGTGCGACAAAATGACCTTTTTCACATCTCCAAAATGGCTACTTTTCTGAAGAAAATGCGTGATATTTTACATATTTATACTTCAAACATAGGTTGTGGGTGCTCGTTGGAACCGTCTCATTGATGCGGTTCTAACGAGTACCCACAACCTATGTCTTTGAGCCGAAATAAGCAAAATAATGTTTACCCCCGTAAACCCCAGTTTTCTCTATATCAAGTGGGGTTTAGAGGGGTGTTCATTTCACAGACTTGTTCACGTGTTGTAAGGTTGATTTTGCAAAGTCCTCGATGATCAATTGTCATGTGACAGCGGACACGTTGCCCAAAACAGACGTCGAAATGCCTATGCACAACAAACAAATCAGCTCACGTACATGGTATCTTTCATGGTACATGGTACCGGACATGGTATCTTTTGGATCAGAGCCTTCACCTGTCATGCGGGCCATGTAGGGATACAAGTGAAGGAACTGTCAGTTAAATAGACACACGGGCTGATCTTAACTTGGGCCTTTGTAAAATCCCAAACAGTATCTTTTTTTTTTCTTTATCCGGGCATTGAAAATAAATCCACTACTAAATTACCGAACGCGCAGCTGTGACATTAGGGCATCTTCGTCTGTTCTTGTGTTCATATAAGGCTTGGCAAAGAAAGGTTTTGTGTTTTTGGAGAGAGACTCTTCCAGGTAAAGTAAGTACTCTTTAAAATTATTTGTAAATAAATATGCATTCTAATTACATTTATATTTTTTTGTTTAGCTGAATAAATGACTTCTATTTTTTACAGTTGCGAAAATAAATTTTAATGTTTGTTTACGAATTAGATTTGTTTTATTTAGCATATGCATCTTTATTTATTTATTTATTTATTTATTTATTTATTTATTTATTTTATTTATTTATTTATTTATTTATTTTATTTAGGTTCATTTTCTTGTAAATTTTATAATTGATTTGTAATTTTTACAATTACACATTTCTGGTTAACATTTCTGCTTTGTTTATGTTACAGTTCTTTCTTTCTTTCTTTCTTTCTTTCTTTCTTTCTTTCTTTCTTTCTTTCTTTCTTTCTTTCTTTCTTTCTTTCTTTCTTTCTTTCTTTTAAGTTCATTTTCTTGTATAACTTAATATATAATTTGTAACTCTCAAGATCACGAATGAAAATCTAATTTTGGTTTACATCTTTAATTTGTTGCACAACAAACAAATCACGTATCCAGGCATGTAAGCGTTAGTAAACGTCAGTATAGCGTTTGTAAGTTATAACTTGAACATGTATTCAAAAAGCCTTACTTTTTAATTTGATTTCGATTAAGTTTGTAAATCTGCTAACCATATTCTTTACAACAGGATTATAATTCTCAGTTAAAGGAAATGCGTCTGAATTTAAAAATGCAAAGAATAAAAGTTAGAAATAAAGATAGGCTTTTCATTGCATCACGAAAACGCGCCAATATAATTTTGACCCCTTTGAACCTCACTTCTATATAGTAAAACTGGGATTTACAGGGGTATCCCTTATTTTTCTTATTTCTGCTCTAAAATATAGATTGTGGGTACTCGTTAGAACCGCCTCACCGAGTCGGTTCTAACGAGTACCCTTAATCTATATTTTGAGAAGAAATAAGAAAATTATCACAATTTTTCATCCTCAAATTTTCATTTTTTTCGGCGATAAAGATTACAATGTATTTGTATAGGCGTGTTTCCGTAATGACAATATTTAAGAATATGTAGCACCGGCCAAATAGTTTAAGTGTTTAAATATATGTATTCCCTTACCTCACACAGGCTATTTAAGAGAGGGAACAAAAACTTAACATGGAACACTTTTCTTGCCTTTCGGGAGCTTCGCTTGAAGTAGAGAACTTTCTTCCCAATGTAGCGAGTTTAAAAGCTTAAAAAAGTTTAGCCCGCCAAGTTATTTCCTGTGAAATCGCTCCTATTGAGGAGCAAGTATTCTTTTTCCCCCCATTAAATTTCTTTTTTAGGCTAGACTTAAGAATCTGTTCGCACACTCTGAAACATTGATCGACCATATATACGCCTCCTTTCCAGAAAAATTTACAGAGGTTTTGTCCAGAAAAGCGCCGTTAGTGACCATTATCCCATCTGTTTTACGCGCTGTACGTCCAAACGTCAAATCAAAAGTTATGACCATAAAAAAAAAACTTCAATGCAGATGTTTTAAACATTTCAAAGAAGAAACTTTTAATAATTATCTAGCAGATACTATGAATGCATTTACTATTTCTAGTACCGATTCAGATTCCAATTTTATTGCTAATTGGAGTACAGTAATCTCAGAAATTTTAAACAAGCACGCACCTGTGAAATCAAACGCATCAAGCATAAATCACAACCGGAGTGGCTAAGCGAAGACAACAAGACTTCAATGAAAAACAGAGATTTATTCCATAACTGCAAAAATTGGAATCAATACAAATGTTGGCGAAACAAACCTGCTAAATTAATTCGAAACTCCAAGAGTGACTAGTTTACTAGAGCTATCTCTGAAAATAAATCAAATACATATAGGTTGTCAGTCATGTGAAGATTCGATACCGCAAACGATTGCCGTCGATGGAACTCAAAGTGACACGGTTTCTGACAATATCGATAATTTAAATGGATACTTTACGTCAATGAGCGATAAACTGAAGACCGAATACGGCGGCGAAGACATACCATATGATATCACTAAGTTAAAAGCATACGACACGAAAATACCACTCACTATTGTCTACTTAATACCATACATGAAGGTTCATGAACTTCTTTCGATTATAAAGTTATTAGAATCCAATAAAGCAAACTGTTTAGACGGCATTAGTGCAAATGTATTGAAATCAACAGCCAACATCACTCCTAGAAATCATAAATACCAGCATCTCAACGGCTAAATTCCCAGACTCTTTTAAATTAGCAAAAATAACCCCGATCCATAACGACGTGGCAAAAGACGACCCGACAAATTACAAGCCGATTTCTGTTCTATCTGTTTTATAAAAATAATAGAAAAAAAAAAAACATATAACAAAGCATTTATTTGGTTTTATGAATAAACCATATGTTCTACACAAATCACAGTCTGGTTTCCACAGACATCACTCTTGCAATACTGCTTTAATCCACCTGGTGGATAAATGGCTAAAACATATAGGCAATGGCGAACTAATCGGTGCAGTATTTCTCGACTTGAGAAAGGCATTTGATGCTGCGGATCATGATCTTCTTTTAAAGAAATTGAAAGCCTATAAGTTTAGAGAACATTCACTTCGTTGGGTACATTCATACCTAACAAACAGAAAACAGTGTATTTTTGCCAAAACGCTTAAATTCTTCTGAACAAATTAAGTCAGGGATTCCTCAGAGCTCTGCCGTTGGTACTGTGCTATTTCTGCTGCTTGTCAGCGATCTTCCTTTATTCATAAATGAAGCATATGTTGATATATATGCTGACGATGACAAGCAAAGAATCCAAAAATATTCAAACAAACCTCCAGGCTGCTGCAGTCGATTTTAAAACGTACTGTAAACAAAACAAATTGTACATGCGTATAGGGAAAACTTCTCTAATGGTCATGGGATTACGCCAGAATATCTCAGTTTCAGACGCTATTTACATCTGTATAGATTATGAAGTCATAAAAGCTGTAGACAACCAAACACTTCTCGGCGTAATAATGGACAAAACACTAAGTTGGGATAAAAAATTCGATACTGTTTCTTTAAATATATCTAGAAAAATCACTTTACTTAAACTACCGTCCAAGTATGTCAAGAAACCAAGTTTATTCAATATATACCTCGTATATCCTTCCTATATTCGACTTTGATTGCGTAATTTGGGGACGTTGTAGAACAAATAACATGAACAGACTGCTAAAACTCCCAAAACGTGCTGCCCGAATCATACTTCAGACAGATATAATGACCCCATCACAATCGATGTTTGATGAATTGCAATGGTTACTATTGCCTAAACGGACAGAGTATCACACATGCACAGCAATGTTCAAGTCCTTAAATGGTATGGCATCTCGTCACATGACTGACCTATTTTTGTAAGGTCTTCAAGATGCATAACCGGCCTCTGCGATTAGCAAATAATGAACTGCTTAGAATTCCATTCTCAAGAACGTGTTATTATGACCATTCGTTTGCGGTCCAAGGAGCAAACAATGAAACGCACTCCCTCTGGATTTAAGAAATTCGCCATCGTTACTCTGTTTCAAACAAAATGTCAAGAGATATATCTTGGCCAACTAAACTGAAAGGTCTTAATCTCAGAAGTAAACTACTTGAATCACTGGAATTTTATTTGTCAACAATCTGATCATTATCCGATACAAATTATACATATTCTATATGATTTAAAAATTGTTTTCTAAAAGACAAAAATTCAAAATATAAATTATATTTTGTCCCAGACCAACTCATCTTCTCTTGGTATTTCGTTTCGTTTAAGGGTAGAGAGGTCTTGTAATTCGAAGTACATATACTACTTTTAACCAGGATAGGTAACATTTTCATCATGCAAGTGACTTACCGTGGTTTGCAAACAAACTAGTATCAGTTTAATGCATTGGCTGTTTGGGGCTTTTTACACACGTTCTATCCACGGACACATTTTTTTTTTCAATATGGCAGAACTCCTAAATTATCCCCTCCTATTCGCCCAAGCATATGGACTAGTAAAAATCGAATCAAACATCACTGTCATGACAGACACGAAATAAATTTAGCTAGAATAAATGATTTGCGAAACACTGCATGGTCTCTGCTGGAAGCACTCGCATTATTTTATAACTAAATTTTAAAACGTGAAATATTACAAAGCAAATTACATCGTTAATTTACCACAATATTGAAATGTATATATATATGTATTTGACCAACTGATGTTCTTGCAAGCAATATATAATTCTATGTTTAACATCCGAGTTGAAATATTTATCTCTCTTTTGTTAGCATTCACAAAGACATCATACATGTGGAGTTCTCTGCACGACATGCGTCGTGGGTGCGCGGTCGCTGTTGCGGGGGCGGTTGGGGAATGATGTTTGGACATTGGTTTCCGCCACATGCCCCCTGCTCCACTCGTGTATGGTGTCTCGTGGTGCGCGTCGGGTGCGATGGGTGTGTTAGGGACGCCACATATATGTCACATTCATTCTAGCATCATAACTGACTTTCGCCATTATTATCATAGTAACTGTTCGGTTTTTTCGGCTCCTAATTTTATAGAGGATCTTACATGAGTGTTTATGTATTATTGAATTTATTAAACGAGTTTAGGAAAAGGGATAAAATGCGAGGCTTTGCCGAGCATTTTATCCATTTTCCTCAACGAGTTTAATAAATTCAATAATACATGAGCACGAATGCAAGATTCTATTTATCATATGACATTTCAAACGCATTTTACGCAAGATTGTTCACAAAAATGTTAATATTGCGCCGTTAGTAAACGCGACGTCGTTAAGGACGTCATACATGTAACGTTACGGGACGTATCTAGATAATTTGCATATTGAATCCACTAGTGGATTATCGAAAATACCGGCCCCGATAGCTCAGTTGGTAGAGTGTCCGCTCCGGGGAACGGGAGGTCTCGGGTTCGATCCCGGGCCGCGACATACCAAAGTCGTTAAAAATGGTACTAGTTGCTCCTCGCTTGACACTCAGATTTACGGGGTAGAGCTAGGACTGGTCGATCCGGTGTCAGGATAATGTGACTGGGTGTGGTATCATGTAATGTGTCTGGGACATGATACTTCAGTGAGGCAGCACTATAAACGTGAGCATTGAGCTCCCTGTCGCAACCAGACACCGTCGTGATATGACTGAAAAATTGTTGAAAGCGACGTTAAACCCGAATTCACACACACACACACACATTATCGAAAATATTACATGGCGTTATTACACTCTCAGACGCGAAGTCATATGATAAAAACATTTATTCAATGCTTGTTTTGCCGCCTGCAGTGCTACATTTTAACAACGTATAGTAGCAAAGGTGGTTTTACAATTTTATGTCATGACCCCAAAATCAGCTTTTAATCCCAAGTCTTAATAATCAGATGTAACCATGTTTTATTCCTAGACAGCTACGTGTACATGAATGTTTTATAAATATTGTAAATTTTGTTAATATTTATATATTTTACTTGTTAGCTTAGAGGACCATATGGTAGAAAAGTATTTGTATGCTTAATACGTTATCCTCTCTAAATAAAGACTTTATTGTTATTATTATTAATATTATTATTATTACTATTTACTGACATCAGTATGTTAGGATTAAGCCGCATATGGCAAGGGCTTGGTTAGGGTTAGGGTTATGAGTAGTAATTTAGGTGAGTCCGTCATTAGGTCGGGATTAGTGTAAGGGTTAGGGATAGATGGTAGATTCTAAACTTGGCCCTCTAGAGAGCTAGGTATTTTCACATCATATCCGTTTCCGAAAAGGCTTTATATTTCAAAATGTCTTGTTTTGTGTGTAAAAAAAATCCCTTTCACTAGGCTTCTGTAGGTATTTTTGAAAATTATTATTATTTTTATTATTAATAATAATAATTTTACCTTTCGTGTGCATCTATAAATTGAAATGTTACGGGATAGCGTTAACGACATTTTACATTTCGAAATCACGTCTATACAGATATACATTGTAAAATTTTAGCTGAAAAATTGTGATATTTTAATTTCTGCCCAAAATATAGATTGTGAGTACTCGTTAGAACGCCTCATCGAGGCGGTTCTATCGATTTTGTTTGTTTGTACTGAAGTTTACACTATTTAGGTCATTTTAGAACCGGTCAGTTTACCTATCCCCACTTTTCCTGGGCAGACTTATACGTAAGCGGTTTACCAGTACAGTGCACATTCTTTCGCCAGAAACTGACAACTGCCCTTCTTGAATCAGACGAAGGGATAGAATGACCGCAGAAAGGATTTCATGATCAGTCTCTACGAAAGAATGTTGCCGACCCCGGCAGGTATCGAACCCGCGTCCTCCTGATCACCAGTCAGATGCGCATCCGACTGAGCTACCGAGGCCGGGCGGTTCTATCGGGTACCTACAATCTATATTTTAGAGCAGAAAAAAGAAAAATAAGGTTTACCCCTCTAAGCCCCCAGTTTATACTATATGAGTGGGGTTCAAGAGGGTTAAAATGATATAGGCGTGTTTTCGTGATGTTAGCAGATTTTGTTTTTAATTTATTCTCTCTGGCCAAATGATTCCGTGGCCGTTGTTAAATGTGGATCAAATAGGGTGTAAACAAATCTCTTTGCAAATGTAATTTTACTTTGGACTTTTACAGACAGTTTTATTACATAATAATATGAATATCACCCTGAGGAATATGAGTATCAATCGAGGCGCAGCCGAGGTGGATAATCATATTTTGAAGGGTGGCATTTTCAACCATTATCCTCTCAGAGAGAAGACTCCGTGGTGTTGTGCTACTAGCCTTGTAAATCAGGGATCGCAGGATCGATCCCGGGCTTCTCCAGCCATTTCGGATGAGTTTTTAAATTGAGGCCCCGCCTCCGTATGACCTTAGCTGTTGATGAGACGTAAAACTGAAACACCCACTCACTCACTCACTCACTCACACACTCACTTACTCACTCAGTCTGAATGAAATATTGATTTTATTATACCGAACAAAACTACAGATATCTTTTTACTGATTTTAACAACTCATAAGGTTATGTTTTTTTTTTTCACAGGACATCTAAAAAAACAAAAACAAAAAAAAAAAAACATCACGAACACACGCCTATATAATTTTGACCCCCTTGAACCCCATTTTTATATAGTAAAACTGGGGTACAGGGGTAAACCTTATTTTTCTTATTCATTACGAAAACATGCCTATACAAATACATTGTGAACTTTAGAGATGAAAAAAGAAAATTTTAAGATGAAAAATTGTGATATTTTTCTTAATTCTGCTCAAAATAAAGATTGTGAGTACTCGTTAGAACCGCCTCATCGAGGCGGTTCTAACGAGTACCCACCATCTATATTTTAGAGCAGAAATAAGAAAAATAAAGTTTACCCCTGTAAACCCCCGTCTTACTATATAACAGTGGGGTTCAAGGGGTCAAAATTATATAGGCGTGTTTTCGTGATGTCTGCTCTAAAATTTAGATTGTGGGTACTCGTTAGAACCGTCTCGATGAGGCGGTTCTAACGAGTGCTCACAATTTAAATTTGGAGCAGAAATAAGAAAAATATCAGAATTTTTCATCATACAATTTCCTTTTTTTCGGCGATAAAGGTGGTAGGCGTGTTTGCGTAATGAGTCTAGTTCAGCGGTTAAAAAGTGTTGATAAGAGTGGGTATCAGGTAAATATTTTTTGCAACAAACATGCACGTTTAACACCTCGCTTCTTATCATGACGAAAACACACCTTTATGATTTTGACCCCCTTAATCCACACTTTTATATGGAGAAAATGGGGTTCATAGGGGTGCATTAAATTTCTTTATTTTCTTATTTCTGCTCCAAAACATAGATTGTGGCTACTCGTTAGAACAGCCTCGGCGAGGCGATTCTAACGAGTACCCACAATCCATGTTTTGAGCAGAAATATGAAAAATATGAGAATTTTTCATCTGAAAATTTTCAGATTTTAATTTTTTTTTTCAATATATTTGAATAGGCCTGTTTTCGTAATGGCTTTCGATGTGTGCCACAGCCTTTTTTTCGTGGAGAAATAAGAATACTACTCAGCGTATTGAAGATTTTAAACTTTACCGCCGAAAAAAAAGAGAAAGTTTTAAGATGAAAAATTGTGATATATTTCTTATTTCTGCTCAAAGTATAAATTGTAGATACTCGTTAGAACCGCCTCGAAGTGGTGGTTCTAATGAGCACCGACAATCTATGTTTTTGAGCATAAATAAGAAAAATAATGTATATCCCGTCAAACACAGTTCTACCACATGAAAGTGGGGATTTTTGGGGGTCAGAATTATATAGGCGTGTTTTCGTGATGTGTTTGCTCGGTAGCTACAAAATTGGCACCACATTGGCATCCATTCAGGACAGCTTAATCTTGACTTTTTTGCCGTCATGAAGTTCCAAATTAACGGATAACGTCGGCTTTCTACATAAGTAACACTGGCTGGTGTAGAAGCAATTCAGAAGTGCAAACACCTACAACTTCCATTACGAAAAAACGCCTATACAAATACACTGTACACTTTACCGCCGAAAAAAACGAAAATTTTTTTTGATGAAAACTTTTAATATTTTTCATATATCTGCTCAAAATATAGACTGCGGGTACTCGTTAGAACCGCCTCATCGAGGCGGTTCTAACGTGTACCCACAATCTTTATTTTAGAGAAGAAATAAGAAAAATAAGGTTTACCCCTGTAAACCCCAGGTCTACTGTATAGAAGTGGTGTTAAAGGGGGTCAAAAGTATATAGTGACGTTTATTCTTGAATAAATCCCTCAAGTGTGGGTATTGGTTTTAATAATGAAAAAAAAAAACAAAAAACATTTTGGTACCAAAATCTCTCGATTTGTTAAATTTTTTCGTGTAACCTCTTTTTCTCCAGCTCCCCTGAAGAACCGACCTGTACGCGCACCTAATTCCGCGCATCTAGAAGTCGAAATTATCGCAGGGTGATAGTACAGAGGACCCGCGTAATAACGACATTCGTTATAACGACAATTTCAATGGAATTAATCCTTAGCTGAAGGTTAAGCCTAGATTCCGAGCGACGTGGGCTTCCCTCGGATTGGAAATGCCCAAATCGATCCATAGTCATGAAAGATTCTTGTAATTTAATACTCCAAGAAACAAATGTAATAGACATCGGCGATTCGTTGGAAACGACCTTTTACAACCTTTCATAATCCTAACTGGGATTCTTTATAACGGCAAATTCATTATAAAGGCACAATAATAGAGAACACATACTGTCGTTATAACGCGGGTCCTCTGTTTACAGTTGTTTTATGGTTATTTTGGGGATGGTCGAATCTCTGGCCCGGAGGCGTCGACGACGACCGAATGCAGTATTGTTGTTGTTTTGGCAGAAATTACTGGTCCCCGTTTTTTTTCTGGGAAAACTGTGCATTGCGAAAGCAAAGAAAAGACACAGAAGTTGTTTGATCACGAACCGTGGTTAACCATGGTTAACCAATGGTTGACCAAAGTGTGATCGAACTCAGTCTGGTTGAATGGCGGGAAAGTCGTGACGTCACTCTGGTCCAACCGGACTAAAGCGTTGGTTTCTCTCGTAAACGGTGTACAAGATGGCGGCGAAAAGTGAGAAAATCTGTTAGCCCAAGGGAAACTAGATATTTAAGTGTTGTTAAAGCATGTTTATTTGTAAAAACGATGTAAAATATGCACAATAGGAAAGATAGAATCGGCACTGCTATTTCTGCAGTGTTCAAAATGGTGATCTTTCTCGTCGTCCAAAAATTCCAATCGTGACATGGGGGCTGCCATGCTTGTTTACCAAAGATCTACCAGAGTTCGTTCGATTAAAGTTGAAGTAAAACAAAGATCAGGAAGCGATACAATTAACTTACTCCACCCATCAAAGACACCAAAGGGAAAGAAACACAAACATTAAGCGACCAGACCATAATGGAAACCTAAACAAAGGAAGGCCATAAGGACAGTTACTTTCCCACAAAATGGCCATGTGGCCATCCAACATAAAAAGACACAAGTGATACACACAGTAAGTAACAAACAACACCATAAATAAACCGCCACAGAAGAACCGCCTTGGAACGGTCAGTGGAATGATTTCCACTGGGGGACTTAAATCGATTTTACGTGGCCACAATCCTCGCCCTTACTTCCGTCGCGATTTAGACAAATAATTCGTTCAGTCCGCATGAAGGCCTCCTAAGCCATCAGTGCAACATCTCCGTGAACACAAAAATCAAAGAACCACAGAGGTGAGACAGCGGTGAGGACTCGACAGCAAGAAACCACTGAAAAGCTGGAGCAAAAGAAAACCAACAGTTAGACTCCGATGTGCCCGACCAGAGACAGAGCAAACCGGTGAAAGAACATGCGCAGTTCGACTTCCTGTACCATAGTACGGTCGATGGTCGAACTGGCTCACATTTAATCCACATTCGAAGCAGGAAACAAAAATCCAGACAATAACACTGGTCAATTGCCCGGTGATTAAAACTTCTAAAGGCAAACACATGCAGTAGCTAAAATAGCTCATTATAACTGTTCACGTAGGCTGGATGATAATTTATTTCATGGCCCGAGCCGCCAAGGACGACCCCATGCACTATTGCCTGGTGATTATCACTTTAAACGGCAAACTCCTGCAGTAGCTACATTTTATATAGTGGGTTGGGAAATAATATACTAAATCGCCCTCCTTAAAATATGTTAGCTATGAGCTCCGGTATTAAAGCAGCCAAGTGAACCAATTGAGTAAACTTTCAGAACGAAAAAAATTGGGTCAAAATTTTACGCTTATTTGCGTTTGAAAAGTGACATTGTTTGATGAGCACATGTATATACTTGTAATACACGGAATATCACATTTGAAGAACACATGTATATACATGTAATACACGGAATATCATATTTGAAGAACACATGTATATACATGTAATACACGGAATATCATATGTGAATAACACATATGTATACATGTAATACATGGAATATCATATTTGAAGAACACATGTATATATATATATACATGTAATACACGGAATATCATATTTGAAGAACACATGTATACACATGTAATACAAGGAATATCATATTTGAAAAACACATGTATATACATGAAATACACGGAATATCATATGTGAAGAACACACACATATATATATATATATATATATATATATATATATATATATATATATATATATATATATATATATATATATATATATATATATATATATATATATATATATATATATATATATATATATATATATATATATGTGTGTGTGTGTGTGTGTGTGTGTGTGTGTAATACGCGAAATATCATATTTGAAGAACACATGTATATACATGTAATACACGGAATATAACTTTTGTTACTTGATCTGCCGAACAGTATCACGTCTCATGGCTGTCCCAGACCGCACTCGATACTCCGCGTCTCGTTTGATACATTGATTTGGAAACATCCACTCGATCAACTTACGTAATATAGTGTATCTATCAGATAAATGTTTTTGTTTTTCTCTATAGCCAAGTGAAATTACCGAAACAAAAATGGAGCCAATCAGAACAGCATCGTTTGTGGCGCTTGTGTCCATTCTTTTCGCGAGGGGAACATGTAAGTATGACAGTGCACCCAGCTGGCACACGTCGCTAGGGCAACGTCAAATCAAAGTCCGCGCAACGTCATGCCGTTGCACTGACGTAGATGTGACGTTGCATAAACGTTACGACGTTGTACTGACGTTGATTTGACGTCACAATTACGCCATGTGCCTGCTGTTGATAAATACAGGATCTTACACGAGTGCTCATTTTATATAAATTTTATGAGTTTCATGAATTTCATTTGAACTGACCATGAGTGTAAGATTCTGTTTATCTAAAAACTACCTTTAAGCCGGATTTTGTTGCCAAAAAAATGAAAAAGAAAACAAGTGTTGTCAAGGACCGGATCATGACGGTACCGCCAGTAACCACGTCTGGTCATATCATTTTTATTACATTACGTTATATACCAAACAAAATTCTGACAGAGCGCGCCTATATACACAATGGAAAGGAACTGTGTTTCATTATGCAACAAATCACGGGGCGAAAGATACTTAGAAGTGGGTTTGGCCAAATTAGTTTATTCAGCAGGATAAGGGTTAAGCAACGAGTATCGCGGTCAGTACCTGGTTGGCTTGCCAGCAAAGAATGCCGGGCCATCGTCAGGCCGATCGCGATCATAGGCCCGACGTTGGCCCGCTTTTTGTGCTGACAGGGTGGCTTGCCGCGTTGCTTTTGTTGACGACCCGACAAACGCTACGCTTGTGTGCTCGTATTCCAAGTGTGTTTACTGGCTGCGAAAAGTTTGGTTTTATGGGTCGAGGCGAGGAAAGGGATGGCGGGGTTGCCATCAAATTCTTACTGTGGCTTCTGAACATTAATTTAAACTTTATTTATTTGTATAAATAATACATATAAACTCAACAAATCACAGCTAGAGCTGATCTATTTCTTAATCAAAAACGTTAGATAAGTGTAAAACACGAGCAGAACAGAACAAGAGATCCAACTTATATGCTTTCCTAATGGGATGTATTATACAACAATTGAAGTAGGATGTAAACTAAATTCGTCAGTTTATTTGAAGCGTTTTGTCTTTAGCGGAAATTCCTGCACAGCAAGGAAAATGTAAAGAAAGCTCTGAACTGCCAAAGAGCAGCAGATAAAGAGTGGGGCGACAAATCTCCGATACTGTATCGATTAAATCTTGTCTTCGGTTCTGAACATTCTTCTTGTACTAGTTTGTATGTATGATTGTATTGAACATTGCTAAATACTGTTTAAACCAAAATTCTTGCTAGCTATCCAGCTCTCCAATTTGTATGATTTAATGTAGGAATGGATTTAATTTTTGAGGATTTTATCGATGTACACATCGATACAATTCACAAAAATGTTAATTTATTCCCTATAATAATTCCAACTAGATCTGTGTCATCGAAATATTTAAAATCCCACCAAAATGGTATTTTTAAGGAATTATTTCGAAGGTGGCATATGAACGAACTTTATCAACGGCCACGGCGGAATGATAGTTCAATTAGAAGCTGCCATCTTTTAAAGAAACCCAAGCGAAAAAAACGTCTAGCCTATATACTCAGTTTATTTGTCTTCTAATATTTACGTTTTCAATAGTTTTCCATCTTTTAATCGAACGCTGTTACAATGACGTAACGTGCGAGTTCAAAACGTGCTCTTTGACGTCACGTCACTTTCGCTGTGTGATTAGTTTTTGAGCTTGCTCATGGAATCCATCGAAGTATAGAACTTTAATTTCAACCAATCAAATCACTCGAAATGTATATAGAGAATACCAGGTTCGTGTCTTTTGATATCAAGTTCATCAGGCAAGGCTTCGAGAACGCTTGTAGAATCGCAGGGCTTGCCGAGCGATTCTACATGCGTTCTCGAAGCCGAGCCTGATAAACCTGATGTCATATGACACGAATCTGGTATTCTATTTATCAGTTATCCCCTTGTACACTCTTAAATTAGCAATTTATGATCCGTTATTGATGGTCCTCAGTGAGTCTCAGCATGCTGGCGGTCGATATATTTAGTATTAGCTGACAATATTTTGCCTATGATCTTTTTGTTCACGCAATTTTCTATTTTTCCCGGTAATAATAACACTTTTGTCATTTTTCCACTAGTTTGGTTCATTGATAAAAGTGCAATGTCACGTTGACATGATAAAGCTCACTTGACCTGCGATAGGATATCTTTATCGGGTCAATGCGTTACAATGCAATATAAATAGGGGGTAACTGATAATAATGATAAAGAATTGGAATTGTTTTCAGTTGGTGGTAAATACATAATTGACACCGGGGATGATTATATTTATGCATCGACCCAATTCTATGTCTCTGGGGTGACAGACATCGCATTCAAAGTCAAAGCATGCAATGATGCACATATTCTTCTACAGGCTATCCAAGGCATTGAAGTCGTTGACATATATGAAGTTGTAATAGGTAAGTCAACATAAAAAGTTGGCATTCATGAACAAAAAATAACACTTAATGACAAACATGTTTCCAGGATAAAAAGTTGGCATTCATGACAAAACGTGATTTATTTATTGGTTTTACGGCTATTTCAAGATTATTTCACTCATATTGAGCCGATCGTTAATCAGAGGTGGGCGAAAACCGGAGTACCCGGAGAAAAAACACATGACTTTCCGTTGCAGAACTTGGCGTCTTACATGTGACCGGAGCGAGGATCGAACCACAGCGGTGAGACCTAATGATTAGGTCTCTCACCGCTTTGTTTCGAGCCTCGCTCGGGTCACATATGAAACATGCTGTCTCGTATGACTACAAGTAGGGAAGACATCTGTTCTGCTAACCTATAAAATGCCAATCACGACAGTGTTACCTAAAATACCATTTTTGCAAATAGTGTGGGCCCAGATAAGACTAGGAGCAGTCGGATTAGGGTCCATACTGTTTGCCTGGATGCAAAATATTTTAAAGAGTTTGCAAGAAAAGGCGCAGCAGACGACAAAAGCAGGCGAGATTTTTAGATGTTTTTTTTCTCAGCATATTAAAGGTTAAATGACGTTTCGTCCCGGTGTGCTCCCCAACTTCGAAGAAGTTGTAGTGGCATATTGCTTGTCCATCCGTCAAGCTTTTTAGCTCCCCTGAGCCGAAGGCTCCTGGGGAGCTTACAGGATGGTAAGCCTTGGTCATCCGTCCGTCAACAATTTTCAAATGTCTTCTTCTCTGAAACCACTGGGCCAATCTAAATTACATTTCTCATCACACAAACTCTCCTATATAATCTTGACCCCCTTGAACCCCACTTTTATATAGTAAAACTGTGGTCTATAGGGGTAGACCTTATTTTTCGTATTTCTGCTCTAAAATATAGATTGTGAGGCGGTTCGAACGCGTATCAACAATCAATGTTTTGAGCAGAAATAAGAAAAAAAAAATCGAAATTTTTCATCTGAAAATTTTCATTTTTCAGTGGTAAAATTTACAATGTATTTGTATAGGCAAGTTTTCGTGATGATTAAATGTCTTATGCAGCCTTCCGACAACGGGGGACAATGGGGGATCGAAAGTTGCATGTATGGTCCAGGCCACATGACCAAAATGGTCGCTATGCCCAAACATGATGAAAACCCATAAAAACCTTCTCCAGAACCACCGGACCGATTGCCTTAAAACTAGGTTTGTAGCATCAGGTGACTGAATACTACCAAGTTTGCAAATATAATGACCTATTCTACGCTTAAGTCAAATTTGATTCCTTAGGCTTTTTGATAGGAAACGGATAAAACAATGCCATTTTCGAAAAATATTGCGGGCTATGGCATGAGAATAGGTACAAAATGAATGTCTATGAGTGCCAATGGTGAAGGTCATTTGGTGACCTGGTCCCAAGGTTACGTGGATTGCAGGTCTATTGACATTTTAGCTAAGCTCATATGAGGCAATAGAATACCAATGCTCCGTCGTCCGCTCACATTTTCAAATAAGTATTTCTTTAAAGCCAGTTGGCCAGTCGTGCTTAAATTCCATGTGAAGCATTATCAGGTAGTGGGGACAGATACATAATGTGTGTTTGGGAGCAGATCTGATGGAAACTCTTGTTGCAATGGCAACATATAGCTCCCATGGTGTTACAATGTGTAAAAATAAAAAACTTCTCTGAAACCAAAAGGCCCAGAGCTTAGATATTTAGTATGTAGCAACGTCAGGTGGTCCCCTACTTGCGGAGTATTCCTGTGGTGCCAGATTGGACACGCACCGGGGCGCCTAAGCTGCCATAGACTTATAATGGAAAAAAGCTTCAAAAATCTTCTTCCCCGAAACCATTAATCCCATAGCTAAGGTATTTAGTATGTAACTACATAATATGGGCACCTACATGAATCCTGCCAACCATGCCCCAGGAGTCAGAATTGGCCAACCCCGGGGCTTATAAAATCTGCTTCCCTGTATCCACAAGGCCTAAAGCTTAGATATGTAGTATGTAGCCACGCCATGGCCCCCGCCCATAGGGGCTTGAAGAAATATATGGGCTGCATGATGCTTCCACGCAGAGCTGAATCCGGCCCGCACACTAGTACTGATAAACCGCTTAGAGGATCTAAGTCTGTCCAGGAACCGCGGTGCTAGGCGGACCGCCCATGCTAATAAACCCTACTGGTTTCATTGGGCGACAGGGCTTTAGATGTCATTTCATCTCAATGTCGGGTAAAATTCCCACAAATTTGGAAGCAAAGTCTCCAAAATGACCTTTACTGTGTTGACGGGGACGTTAAACCCCAAATCAAACAAACAAACAAATGTAACAACGCCAAGTGGTCCCTTACATAAATCCTGCCAATCACGCCCCTGGGGTCTAAATTGGCCACGCCCCGGGGCTCCTTAGCTCCCATAGACTTATAATGGAAAACAAAAGAGCTTAAAAATCTTTTTCTCTGTAAGCCCATAGCTTAGATATTTATCATGCAGCAACGTGAAATGGTCACCTATATAAGTCCTACCAACCCTGCCTCTGGGTTCAAAATTGGACTTACAGTGGTAAAAAAAAAAACTAAATAAAAATCTTCTTCTCTGAATCTACATCTTCCAAAGCTTAGATATTTAGTATGTACCAACATGAAATGGTTACCTACATTAATCCTGCCAATCATGCACCTGGGGTCTAAATTGGGCACGCCCTGGGGCTCCTTACCTCCCATCGACTTAAAATGAAAAAAACAAAAGCTTTAAAAAACTCTTCTCTGGAACTATATCAAATTGCTTAGATTTTCACTATGTAGCAACGTGAAATGGTCACATACATAAATCCTATCAACCATGCCTCTGGGGTCAAAATTTGCCACGCCCCGGGGCTCATTACCTGCCATAGACTAAAAATGAAAAAAAAAAAATTTAAAAATCTTCTTCAGGCCAAAACATTAGATATTAATTATGTAGCAATGTCAAGTGATCCCCTACATAAATCCTGCCAATCAGGCCACTGTGATCTAACTTGGCCATGCCCCGGGGCTCCTTAGCTCCCATATAATGGAAAAAAGCTTCAAAATGTTATTCTCTGAAACCATAGAGCCCATAGCTTAGATATTTAGTATGAAGCAACGTTACAGTGGACATCTACATAAATCCTGCCAACCAATCCCCTGGGGTCAGAATTGTTCACGCCCTGGAGCTCATTAGCTTCCATAGACTTATAATGAAAAAAAAAACAAACTTAAAAATCTCTGAAACCATAAGTCACTGAGCTAGGATATTTCAAATGTAACAATGCTAAGTGGTCACTCAAATAAATTTTGCCAAGCATGCCCCTGGGCTTTAAGTTGAACACGCCCCGGGGCCCATTAGCTCCCATGTGACTTATAATAATAAGAAGAAAATCTTTAAAAATCTATATTCTCTGAAACCATAAGGCCCAGAGCTTAGATATTTAGTATGTAGCAACATTAAGTGGTCACCTACATTAATCCTACCAACCATGCCCGACTGCACAATGGGCCCTGTAGTGGTGTAGTGTTTATGCTACGCGCCTGATAAATCAGGGATCGCAGGACAGATCCCGCGCCTGATAAATCAGGGATCGCAGGACAGATCCCCGGTTTCTTGAGACCTCCGGGTGAGTATGTAAACTGAGGTCCTGTCTCCGTATCACCTTAACTGTTCGTAGAACGTAAAACTACAATACACTTACTCATAAGCTCCTGTAGACTAATAATACAAACCCCCCCCCCCCCCCCAAAAAAAAAAAACAAAAAAAAAACTAAAAAAACTAAAGAAATCTTCTTCTGGAACTATAAGGCCCTGAGATTAGATATTTAGCATTGTTGCAACATCATATGGTCTACCACATAAATCGTCACTTGGATTGCAGGTCCGTTCACTTTGCAAAATACATTTTCTCTGAAACCACTGGGCCAATTTAAATTCTATATGCAGCCTTGGGACAGTGAAGGACCGAAAATTCGTTCGAATGGTTAAGGTCAAATATCCAAGATGGCCGCCACTCCGAAATATAGTGACAACCTAAAAATATTCTTCTCCAGAACCTCTGGGCCGATTGTCTTGAAACCTGATATGTAGCATTGGAGGACCAAGTCCTTCCAAGTTTGCAAAACTGATGACCCTTGGTTGACTTTGACCTATTCTACGCTCAGGTCCAATCTGATTCCTTTTTCAATGGGAAAAGGGTAAAATAAAGAATTTTGTTTTCAAAAATATTGTGGCCTATGACATGGGAGTAGGTACAAAATGAATGTCTATGAACGCTTAAGGTCAAGGTCATTCAGTTATCTTGGCCCACGGTCGCCTGGATTGCAGATCCGTTGACATTTCAAAATATATTTTGTCCAAAACCACTAGGCCGATTTCATTGAACTTTTATATGCAACCTTAGGTCATTGAGGGAATTAAAATTTGTTCGAATGGTCCAGGTCACAGGACCAAGATGGCCGCCATGCCCAAATATGGTAAAACCTTTAAAATCTTCTCCAGAAACTCTAGGCAGATTGTCTTGAAACTTGGTTATGCAGCTTTGGGTAACTGAGTACTACCGAGTTTGCAAATAGGATGACTTTAGGTTGATCTTGACTTATTTTATGCCGAGGTCAAATTTGGTTCAGTAGGCTTTTCTTTGAGTACCGGTATAACAATGCATATTTCGAAAAAAATATTGTGGTCTATGAATGCTCAAGGTCAAGGTCATTCAGTGACCTTGGCCCAAAGTCACTTGCATTGCAGGTGGATAGACATTCCAAAATACATTTTCTCTGAAACCACAAGGCCAATTTCGTTTAAATTTTATATGCAGCCTAAGAACAGTAAGGGAACGAAAACATGTTCGAATGGTCGAGGTCACATGAAAAAGATGGTCGCCCTGCCAAAATATGGTAAAAGACGTAAAAATCTTCTTCTCCAGTACCACTAAGTCGCTTATCTTGAAGCTATATATGAAGCATCAGGTTACTAAGTAGTACGAAGTTTGCAAAAATGGTGGCCCTATGTTGATCTTGACCTAGTTTACGCAAAGATCAAATTTGCTTCCGTTCCATAGGATTTTCAATGGTAAAACAATGCATTTTTTTTTTCGAAAATATTGTAGTCTATGACATTAGAATAAATACAAAATGAATGTTTTCGAATAGTAAAGGTCAAGGTCATTTGGTGACATTGGCCCAGGTTGCTTGGATTGCAGTACCATTGACATTTGGAACAAAATGCAGTGTCTCTGAAATCATTGGGCTAATTTCATTGAACTTTTATATGCAGCCTTCTGACAGCGGGGGAACAAAAAATTGTTCCAGTGGTCCAGGTCGCATGACCAAGATGGCTGTCATGCCCAAATATGGTGAAAAACTTTAAAGACATATTCCTTTCCAGAAGCACTTAGCTGATTTGATTGACCTTCTTTATGCAAAGGTCAAATTTAGTACCTTAGGTAAAACAATGCATTTTTCGAAAAAAATGCGGTCTTTGACACAAGAATAGGTACAAAACGAATGTTTATGATAAAGGTCAAGGTCCTTCAGCAACCTTGGCCCTTGATCTCATGGAATTGCAGGTCCATTGACATTTTGAAATATATTTCTTTGTAGGAGATGACTTTCATTTAAGCTACATGCTTACATCGCAATGTTGTCTCACTTAGATTCAATAAATACTGTTTAAACAAAATACAGTAGAACCTCAGTGGCTCGAACTACCCCTGTCTCGAACAGATTTTCGAGGTCCCAAAGATGTTCGAGCCATTGAAGTTCGACTGTGCTTTTTTTCTGAAACCGCTTGGCCAATTCCATTTATATTTTATAGGCAGCCGTCGGAAAGTTGTGGAACAAATTGTTGTGTAAATGGTCCATGTCACATGACCAAGATGGCCACCAATCTCCAATATAGTAAAACAAATTAAAAAATCTACTTTACCAGAAACAATGGGCTGATTGCCTTAAAACTTTGTATGCATCATTGGGTGACTTGAGTACTGCCAATTTTGTTAAAATGATATCCCAAGGCTGACATAGACTTATTTACAGCAAGGTCAGATGTGGTTCCTTAGGCCTATCAACAAGGAAAAGATAGAACAATACATTTTTCAAAAACATTCATAGTCTATTACATGAGAGTCGGTACAAAATGAATGTCTATGAATGCCAAAGGTCAAGGTCATTCAAAGACCTTGGCCAAAGTTAATTTGGATTGCAGGTCCATCGACATTTCAAAGGACCTAAAAAGTAGATGAACTTTTGAAAGAAATCCAAAATTTATTTCTTGAGTTATGGCCCATTGAAAATTTGGTCAGATGAAGTTTGTTTGTTTATTTGATTTGAGGTTTAACGTCCCTGTCAACACTGTATATGTCATTTTGGAGACGCTGCTTCTAATTTTGTGGGACTTTTACCCGACATTCAGATGAAATGACACCTCAAGCCCTGTCGCCCAATGAAACCAATAGGGTTTATAAGCATGGACGACCCGACTCGCACCGCTTTACCTGGGCAGGCTTATGTCCTCTTCGCTGTTTACCAGTACTCGTGTGCGGTCTGATTTCAGCTCTGCTTGGGAGCATCATGCAGCCTTTCTATTTCTTCAAGCCCCGATGGGCGGGGGTTTAGGTTAAGTTTGTAAGCAAAATATGAGCTATTGTCTTGAAATTTGGATGATTAGTAGATGACCGGTTATATTTTTTTTAGTTACGGTTTTTGAAACTTTCGGCATTTTAGCTTTGTAAGCAAGATATCTAAAACCTATTAACCCATTCAGTACCAGAAACCCCAAAACGAGTACCCTGGCAAACAGTGCAGGCCCAGATCAGACGCTGCAGAACGCGGCGTCTGATCAGGGCCTACACCGTTTGCAAAAAGTTCAGGCATTTTCCAAATAAATTTTGAAGTAAACACACCCTGACGACCCTAAATTTTGAAATGGACTCCTGCTATATATAAAGGAGGAAAATTCCATTTGGAACAAAAAGGGTTAAAGGTATTGATCTTGAAACTTTACCTTTTAAAATTATTGACCTTGAAACTTTACCTATTAAAATTATTGACCTTGAAACTTTACCTTTAAAAGTTATTGACCTTGAAATTTTACCTATTAAAGTTATTGACCTTGAAACTTTACCTATTAAAATTATTGACCTTGAAACTTTACCTTTAAAAGTTATTGACCTTGAAATTTTACCAATTAAAGTTATTGACCTTGAAACTTTACCTATTAAAGTTATTGACCTTGAAACTTTACAGACTGATAGGGAATAATGAGAAGACAACCTGGTCAATTTTTTTATCGGTCGATTGTTTTGTAAGATTTCTTAAGAAATCGACACCTTCATTTATGGTGTATGGAGAAATTGGTGCGTATCCACTCTCCATTGATATACATAGTAGGATGGTAGGATATTGGACTAAGTTGAAATACAACTCAAAAAATGAAATTGCAACACTGTTGTATGAAATCATTCATAGTCTAAATGACCAGGGGAAATTAAAATCAAAATGGTTAACGAATATTAGAAATCTTGTAAATAGCAATGGATACAGCAATATATGGAATTCAAATGACGCCATTAATACAAATTGGTTTACCAAATCCTTTAAGCAAAAACTTAAGGACTAATACGTCCAGTCGTGGAGTTCAGTAGTAGATTAATCTTCCAGCGGAACAAATTATCGCATTTTTAAAGATAATTTTGAAATGAACACATATTTTACATTTTTACCTAATAATAAGTGCAAAATAATGACATCATTTAGAACTAGAAACCATCGGCTTCCTATAGAAATAGGGAGATGGTCAAGCATACCAAAACGTGAAAGGACATGCTCCCTTTGTAACGCCGAAATTGGCGACGAATTCCATTACGTATTAAGTTGTGCTTACTTTTCTGAAGCTAGGCGAAAGTATGTCAAACCATTCTTTTTTAAACACCCCAATGTCCAAAAATTGAACTTGTTAATGACAAATTCCAATCGTAAAGTTATAAAGAATCTTTGTGATTTTGTAGAAATCATTATGAAAACTTTCCGGTAGGATACCAATAAAACAATGCAGTATGAGGAACAGCTTGTTTCACACTTGAAATACCAACCTATGTATAGAATGATTACTCCATTTCCCCCCTAAGCCAACTGACTGGTAAGGAGCGCTGACTCACAGGCACTGGGACGCTCTCTGGCGTGGTTCCGTTGACTGGGCTCCCATGTGAGACGCAGGGTATTTTCTCCCCAGGGTTATAATTTGAACAATCTTGGTAGAGGTCCATTAGATGAAGCTTCATACCAAATTTCAAAGTCCTGGCCCTTGTGGTTTCAGAGAAGAAGATTTTTAAAGATTATCCCTATATAAGCCTATGTAACACCAAAGGGCCCCCGGGCGGGGCCACTTTTGGCCTCAGCACTATAATTTGAATCAGCTTGGTAGGGGTCCTTTCGAAGACGCTTCATACCAAATATAAAAGACCTAGGCCTTGTGGTTTCAGAAAAGAAGATTTTTAAAGATTTTCCCTATATAAGTCTATGTAAAATCAAAGGGCCCCAGAGTTGGGACATTTTTGCCCCAAGGGCTATAATTTGAACAATCGTGGTAGGGGTCTACTAGATGAAGCTTCATACCAAATATCAAAGTCCTGGGCCTTGCGGTTTCAAAGTAGAAGATTTTTAAAGATTTTCCCTATATGAGCCTATGTAAAACCAAAGGGCCCCGGGGCGGGGGCATTTTTTGCCCCAGCACTATAATTTGAACAATCTTGGTAGGGGTCCACTAGATGAAGCTTCATTGCAAATATCAAAGTCCTGGGCCTTGCGGTTTCAGAGAAGAAGATTTTTAAAGATTTTCCCTATATAAGCCTATGTAAAACCAAAGGGCCCCGGGGCAGGGACATTTTTGGCCTCAGCACTATTATTTGAATACTCTTGTTAGGGGTCCTTTAGATGAAGCTTCATACCAAATATCAAAGACCTGGGCCTTGTGGTTTCAGAGAAGAAGATTTTTAAAGATTTTCCCAATATAAGTCTATGTAAACCCAAAGGGCCCCGGAGCGGGGGCATTTTTGGCCCAAGGGCTATAATTTGAACAATCTTGGTAGAGGTCCATTAGATGAAGCTACATTCTAAATATCAAAGTCCTGGGCCTTGTGGTTTAGAGAAGAAGATTTTTAAAGATTTTCCCTATATAAGGCCATGTAAAACCAAAGGGCCCCGGGACGGGGGCATTTTTTGCCCCAGCACTATAATTTGAACAATCTTGGTAGGGGTCCACTAGATGAAGCTTCAGACCAAATATCAAATTCCTGGGCCATGTGGTTTCAGAGAAGAAGATTTTTAAAGATTTTCCCTATATAAGCCTATGTAAAACCAAAGGGCCCCGGGGCGGGGGCATTTTTGGCCCCAGCACTATAATTTGAACAATCTTGGTAGGGGTCCACTAGATGAAGCTTCATTCTAAATATCAAAGACTTGGGCCTTGTAATTTCAGAGAAGAAGATTTTTAAAGACTTTCCCCATAAAAAGCCAATGTTAAACCAAAGGGCCCCGTGGCGGGGGCATTTTTTGTCCCAGCACTATAATTTGAACAATCTTGGTAGGGGTCCACTAGATGAAGCTTCATACCAAATATCAAAGTCCTGGGCCTTGTGGTTTCAGAGAAGAAGATTTTTTAAGATTTTCCCTATATAAGTTCTATAAAAGGGTTAATGTAAGCCTATGTAAAACCAAAGGGCCCCGGGCGGGGGCATTTTTGGCCCCAGCACTATAATTTGAACAATCTAGGTAGGGGTCCACTAGATGAAGCTTCATACCAAATATCAAATACCTGGACTTTGGGGTTTCAGGGAAGAAGATTTTTAAAGATTTTCACTATACAAGAGGCTCAATGAGCCTAACTGCTCACCTGAGGAACAATTTAGTTAGCTGTTTGTCTCATGGTCTTTGAGCATAATTTTTTTTTTTGAAGTTCTTCCTAATGGGACACGGCACTGTCAATTTGGACCCTAGGGGCATATTTGGTAGGATTAATGTAGGGGACCACTTGACATTGCTACATGCTTAATATGTAAACTCTGGGCCTAGTGGTTTCAGAGAAGAAGATTTTTGAAGTTTGTTTCTTTTCCATTAAAAGTCTATGGGGGCTAAGGGGCCCCGGGGCGTGTCCAGTTTAGATCCCAGGGGCATGATTGGCCCAATTTATGCAGGGGACCACTTGACATTGCTACATGCTTAATATGTAAGCTCTGGGCCTAGTGGTTTTAGAGAAGAAAATTTTTTAAGTTTTTCCCATTGTAAGTCTATGGGAGCTTTATGTTGCCATGGCAACACCAGTTTCAATCTGAATTGCCCAAAAACATATGGCACCTTCTCCCCCAACAGGATAATGCTTCTCATGAAATTTAATAATGATTTGCCAAGTGGCTTTAAAGATATACTTATTTGAAAATGTGAACAGACGCCGGACCATTGGCATACTAATACCTCACATGAGCCTTGGCTCAAGTGAGTTAACAATACTTGCGGTTTCAGAGAAGAAGGTTTTATAACCTTTTTCCCATTTTAAGTCTGGGGGCTAAGGGGCCCCAGGGCGTGGCCAGTTTAGATCCCAGGGGCATGATTGGCACAATTTAAGTAGGGGACCACTTGACATTGCTACATGCTTAATATGTAAGCTCTGGGCCTAGTGGTTTCAGAGAAAAATATTTTTTAAGCTTTTATATCCATTATAAGTCTATGGCGGTTAAGGGACCCTGGGACATGGCCAGTTTAGACCCCAGGGGCATGATTGGCACAATTTATGTAGGGGACCACTTAACATTGCTACATGTTCATATGTAAGCTCTGGGCCTGGTGGTTTCAGAGAAGATTTTTTTAGCTTTTTTTCTATTGCAAGTCAACGGGAGCTAAGGGGCCCTGGGGCGTGGCCAGTTTAGACCCCAGGGGCATGATTGGCACAATTTATGTAGAAGACTACTTGACATTGCTACATGCATAATATGTAAGCTCTGTGCCTAGCAGTTTCAGATAAGAAGATTTTTTAAGCTTTTTTTTCCATTATAAGTCTATGGGGGCTAAGGGGCCCCAGGGCGTGGCCAGTTTAGATCCCAGGGGCATGATTGGCACAATTTATGTAGGGGACCACTTGACATTGCTACATGCTTAATATGTAAGCTCTGGGCCTAGTGGTTTCAGAGAAGAAGATTTTTTAAGCTTTTATATCCATTATAAGTCTATGGCGGTTAAGGGACCCCGGGACATGGCCAGTTTAGACTTATGTAGAGGACCACTTGACATTGCTACACACTTAATATGTAAGCTCTGGGCCTAGTGGTTTCAGAGAAGAAGATTTTCTAAGCTTTATTTTTTCCATTATAAGTCTATGGGAGTTAAGGGACCCCGGGGGTGGCCAGTTTAGACCCCAGGGGCATGATTGGCACAATTTATGTAGAGGACCACTTGACATTGTTACATGCTTAATATGTAAGCTCAGGGCCTATTGGTTTCAGAGAAGAAGATTTTTTAAGCTTTTTTACCATTATAAGTCAATGGGAGCTAAGGGACCCCGGGGCGTGGCCAGTTTAGACCCCAGGGGCATGATTGGCACAATTTATGTAGAGGACCACTTGACATTGCTTCATGCTTAAAATGTAAGCTCTGTGCCTAGCGGTTTCAGAGAAGAAGATTTTTAAAGCTTTTCTTTCCATAATAAGTCTATGGGGGCGAAGGGGCCCCAGGGCGTGGCCAGTTTAGATCCCAGGGGCATGATTGGCACAATTTATGTGGGGGACCACTTGACATTGCTACATGCTTAATATGTTAGCTCATGGCCTAGTGGTTTCAGAGATAAAGAATTTTTAAGCTTTTTTCCATTATAAGTCTATGGGAGCTAAGGGACCCCGGGGCGTGGCCAGTTTAGACCCCAGGGGCATGATTGGCACAATTTATGTAGAGGACCACTTAACATTGCTTCACGCTTAATATGTAAGCTCTGTGCCTTGCGGTTTCAGAGAAGAAGATTTTTTAAGCTTTCATTTCCATTATTAGTCTATAGGGGTTAAGGGACCCCGGGGCGTGGCCAGTTTAGACCCAAGGGACATGGTTGGCACAATTTATGTAGGGGACCACTTGACATTGCTACATGCTTCATATGTAAGCTCGCGACCTAGTGGTTTCAGAGAAGAAGATTTTTTTAGCTTTTTTTTCCATTATAAGTCTATGGGGTCTAAGGGGCCCCGGGGCGTGGCCAATTTAGACCCACAGGGGCATGATTGGCACAATTTATGTAGAGGACCACTTGACATTGCTACATGCTTAATATGTAAGCTCTGTGCCTAGCGGTTTCAGAGAAGAAGATTTTTTAAGCTTTTATTTCTATTGGGGGTTAAGGGACCCCGGGGCGTGGCCAGTTTAGACCTTAGGGGCATGATTGGCACAATTTATGTAGGGGACCACTTGACATTGCTACATGCTTCATATGTAAGCTCTGGGCCTATTGGTTTCAGAGAAAAAGATTTTTTAAGTTTTTCCCATTGTAAGTCTATGGGAGCTATATGTTGCCATGGAAACAAGAGTTTCCATCTGATCTGCCCCAAAACATAATGCGTCTTTTCCCCCAACCTGATAATGCTTCTCATGAAATTTAATCATGATTGGCCAACTCGCTTTAAAGATATACTTAGTTGAAAATGTGAACGGACGACGGACGACGGACGACAGACGACGGACGACGGACGCCGGATCATTGGCAAACTAATACCTCACATGAGCCTTCGGCTCAGGTGAGCTAAAAAGGTGAAGCTTCATACCATATATCAAAGACATGGGCATTGCAGTTTCAGAGAAGAAGATTTTTAAAGATTTCCCTATCTTGTTAAACCAAAGGGTCTCAGAACGGGGGCATTTTTGGCCCCAGGGCTATAATTTGAACAATCTTGATGGAGGTCCACTAGATGAAATTTAACACCAAATATCAAAGACCTAGGCCTAGTGGTTTAACAGAAGAAGATTTTTAAAGATTTTCCCTAAATAAGCCCATGTAAAACCAAAGGGCCCCGGAGCAGGGGCATTTTGGGCCCCAGGGCTATAATTTGATCAATCTTGGTAGAGGTCCACAAGATGAAGCTTCACACCAAATAGCAAAGACCTGGGCCTTGCGGTTTCAGAGAAGAAGATTTTGAAAGATTTTCCCTATATAAGCCCATGTAAAACCAAAGGGCCCTGGGGCGGGGGCATTTTTAGCCCCAGCACTGTAATTTGAACAATCTTGGTAGGGGTCCACTTGATGAAGCTTCATACCAAATAATAAAGACCTGGGCCTTGTGGTTTCAGAGAAGAAGATATTTTAAGTTTTTGGTGAAAAAAAAAAATATTTTTGGCTCCTGTGACCTAGATGTGCAGCAGACAAGAACCATTTGAACAACTTTGAAAGGGGTCCACCTAAGGATCATTCCTGTAAAGTTTGGTCGAAATCCGATCAGTGGTTTAGGAGGAGATGTCGTTTGAAGAAATTGTTTACGCACGGATGGCAGACAAAAAGTGATCCTAATATAAAACACAAGAGGGCCATGATGGCCCTGGATCGCTCACCTGATCCATAGTGTAACAAGTGGGCCCCAGAGAGGGCCATTATTGGCCCCAGGGCTATAATGTGCATAATGTTGAGGGAGGTCTTCCCTGCTGACTGGCTTAAACACGGTAATTAACATGTACCCAGGACTTAAATATCTGCTCTTATACGCAGTCGCTTTACATCACGGAAACACGCCAACACGCCTATAAAAAATTGATCCCCTTGAACCCCACTTTTATATGCCCAGGCAAAGCGGTGCAAGTGTCGGACCGTCCATGCTTACCTATTGGTTGCATTGGGCGACAGGGCTAGAGGTGTCATTTCATCTCAATGTCAGGTAAAAGTCCCACAAAATTGGAAGCAATGTATCCAAAATGACCTTTACAGTGTTGACGGAAATGTTAAACCTCAAATCAAACAAACAAACATAAAACTGGGGTTTACAGCGATAAACCTTTCTTTTCGGCGCTTACTTTTCTTGTTTCTGCTCTGGGGTGTGGATTGTGGGTGCTCGTTGGAGCCGCCTCGACGAGGCGGTTCTAACGTGTATCCGGGATCTGTGGCTTGGGCGGGAATAGGATGGATATCACAAATTTCAATAAGAGAATTTTCATTTTTTCGGCGGTAGGGTTTGCGGTGTGTTTGTATAGACGCGGTTTTTTCGTGATGGAAATCTGTCTACATGTTTGTATTGGTTGGTTAAGAGAGAGAGAGAGAGAGAGAGAGAGAGAGAGAGAGAGAGAGAGAGAGAGAGAGAGAGAGAGAGAGAGAGAGGTCTGTATTTTATGACACTTACCACTTTGTAGTAAACATATTCCATTCATTTTCTTTAGCGTGTTGGTGACACGTCTGCACATTTACAAAACTACTAAATTATGCTCGTGCAGAACATGCTTTGTAACGGCCTATTTATTTTTCACCCGTTTCACGCTCGGTGATTTTATGAATGGAAAATAGTTTACTACAGACGGATCAGTCGGTGCAACAACTTGCCGTTCCTGATAACACGTATCTTTGCACATAGTGTAGATCCAGATCAGATGGCTTCTGAGTCTGATCAGGATCTACACTATTTGAAATTAAGTTTTTAAATTTGCAGGAATAAATTATATATGTAATCTGATTGGTTCAAAGTCAGGAACGGGCGTGGTCAGATAAACAAAATAAAATAAATAATAATAGTAATAAACGATGAAATAATAAGTTGGTTACATGTAATGACAACAGATTTACCCGTTGTTGTCCTCTGGTTTGTTTTTGTTTTCGACTTTTTTCGATTCTCTTTATGTCACTGTGTCGCCATGAAACAGTATGTTTGCACAACGTTTTTGCTTCTCATGTTGTTATCATATTGTATAACCTGAGAGAAATAAATTTGATTTGATTTGATTTGATTTGTAAAGCACAGAAATTGAATTAATGCTGTTGTCCACGTGACTATCACTGATTTCGGGAAACCAAGGTTATCAACAGAAAATAGTCCGCTATATTTATGTTACATGTAGGTCAGCGTCTGACATTCAGCAAAAACTGTATACTTAGATCAGACGCCGCGGCGTCTGCGCAGCCTGCTGCTCAACGTCTACATCGAATTGCTTTAAATACTGGTATTCAGTTCAAATCAATACTGCCAATTTTAATAATATGTTCTTAATTTATTATTTGTTTTTTTTCTATACTCGAAAGGGTGTACGGTTTAGATGATTGTTTTGATTTCAGTAAGTCCACTCTCGATATTTCCTTGTGGAAATGTCTCCAAAATAAAATTCAATGTGTCAAATAGATGATGGTATGTCTATGTATTTGAAATAGATGATTCCTGTATAGAGTGTACAATCGGCGGCTTCAAATTATCCCTTATGATTCCAATGTATATGTTACTGCCTAATTTTGATTACAATGTAGAAGTGAAGGCAATGATCAGGAATCGATGCAATTAACCTATCCCTTCCATCACAGACACCAAAGGGAAAGAAACACAAACATGAAATATCTAGACCCTAATGGAAACATCAATAGCGGAAAGCCAAAAGGACAATTGCTTTCCCACAAAATGGTCAATTGGCTATCCAAAACAAAATAATATAAGCGATACAGATACTCAAAGACAAACATAACAAAATAAACCGCGACCGAAGAACAGCCTTGGAACGGTCAGTGAAAAGAGTTTCACTGGGGGCCTTAATTCCGTTGCGATTTAGACATATAATTTGTTCAGTCCAGATGAAGGCTTCCAAATTCATCAGTACAATATCTCCAAGAACACAAAAATCAAACAACCCCAGAGATGAAACAACGGGGAGGACTCTACAGCAAGAAACAATTGAAATGCTTGAGCAAAGGAAAACCAACAGTTAGACTCCGATGGGCCCAACTAGAGACAGAGCATCAGGTACCAACCAACATTACATAAGTAAACCTTTACGCTGGAACCGTCATGGAGTCTGCGGTCTGACCCACCTGCCTCTCGGAACAATAACAAAGGTTATCCCTTACAACCCAAAGCCCAGTACAGATACATATGGAAATATTTTAGATCCTCATGTGATGGCTCTGAGCCATCTTATCGGGGTATATATTGCTTGCCATTCAGCTAGACTCCCTATTTAGTAGAACGGACGTGTCCAACTTCACTGATGTTAAAATGCACTGAAGAGAGGGATTTAACCCTTTTGTAGCAAATGGAATCTTCCCCTGGAGCCCATTTCAAAATGGAGGGGTCTCAGGCTGTGTTTGCTTCAAAATTAATTTGGAAAATGACTGAACTTTTAGCTAAAAGTGGAGGCCCTGACTAGACGCCGTGTTCTGCACCTGCACTGGTTGCCAAGGTACCTCTTTTGGTGTTTCCGGTACAAAGTGGGTTATGGGTACATAAATCAAAGCACTGACAGCACTTATTGGCAGATTGTCTAAGTGCAGGATGGAAAAAATGGTCATAGATGGGGACTTGGACTGTTTCGGTATATCCTAAAGTTCTTGTACCTAATGCAAACAGCTGAGACCCTGATCAGCATCAGGAAAACACGCCTATATAATTTTGACCCCCTTGAACCCCACTTTTATATAGTAAGACTGGGGTTTCCGGGGGTATACCTTATTTTTCTTATTTCTGCTCTAAAATATAGATTGTGGGTACTCGTTAGAACCGCCTCGATGAGGCGGTTCTAACGAGTGCCAACAATCTATATTTGGAGCAGAAATAAGAAAAAATATCACAATTTTTCATCATAAAATTTTCATTTTTTCGGCGATAGAGGTGACAATGTATTTGTATAGGCGTAATTACGTATTGAGACGCCGCGATATGCGGCGTCTGATCTTGGTCTATACAGTTTTCCAAACCAAACACATGATTCCAGTCAAGCTTATAAATGCACGAACAATCTGACATCATAGTGGAACACATAACACGGCTATTTTGCGTCGATTGTTTGTCAGGCAACCCAAACTTACTAAGCAGAAAAGCTCTTCAGTCATCTTGTTGGAATAAGGCCTAAAAATAGCTGTGGTTCCGCTTACCCGACCCACCCTGCTTCAGACTCCCCGACTCTACTATTTTTATCAATAAAAGAGCAAAATAAAAATTAAAACACCGATCCTACCAGTTTCTCCTACCGACCCTACCCAGTGTCTTAGATGCATTTTCCCATAGTCATTTCGCGTTTTAAGGTACACTTTTTTGTAGTTTTTGGCATTTACTTTCCAAAATACGCACTTACATTTTTGAGCATGTAAAATCAATTATGATATACAGTTCAAGTCTCAACATGTCAATTTCATTGACAAAAACATGTACATAAAAAATATAGGCCCGACCCTGTTTTTTCGGGAAAAAAATTAAAATGATAAAAAAAAAAAATGTTTCTCCTACCTACCGACCAAAATTGTTTTCTATGGAAGCCGATAGGGGACATTTTGACTTGTGACTAACGACTTGTGACTACCGACTTGCGACTTATGACTTTTTACTTGTGACTTTTGACATACCTCAAGCAACGGCCGATTTCGGACAACGACGGCTAAGATTCCGGTGAGGCAAGCGATTTTTCTCCTTCTGTTTTATATTGTTTGAAAAATGCCACCGAAAAGATCATATGGTAGGTTATTTACTCTGATTTTGTGAATTTTTAAGACTTATGACTTGTCACTTATGAATTTTGACTTATGAGTTTTGACTTGTCACTTATGACTTTTCACTTTCGAATTGTGACTTTCGACTTATGACTTGTCACTTATGACTTTTGAATTTTGACTTGCAACTTAAGACAATTTCTTGGCGCGAATCTAAAGTAATAGGGCATAACAACACAGGCGGTAGTAAATTGTCACTAAAACAGAGTTGATAATACATGAAACAGGGTCTTCTAAGTGGCATTTCTAAACAATATACACCGGAATTGTCGGTGCCGTTGTCCGCTACCCGATATTTTTCGGGTTTGCACCAAAAGTCAACAAGTCATAAGTCGAAAGTGATAAGTCACAAGTCATAAATCACAAGTCAAAGTTATAAGTCGCAAGTCAAAAATCATACAAAGATAACAAAAACAGAGTAAAAAACATAAACAAGTCTTCTTAATGGCATTCATCAAACAATATAATACAGGAGCAGCAAAATCGCTGGATCACACCGTCGTTGACCGCCGTCTTCCACTGCGTCAGATTTGTCGAAAGTCAAAAGTCATAAGTCGCAAAAATTAGGCATGCAACTCCGACGTCGCAAGTCATAAGTCACAAGTTCAAAAGTCACAAGTCAAAATGTCCCCTATCGGCTTCCATAGTTTTCAGCATGTTAGCGAGAGCACAGCTATTTTTGTACGCCTAACTCTTTTAATAGAAAATAGCCACAATGATGACCCTAGGATGACGTAACCTATGTTACATCAAGGTCAACTTGGTTCGATTGGCTTTTGTACTAGTGAAAAGGTGAAACAATTTTTCGAAAAATATTATGGTCTGTGAAATGAGAATAGATACATGTACAAAATGAATGCTAAAGGTCAAGGCCATCTGGACTGATTTCCAAATACACTTTCTCTGAAACCACTGTGCCAATTTAATTTTAATTGTATATATATTAAGGACACTGAGGTGCTGCCAATTTATTTGAATGCTCCAGGTCATGTGACTAAGATGGTCGCCATGCCCAAATATGGTAATTATCGACCGTATTTATAGAGGGTAACACATTAAGTACTAGTACTAATCTTCCATATGGCCCTCTTTTGGAACCAGTACTAAGCAATGTGGATAAAGTTTCTTGCTCAAGGAAACAACACGTGGCGCTTTAGAGGATCGAACCGGCTACATTTCGGTCTCAAATCCGATGCTTTACCACTGCAACACAGCGCTCCACAATGCTAAAAACCTTAAAAAAATTCATCTTCAGAGTCACTTGGCTGATTGTCTTGAAACTTGGTATGTAGTATCAGGTGATTGAGTACCACAAAATTTATAAAAATGATAACCCTAGGTTAACCTTGACCTATTTTACACCAAGGTCAAAGTTGGGACATTTGGCTTTTGAATGGAAAAAGGCGGAACAATACATTTTATACCCAACCAGCAGATATTGGTGGGGTATTATGATATACCTTCAAGTATCTGTCCATACGTCCGTCCATCCGTCCACGTCATTTCCGGTTGATAACTTGGATATTTTTTCACAGTTTTGTTTTAAATTTTGCATACATGTTTATGGTTTGGGATTGTTAATGGGAAACATATGTTAATATTTGTCAGAGTTAGGAGGCCTTCATGCGGACTGAACAAATTATTTGTCTTAATCGCGACGGAAGTAAGGGCGAGGATTGCGGCCACATAAAATCGATTTAAGCGCCCCCCCCCCCCAACAACCCCATTGGATTTCGTTTCCGCTGACCGTTCCAAGGCGGTTCTTCTGTCGCGGTTTATTTTTGTTATGGTTAGTCTTTGGGTGTTTGTGTCGCTTATATTATTTTATTTTGGATAGCCTATTGGCCATTTTGTGGGACAGTAAATGTCCTTTTGGATTTCCGCTATAGATGTTTTCATTAGGGTCTGTTGTTTCATGTTTGTGTTTCTTTCCTTTTGGTGTCTCTGGTGGGAACTGTGGGTTAATTGTATCGATTCCTGATCATTGCCTCCACTTCTATTTTACAGCCCGTTTCAGTTCGAAATACGTGGTTTTGGGGCGTTTCTGATCGATAATTTGAATATGTTGTCATGGATTTTCTTTGACACTTTGACAGAGTTATGGCCATTGGCAATTCCATTAAATGGGTTTTGGACTTTTTTCTTCATTTACTTTATTGAATATTTAGATGAAGTTACACAGATGAATAGACCACTAAAGGAAGCCTGTTTGGAATTGTTAATTGGCAAAATACGTTAAGATTTGACAGAGTTTTGGCCGTTATAGATTCCCATAAAATTAATTTCCTTTATCATATGACGTCGTTGATAAGCAGTGGATAACGTCGTGTAATAAAAATCATATGACCACACGTGTAATAACACTTTGGCGGGATTAAGTAACGTCATGACGACGTCCATGTCAACAATGCATTTTTCGCAGAAAAATTGTCAAATTAAAAGGCGATAAAATCCAATTTAAAGTAGTCATATGATAAAGAGAATCTTACACTCGTGGTCATTTCATATGAAATTTATGAAACTCGCCGAAGGCTAGTTTCATAAATTTCATATGAAATGACCACTCGTGTAAGATCCTCTATATACGCAATGGAATAATATGGATGTAACTTCACAGATATATTGACAACTAAAGGAAGCATATTATAGCCAAGGTCGATCACTCTGACCATCCTTGATCTTGAGCAATCAACCATGAATGGATTTGAAAAATGTTTTGTTTTGCAATATTGAATATCTTGAACTTTTTACAGATATATAAAACACGAAAGGAAGCATATTATGGCCAGAAACAGTCACTCTGCCAATTTCGGTTATTTGATTTTTTCAGTGCCAAAGATAAAAGTCAATTAGATAGGGAAAAAGGGACCAAATAATACACAGAGCTAAGGGGAGCGATCGAGACCTCATGGTCCACTTGTTTTTGTTTTATCGGGGGCATACTATAAGAATCTTATATGGGTGTGAGGTGTAATGGAAAAATCCGTCCCGAGGGACACTGTCCGGCGTCACGAGGCTTTCCAAGTGATGCCGGACAGTGATCCCGAGGGACGGATTTTTCCATCTACCCCTCACACCCATATTGAATTCTTTTTCTTGCATACCTTCGATTTCTTAACGCGGATTTTTAATGCTGCAGTCACTTCGGTTACCATCGTCCGCCATATTGTGTTGACACCGCAGGAATGTTTAGTGACGTTGCTGTGACGTCATCCTTAACGACGGCGCATACGAGGTCATAATCAACCAGTGCATTTATCAAACACGCGATTATATTCGTTTTTGGGTCGGAACACCAGGGTCAGAACATAAATTTCTATCCCAGGGTGAAATCACGGATTTCCTTGTCTGGTGTGCAAGAAATTATTTTCCCTTATTTTTGCTTTGCTCAAAACATTTCAGTGGCTCTAAAAAGCACTCACGATGTATGTTTTGACTTTAAAATAGGAACGAAATTGCGTTTAAAAAATCTAGTTCTTGAGGTTTGAAAGTCGCCGTTTCAGCACAAGAGTGTGTAAAAGCGGGGGTTTATTGGAGTTGACTTGGTTGTAATTCCGCTAATAATTTTGAATCTTTGCAGTCATTTCATTGTTACTTTGATATGGTAAATAGAATGGGTACAGTGTCCGAGTAAATTTTCTTATCATCACGAAAACATATATATTTATATATATGTATATTTCTTACATGCTTTTCAGTGAAATATAGAGATTTCTCAGTGAAATCGAAATCGACATTGTCAATGTTTGAAACAGTGACATTCCGATTTTTATTTTCACTGTTTGTGAATTCGATGTTTCTTCGAAAAATTTCACATTATTTGTTAGGATGTTAGATGTCAATTAGCTATACGTTATAAATAGTGTCAGAAATTACGTCACGCATGTTTTCACGTCATTTGGACGTTGATGGCGTCACTTTTTGCACATACGCAACGTAAATAAAGCACGCGATGGCAGACGAGCGTAGCAAATGCGGAAATTATTTGAATGCAAATTTCAAACAAACCATTTGAAAAAAGAACATTCTAAGCTGTTTTCAGGTGCAAACCCAATATTATACCGAGTTAACACGCTGAACACATCTAAATCAACGCGAAATCGTCCTGGAAAAAGTTTATTCTCTGTGATAATGGCTTTTGCTTTGAAAATGCGTTATAAATTACAGTTTAAAGCATGAAAGATACAGAAAAATTGATTGTTTTAGTTTAAGATTAATTTTTATTTCACTCATGAACACCAAAAGGTGTATTTTGACTCGTGGCTACGCCACTCGTGAAAAAACTAGTTTTCGTGTTCAGTCGGTGAGATAAAAATCGATCTAACACTGACAAAATCAAATATCCTCTATTTGCCCCCCCCCCCCCCACCCCCCTTGAACCTCACTTCTATATAGTAAACTGGAGTTTACAGGGGCAAACCTTATTTTTCTCGTTTCTGCTCTAAAATATAGATTGGGGTACTCCTTATAACCGCCTCGATGATTTGAGTAGAAATAAGAAAAAATATCACAATTTTTCATCTTAAAATTTTCGTTTTTGTTTCGGAGTTAATATTTAGATGCATTTGTATAGGCGTGTTTTCGTAATGACCGTTCCACCAATCAATTGTTGTAATAATGTTTGCAGATGTCATTACGAAAACATGCCTATAGACGGATCCAATGTTTTGACAAGTGACCGTGTTTACATTTTTTACTGCGCATGCGCCAATTACCTCCCCTGCAGAGGTACTCTTTTATCTGGTTGGCAAAAACATGACTGTTGGCGTACAGTATAAATGAGAATTTCGAATATTTATCGTGTGATTAAACTCATTTCTTCTCCACAAAATTAACGGATCCTTTTCAGTTTGTGTTTTTAAAGTAATAAATGATATAGAACCAGTCTCTTCTGACATTTTTTCGCACATTTTGTTGCCTAAAAAGCGTTATAAAACAACCCACCATCGTGCCAAAACGTAATGGATGCGCTTTATTTAACGAATGGAAATAAGATTAAAGCATGTATATTTTCTATCCAATTTTATACGAAGAAGAGGCAGTTTAACGTCAATAAATGGTTTGGGGCAAACAGTTTTGATAGAAAACAATTCGTGCTTCATCAACGGTAGAGTATGGAACCGGAAGTTTTTTTGCCCACCAGATAAAACGAGGCTAATGACCTTTGACCTTATGTGACGTAGCCTTTGGATGTGCCTATACAAATATTTTGTGTAAAATTTCCCGCCGAAAAATGATAATTTTAAGATGCAAAATTGTGTATTTTTCTTATTTCTTCTCAAAATATAGATTGTGGGTACTCGTTAGAACCGCCTCGATGAGGCTGTTCTAACGAATACCCACAGTCTATATCTTAGAGCAGAAATAAGGAAAATAAGGTTTACCCCAGATAACCCCAGTTTTACTATATAAAAGTGGGGTTCAAGGGGATCAGAATAATTAGGGTTGCTTTCGTGATGGTAACACGCCTACACGAATTGGGCCAGTACGAAATTACTTGATTGATAACATTATACTATTTGAAACAAATAAAACTAATATTTTGACACTCACAGTGTGAAAAATAATATGACTGTGTTATTTTTCACATTGGCAACTCGGTCAGCCTTCTTGGTTTGTTTTTCCTATAAAATAAAATTTGCTTTTTTTCATTGCTTAATTGGTGTGAAATTTATAAATTACCACTTTTTGTGTGTGAGTGTGTGTGTGTGTGTTTCTGTTTCTTCTCTTCTTCTCATGGAAACCAGGGAACATTTAGCAATAGGGTGTTAAACAGGTCTTTCACGCACCAGAGTCAATCAATCATGTTTCTATAATTACCATTCCAATTGTTTATGCATCCCTTTGTCTTTTTAGATCTAATGTTCGAACATTTCAACAATTTCATTAATCAGCCACTTGCATAAGCAGCTTGTTTGTCAGCTACGTTTACAAATCATTTTAGGATCTTTTGTCAAACCATGATATTAATAACAATTGGATTTATCAGCCTAACTTCCAACCAGTCTGAATACAAAAGAAAAATATCTTCAAAGGATCAACAGTTTTCACATCAATTGTTACAGCTGGCCAAAGACAACACATTTATACATGAGTAATAATTGTGTTTGCCTGTTTGTTTGTTTGATACGAAATTTGGTCCCTGGTTCCAAAAATTACAACAAACTATTTTTGCCACATGTTAGATCTTTTTTTTTTAGCAAGCATCTATTGTATTAATAAATGTTTACCTTCAGCAATGTCCACAAAAATTAAATATCTTGAAAAAAAAAAAAAAAAAAAACACGTCAAAGCTGGATTTGAAGAAGAAGAAGAAAGCGAATTAAGGGTCTCTTTTTTTTCCATGTCCATATAATCTTCTCTTCAGATCTATCCTCTGACACTCTACATAAAACCTGTCTTGTCTTTGTATAATCTTCACCTTCCTTTTCAGCGTCGAGATCAACTTATTCATATAAAACTGTTAACTTCTTTGAAAAATTGTGTTTTCTTTTAGTTTTTATTATGATTATAGTAATCATATTTAATTATTCATTCCATTTAAATATATACCGGCCACGATAGCTCAGTTGGTAGAGTGTCCGCTCCGGGGAACGGGAGGTCACGGGTTCGATCCCGGGCCGCGACATACCAAAGTCGTTAAAATGGTACTAGCTGCTCCTCGCTTGGCACTCAGATTTACGGGGTAGAGCTAGGACTGGTAGACCCAGTGTCAGGATAATGTGACTGGGTGTGGTATCATGCAATGTGTCTGGGACATGATACTTCAGTGAGGCAGCACTATAAAAGTGAGCATTGAGCCTCCCTGTCGAAACCAGACACCGTCGTGATATAACTAAAAAATGTTGAAAGCGACGTTAAACCCGAATACACCCCCCCACACACACACACACGCACGCACGCACGCACGCACGCACGCACGCACGCACACACGCACACACACACACACACACACACACATTCACACTCCATTTTAATACATTGTACTCAAACAAACAATAACAGCCCTGCGCTGTTGTAGCTATACCAATAGACATACAACGTTTCTATTTAATTATCATTATTATTATTATGATTGTCATTTTTACTATTATTATTATCATTAATAACTTATACCATATGTTGTCTCAGTGTTGAAAGTATCTTAACCCGCTTGTGTTGTTACATGGAAACCTGCATAGGCATGCTCCATTTGCAGCCTTTGTCAATTGGCCAATATCAAGCGGCAAAAAGAAAGAGCACTATTGAATCACTTATCGCTCTTGAGCAAAGTATAGAAATTACGATTTGCAGTCGTATTGGCACTGATTTCTGTACATTTTCAGCTCATTTTTCGACCAGCCTTTTAAATTTCGAAGGCTAGTTTCATAAATTTCATATGAAATGACCACTCGTGTAAGATCCTCTATATACGCAATGGAATAATATGGATGTAACTTCACAGATATATTGACAACTAAAGGAAGCATATTATAGCCAAGGTCGATCACTCTGACCATCCTTGATCTTGAGCAATCAACCATGAATGGATTTGAAAAATGTTTTGTTTTGCAATATTGAATATCTTGAACTTTTTACAGATATATAAAACACGAAAGGAAGCATTCATTTTCTATGGCGGGACCATTTGCTCTTTTTGGACAAACTGCCACGATTTGCAGGAGAGAAACCCTTAACATATGTCTTGTTGTGGAGCTATGGAGTTCTGTTCGCTTGACCATGGCAGACATAAAAAGTCTTAACCTAAACGAACGCCTTTTTTTACAAATACCAATATTTCGTCGAATGTGTTGAAAACATATTTCATCGAATGTGTTGAAAACATATTTCATCGAGTGTGTTGAAAACATATTTCATCGAATGTGTTGAAAACATATTTCATCGAGTGTGTTGAAAACATATTTTATCGAGTGTGTTGAAAACATATTTCATCGAATGTGTTGAAAACATATTTTATCGAATGTGTTGAAAACCCCTACGAACAGCTGTTCAATTACGTTACATCGCCAAAGTAAAAAGAGAAAATCCTTTTATTTTTGGAAAAAATACCAAAAATATTTTATTAGAATTTTCACGGGAGCGAAGCGTCTCAAAAAAGCTACAAAGTAGAAGTAAAACAAAGATCAGGAATTGATACAATTAACTTACTCCACCCATAAAAGACACCAAAGGGAAAGAAATACAAACATTAAGCGACCAGACCATAATGGAAACCTAAACAAAGGAAGGCCATAAGGACAGTTACTTTCCCACAAAATGGCCATATGGCCATCCAAATCCAAAAGACACAAGTGATACACACAGTAAGTAACAAACAACAACATAAATAAATCGCCACAGAAGAGCCGCCTTGGAACGGTCAGTGGAAGATTTCCACTGGGGGGCTTAAATCGATTTTACGTGGCCACAATCCTCACCCTTACTTCTGTCGCGATTTAGACAAATAATTTGTTCAATCCGCATGAAGGCCTCCTAACAAGTCTACGGATGCCGGTTTCTAGGTTTTGTGGGCTATGAACAGTTGGATGTTTAATGCTGAAGTAATTATTTTGTATTATGTATTCATTATTTTTGAAGGTGGCTGGAGAAATACTCAGTCAGTCATTCGAAAGGCGAAACAGGGAACCAATATGGCCACGTTGTCTGGCCACAATCCAGTTGACTGCAATGTGTATATATCTTTCTGGATTAGCTGGTCTGGTGGATACATACGTGTTGGCTATGGGTTGATACCTGGCACTGGCCAGTTCTTAGAGTTCCAAGACTCGCTCTCTACAACCGTAAACTACTGGTCTATAGCCACCGGATGGGGAGCAACTGGTTCCTGGATCGTAGGTAGGGTCAATAGTTCCCTGGTTTATCATGTTTTTAATTCCACATAAATTTTGGGCACATTAAATCAGTTAGCTCATGTGAAAAGTGGTTGCAAAGACGACCATCAAATACTCAGGCAAGGCATCATCCCACTTGAACCTTTGTTGCCGCCATCATATGTACAGGTCCGTGTAATGAACACCCTTCAAAACCCCACTTTATATAGAGGAAACCGATGTTTACATGGGTATACATTATTTTTCTCATTTCTCTTCAAAGACATAGGTTGTTAGTACTCGTTAGAACATCCTCATCGAGGCAGTTTTAACGAGCATCCACAAACCTTTTGCGGAGTATAAAAAATATCACAACTTGTTATCAGAAAAAAAGATTTCGGAGATACGAAAGACTGTACTCTGATTGTTTGATTTGAGGTTTAACGTCCCCGTTAACACTGTAAAGGTCGTTTTGGAGACGTTGCTTCCAATTTTGTGGGACTTTTGACCGACATTGAGATGAAATGACATCTCAAGCTCTGCCTTCCAATGAAACCAATAGGGTTTATAAGCATGGACGGACCGACTCGCACCGCTTTGCCTGGGCAGGCTTAGATCCTCTAAGCGGTTTACCAGTACTCGTATGAAGGTCGGTTTCAGCTCTGCGTGGAAGCATCATGCAGCCCATATATTTCTTCAAGCCCCAATGGGAGGGGGCCGAAAGACTCTAGTATGTGACACGGATGTGTTAACGTAGTGGCCTAGTCTCAACAGAGTGACATGTACAGCATTACAATGTCAGTGATTTAGTGCATTCTTTCATACATCTAAAACAGTATTTTTTTTTCTGATGAAAATTTGTGATATTTTTCTTAGTTATACACTAAAAACATCCTAGCGGGCACACGTCACAGACACGTCAAATCAACGTCGGTGCAACGTCATGACATTGCACCGACGTTGGTGTGACGTTGCATAAAAGTTATGACGTTGTATCAACGTTGATGTGATGTCACAATTCCGCCATGTGCCTGCTGGGATAGTTTTTTGTGCTCGCTTGAACCGTCTCTTCAACTGATTTGCTGGTCACATTAAACCCTTTAATTTTTCGTAATTTAAGCAAACAAAGAAGACTCTGACCTGACGCTGCGTTCTGGGTCTACACTGTTTGCCAAACTCAACACAGGAGTCCAGTCTAAATCGACTCTGCCGCACACAACACTCTGACTTCACAGCAATAAGATGATGATGTTTTCGAGTTTAACGACGCGCCAACCCTCTTTGTTGGTCATAAGCGTCAACACACAGCAATAAGAATAACGCGACGATAAATAACCATTGTCTGGCTTTCATATACAGCAACTTAAAGTTATTGCGCTAGTTAACTTAGGTAGACTGACCATTAAAGTACAAGCTGGCATATGTAATCCTGCCTGATCAATCATCGCAGGTCGCATGCGTTTATCAACAAGCATAAACCGGTCATGTGTACGTGGCTAGGCATGCGCATTTGCATATACAATCCTGCCTGATCGACCATCGCAGGTCGCATGAGTTTATCAAACAAGCATCAACGGGTCTTGTGTACGTGGCTAGGTATGCGCATTTGCATCAGAGCTCCCGTTCTGCGCTGTTAATGCCTATTTCAGCATGTTAAGGCCTTGTTTTTTCTGTTTTGGGTTTACGGCCCTTCAAGATTATTTCTCATATCGAGCCAGTCGTAAATCAGAGGTATGCGAAAACCGAAAAACCCGGAGAAAAACCACCTGACCTTCCGTTGCAGAACTTGGCATCTCACATGTGACCCGAGCTAGGCTCGAGCCCCCAGCGGTAAGAGACCTAATAATTAAGAGTCAGTGCTCTTATCCACTAGGCCACGGAGGCCCGACGTTAACAGTCATGTCTTCTGTCAGACCCACTTTATATAGAGAAAACAAGTGTCCCCCCCCACTTATTATATACCCAGAAAATGTCCCGTTTTCTTTATACAGAAGTTACCGGTCAATATTAAATTGCCCGTAGTCAAGTTAATATTGCCCGGAGACAAGCAGTCTCGTGCATAACAGGACTACTTTTAAATTTCTCAGTTTTTAATCATAACAATCGGCAGCCATCTTGTCGTGCAAATCGATTTACAGAACGTAAAAGAAAAGAAATATCGGCTGTGACAAACAACATGAAGTGCATTTTATGCTAGCAAATATGACCTACCTGTAATCTGTGAAGACTTTAAAATATATCTCACAAAACCAGGAGTACTTTGAAAGGAATAAAACGGACACTTCGGAAAAAATGGCGTCCTGCGTTGGGAAACGTCAATGTTTTTAATGACGTCACATCCACCAACGTTAACGTAATCTTCACATTGGTGTCATTGGGCTTGATTTTACAATGTGCAGGAAGACACTTAGCGAGCTGCATTATTTTCAATTTTAAACCACCTAAAGATATATAAATTGATTTTACACTCACAGTTCTGTGCTAGGCAGTCCTGAATTCAAACAGACGGTTCCAGTTTTGTATATATAATAAAGAGGTTATTGACTTTATATTGTGAAATATTCGGCACTCGTTCATATGGCGGAGACGCACTCGCAAGCTCGTGCGTCCTTCGCCATATGAACTCGTGCCGAATATTTCACAATATAAAGTCTTGCTCGTGCGTCCTTCGCCATATGAACTCGTGCCGAATATTTCACAATATAAAGTCAATAACCTATAAATACAGGGTTGCTTAGTTAAATTCTATCTGTAATACAGAGAAACTGCAAAGACCTTTAATGACTAGAACACCTCTAGTGGCATGACCGGGAATCCCAGTTGAGAGGAATGGATGTACCTGACAGATTGTCCGCCATTTTTCAAAGGGAGACAACTTCGGAGACTTCCTAAAAGTTGTCTACCCTTAAAGGAAAGAATTTGCTCCTCGGGAGCAAATTCCTTTCTTTAAGAGTTGACTCCGATTGACATGGGAGACAAAAATATTATTTTTTTTCTATTTGTGATATGATGACATGGACACTTGACGTCCTAGTAGCCTACAGCAGTACATGATTGGTTATATAGAGAATCGTATTTTCTATCAACAACTTTGATGATTTGACCACTATCGTGCACATGAACAATTGATGTCCTAGAACAGTAGTGCAGGATTGCTTATATAGAGAACCATATTTTCTATTATAGAGATCAACCATGGTTGTTCATGCATTAACATTCGCCGGGTCCCGAGGAAGCTGTTTGAACATGAGGCCGCCAGGCCGAATGTTCAAATATCTTCCGAGGGATCCGGCAAATGTTAATGCAATGAAATAACCATGGATGATCGTTGTTCTTGCATAACTTACTATTCCGCCAGCAAAGTTTGACGAAAACGCCCAAAAGCTCTATATAAACTCCATATAAACTCTTCAAATGCAACCGGCGAACCAACATGGCGGCCAGTTCAGAATGTTGTTTACAATGACGTTGTTAAGCAGTAACCATCTGACGTCATCATAGAACCCTTAAACGCTACGTTCAGGGCGATAACGTTACGTCGCTCAACGTAACGTAAACAAAGCAAGGCCAGTCTTGTGATATCAAAAACTCGAAATCCATATTCAAACAGCACGCGAATTTCATGATTTGAACATGGTTTTTGCTGTTTGACCACGGCTTTCGGTCCATTTGACAATGGCTTCAACCAGCCATGCGCATAGACACTACTTTGATGATTTGTACACTATAAATGCCATGAACACTTGACGTCCTAGTAAAGGTCGTACATGATTAGTTATATAGAGAATCTTATTATATACCCAGAAAATGTCCCGTTTACTTTGTACAGAAGTTACCGGTCAATATTTTTCCATATTGCCCGTAGTCAAGTTCATATTGCCCGTAGATAAGCAGTCACGTTCAAAATAGAACTACTGTCAAATTTGTCCACTTCGATACTAAAAATCGGCAGCCATGTTGTCGTGCGTATCGACTGAAATAACCTAAAACAAAATGAATATAGGCTGTGACAGGGTGCATAAAGCGCATTTTATGCCAGCAAATATGACATACCTGCAATCTGTTCAGATATTCAATAATTTCTTTTAAGAAATCAAGAGTATTTTGAAAGAAACAAAGCTGACACTTCGGTAAACACGGCGTCCTGCGTTGAGAAACATTAATGTTTTTAATGACGTTACGTCAACCGACGTTAACGTGGTCTGCACTTTGGCGCCATTGGGCGTGGTTTTTCATAGTGTAGGAAGACACTTAACAATGTGCATTATTTTCCATTTCAAAGCACTTAAAAATGTCTAACCTTATTTTACATTCAAATTTCCATGCCAGGCAATCCTGAATTCTGGCACAGAGTCCAAGTTTGGGTATATAATAAAAAGGTTATTGACTTTATATTGTGAAATATTCGGCACTCGTTCATATGGCGAAGACGCACTCGCAAGTTCGTGCGTCCTTCGCCATATGAACTCGTGCCGAATATTTCACAATATAAAGTCAATAACCTATAATTATTATATACCCAGAAAATGTCCTGTTTACTTTCTACAGAAGTTACCGGTCAATATTTTTCCATATTGCCCGTAGTCAAGTTCATATTGCCCGTAGATAAGCAGTCACGTTCAAAATAGAACTACTTTCAAATTTGTCCATTTCGATACTAAAAATCGGCAGCCACTTTGTCGTGCGTATCGACTGAAAGAACGTAAAACAAAACGAATATAGGTGCTGACAAGATGCATAAAGCGCATTTTATGCTGTCAAATATGACCTACCTGCAATCTGTTTAGATTTTCAACACTTTCTTCTAAGAAATATGGAGTATTTTGAAAGAAATATAACCGACGCTTCGGAAAAAAATGGCGTCCTGTGTTGGTAAGCGTCAATGTTTTTAATGACGTCACATCAACCAACGTTAACGTCGTCTTCACTTTCGCGCCGTTGGGCGTGGTTTTCAACGTGTAGGGATACACCTAACGACCTTCATTATTTTCCATTTCAAACCACTTCTTTCTTATGAATGTTTTCATTGCTCTTAAAGGAACTCATTTTTGATTTTTATTTGCCTTCACTGCAGCTGGTGTTGTGCCGTGTGGCGGCCGTAAAACGTCTCCCCGTACATCAACCATAGTGCAGTTTATATTTTCCTTTTGGCCCTTTGAGATCAGCGTGAATATTCTGAGAAATCAGTAATAAATTATTGGTTTAGACTCATATTCTAGACCGGCTTTTAATTATTTGGACCCCATTTTGATTTATATCAGTCTTTGAATCGACTGCCTATTCGAAATTCGCTAAATTGCAGTATGTTTCCTCTGGCTTTCTTTGCCGGATCATTACAGGGTTACTGATGAGGCTTTATTAGCCGAAACTACGTAGTATGACCCATCTTCTTTCTTATGAATGTTTTCATTGCTCTTAAAGGAACTCATTTTTGATTTTTATTTGCCTTCACTGCAGCTGGTGTTGTGCCGTGTGGCGGCCGTAAAACGTCTCCCCGTACATCAAACCATAGTGCAGTTTATATTTTACTTTTGGTCCTTTGAGATCAGCGTGAATATTCTGAGAAATCAGAAATAAATTATTGGTTTAGACTCATATTCTAGACCGGCTTTTAATTATTTGGACCCCATTTTGATTTATATCAGTCTTTGAATCGACTGCCTATTCGAAATTCGCTAAATTGCAGTTTGTTTCCGCTGGCTTTCTTTGCCGGATCATTACAGGGTTACTGATGAGGCTTTATTAGCCGAAACTACGTAGTATGACCAATCTTCTTTCTTATGAATGTTTTCATTGCTCTTAAAGGAACTCATTTTTGATTTTTATTAAAGATATATAATCTGATTTTACGTTCAGATTTCTATACCAGGCAATCCTGAATTCGAGTAGACACTTGTATTTTTGGGTATATAATAAAAAGGTTATTGACTTTTTATTGTGAACCATTCGGCACTCATTCATATAGCAATATAAAGTCAATAACATATAAATATTTTCTATTAGCAACTTTGATGATGTGTACACTATCAATGACATGAACACTTGACGTCCTAGTAAAGGTCGTACATGATTAGTTATATAGAGAATCGTATTTTCTATCAAAAACTTTGATGATTTGAACACTATCAATGACATGAACACTTGACGTCCTAGTAAAGGTCGTACATGATTAGTTATATAGAGAATCATATTTTCTATCAACAACGTTGATGATTTGAACACTATCAATGACATGAACACTTGGCGTCCTAGTAGAGGTCATACGCGATTACTGTAGTTATATAGAGAATCATATTTTCTATCAGTAACTTTGATGATTTGAACACTATCAATGGCATGAACACTTGACGTCCTAGTAGAGGTCATACGTGATTACTGTAGTTATATAATGAATCATATTTTCTAACAGCAACTTTGATGATTTGAACACTATTAATGACATGAACACTTGACGTCCTAGTAAAGGTCGTACAGGATTGGTTATAGAGAGTATCAACAACTTTGATGATTTGAACACTATCAGTTACATGAACACTTGACGTCCTAGTAAAGAATCGCAGTAAAACTGAGAATTGTATAGTCTATCAAAACTACTGTGAAACTTTGATGACATGAAAACTGATGGTCTGGTCGGGTCTAAAACTTTCCCATTTTGATGTATGGGGCTATAAAGAAACGAAAAAATCGACGAATCAGATTTTCTGAAAAGAGTTCAAGTAATAAGCATATTGAATCCACTAGTTGTTTACCGAATTTTATCATATGACGTCGCGTCTGAGAATGTAGTAACGTCAAGTGTCCACTTGGAAATAAGTTACGTTACACGTAGGGCGTTTTCAACGACGTCGCGTTTACTAATGGCGGAATATTGAATTTTTTGTACATAAATCGTGAATTAAATGCGTTTTAAATGTCATATGATAAATAGACTCTGACATTCGTACCCATGTATTATTGAATTTATTGGACTCGTTGAGGAAAAGGAATAAAATGCTTGGCACAGCATCGCATTTTATCCTCATTTCATCTCAATGTCGGATAAAAGTCACACGAAATTGGAAGCTTATATGGCCTGTACCGTGTTGACGGGGACGTTAAACCTCAAATCAAACAAACAAATCCTCAACTCGTTTAATAAATTCAATAAAACATGAACACTCATTCTTGCATTAATACCTATGCGCATGGCTGTTTGAAGCCATTGTCAAATGGACCGAAGGCCGTGCTGGGCTACAGCAAGACATCAGCAAACAACAAATACTTTGATCAGATTGCCGCACATCCACCCAGTTTGACAAGCAGTTACGCTTATCTTTCATCACGAAAACACGCCTATATCATGCTGACCCTCTAGAATCCCATTTTTATAGCGAGCTCATTGTTTCTCTCACGTTTGTATGGGAAGCCAGTCTGTTCTGAAGGTATTGATTAATTCAGGGTTCTTTTAAAGTGTAGCTGTTAATGTGAATTTCTCCAAAAGCATCAATACCGAAAAATCATATGTACACATATTGTTGAAAATTGTGCCCCCCCCCCCCCACACACACACACACACATCAGGGCTTGAAGAAATAGATGGGCTGCAATGCATGCTTGATGCATTTGAGTATAATGGATGGCAAATTCGATTGATAGCCTTTCGTACAGCAGACTCATTATCTGGATGAAGAAGAGAGCAGTTAGAGCCTGACTTGGGACCAACGGCGATAGATCAGGACACATCCATGAAAGACACTGGTTGCATGTCTTTGTAAACATTGTCAGTTAAAGAAGTGTTTCTTTGACATGCTCTTGTGTACCATTAAGGCAGCTAATTTGATTTGGATCTGTTCATGGACAACCAGATTGATGCAGATGTTCGTACGACCCTGTAGAGCCCAGCACATGGATGGTAGATGACTTGGTTAACAGATAGGGTTGGCTAATCGGAGTTGAGAGTATAATGGATGGCAAATTCGATTGATAGCCTTTCGTAGAGCAGACTCATTATCTGGATGAAGAAGAGAGCAGTTAGAGCCTGACTTGGGACCAATGGCGATAGATCAGGACACATCCATGAAAGACACTGGTTGCATGTCTTTGTAAACATTGTCAGTTAAAGAAGTGTTTCTTTGACATGCTCTTGTGTACCCTTAAGGCAGCTAATTTGATTTGGATCTGTTCATGGACAACAAGATTGAGACAGATGTTCGTACAACCCTGTAGAGCCCAGCACATGGATGGTAGATGCAGATGACTTGGTTAACAGATAGGGTTGGCTAATCGGAGCTGAAAGGATGATGGATTATCAGTCCTGTCACTGTGGTCGATAATCGATTAGTAATCGCTAAGGTTTTTGTCATTATTTTACCTGTCTGGCTTTCTGTCTAACCATGACTCTTACCATATGTTGGTCTTTACCATATGTATATTTGAACAGACAGGCCTGAGCTAACAGTGTAGACCAAGATGAGATGCCGCATAATGCAGCATATCATCAGGGTCTGCACTGTTTGCCACTCATCCAGCTGTTTTAGGCATAACTTCGGGTAGTAATTAAATTGTACCTATCAAGTAATCAATTAAAAGCAAGTCAGAAATGATTATCATTTTTGCGGAATTTATCCATCGATTATACGATTAATCGTGTCAGCCTTTTTAACAGACAAATTTACTGCCCATGGGATCTGAACTCATTCTTGTTGCCAGAAAGTATTTGCAATTCAGATAAAGAGAAAAGATGGGAAAATGGGGATAATATTTTTGATTATTTGAAAAAAGATGTTATGGATACCTGTGAAATGCTATGTTGTGACTGGTGCAACAAGTACCTAAAACATTCCTTTTAGCTCACCTGTCATCCATGCGTGCTTCTGTAAAGAATTCTTCCAACGACATCTCCTCCTAAAACACTGATCAGATTTTGACCAAACTTCACAGGAATGATCCTTAGCTGGACCCCTTTCAAAGTTGTTCAAATGGTTCCAGTCCATTGCACATCTAGGTCACAGGAGCCGAAAATAGATTTTTTCACTGAAAACTTGAAAAATCTTCTCTGAAACCACAAGGCCTGGGCCTTTGATATTTGGTATGAATCTTCATATAGTGAACCTCTACCAAGATTCTTCAAATTAAAGTCATGGGGCCAAAAATGCCCCCGTCCGGGGGCCTGGTTTTACAGAGGCTTATACAGGGAAATTTTCTCCGAAACTGCAAGGACCAGGTCTTTGGTATTTGGCGTGAAGCTTCATCTAGTGGACCTCTATCAAGACTGTTCAAGTTATAGCCCTAGGGCCAAAAAATTGCCTACCCGGGCCCTTTACCGGTAGTTAAAATATTTAAAATCTACTTCACTGAAACCACAAGGCCCAGGTCATTGCTATTTGGCATGAAGCTACATCTACTGAACCTCTACCAAGATTGTTCAAATCATAGCCATTGGGCAAAAAATGCCTCCGCCTGTGGGCCCTTTGGTTTAACATTGACTTATATAGGGAAATTAAAAACAAGGTCTTCTACTCTGAAACCGCAAGGCCCAGATCTTTTATATTTGGTGTGAAGCTTCATCCAGTGGACCTCTATCAAAATTGTTCAAATTATAGCCCTAGGAAATAGAAGTCAAGTCAAATGCAGAAGGCCAAGGTCTTGGATAATTGACATGAAGCTTTGTGTTACGGATTTCTAGCAAGATTGTTCAAATTAAAGCCCTGGGGTCAAAAATGGCCCGCCCCCAGGGACTCCAAGATTTATATAGATATATATATATCCAAGTACATCAATGCCACAGAGTGGGCCCTGTACTTTAAACTGAAGAAGAGGAAAAACCTTTAAAATTTTAATCTTCTTGTCTGAAACCAGACTGCTCCAGTCTTTGATATTTGGTATGAAGCTTCACTTTTTAGACCACTACCAAGATAATTGAAATTATAGCCCGGGGCCAGTAATGGCTCTCCCAGGGGCTCACTTGTTACCCTATGGATCGGGCCATCATGGCCCTCTTGATACTTTTAGAGACAGATAAGACAATTTTAATACTAGTATCTCCAATGAACTGTTTCTCCATTGTGAATTTTGCCTTAGATTAAGTCTAATCATTCAGTTCTAAAATTAGGTTAGGAATTTATTTTTAGCACTATGGTGTACAGGGATACTCTGTGGGGCACAAGACAGGATTTTCAGGTGAGAAAATAAGTTCCGGCAGGGTAATATTTCTCAGTGGGAACTTTGTTTGTTTGATTTGAGGTTTAACGTCCCCGTCAACACTGTAAAGGTCATTTTGGAGACGTTGCTTCCAATTTTGTGGGACTTTTACCCGACATTGAGATGAAATGACATCTCAAGCCCTGTCGCCCAATGAAACCAATAGGGTTTATGAGCATGGACGGTCCGCCTCGCACTGCGGTTCCTGGACAGGCTAAGATCCTCTCAGCGGTTTACCAGTACTAGTGTGCAGGTCGGGTTCAGCTCTGCGTGGAAGCATCATGCAGCCCATATATTTCTTCAAGCCCCTATGGGCGGGGGCTGCTCAGTGGGAACTATTTCTCTTTGTGATATAATATTGTTTTTCTTTTTCATAGAAAATCCTGTATTTACTTGGTAAAAATTTAATATACATATTTATTTCACAATTTCTGTGACATGCAATACATATATACATACAATAATAATTCATAGGAGTGAAAGCTTACATTGTTGATGGGGACATTAACCCATTGTATGCTATTACACTCTTCCACTGCCATATATTGGACAAGTCCATTTGTCATATAAGGGGGTCAGGCCTATTTTTTTCGTTTTTATTAGCTCACCTGTCATGTAATGATGAGGTGAGCTGTTGGGATCACTTTTCATCCGCCGTACGTCCATCCTTGCGTAAACAATTTCTTCAAAAGACATCTCCTTAACCACTGATCGGATTATGACCAAACTTCATAGGAATGATTCATAGGAGGTTCCCTTTCAGAGTTGTTCAAATGGTTCCAGCCTGCACATCAAGGTCACGGGAGCCAACAACAGATTTTTTTTTAATGAAAACTTATTCTGAAACCAGGCCTTCGATAGATGGTGTGTAGCTTCAGTCTAGTGGACCTCTGCCAAGATTGTTCAAATTATAGCCCTGGGGCCAAAAATGCCCCTGCCTCGGGGCCCATTGATTTAACATAGTCTTACATAGGAAAAAGCTTTAAAAATCTTCTTGTCTGAAACCAGAAGGCTCAGGTGTTTGATCAGAAGCCTCTGTGGTGTAGTGGTTACGCTACTCGCCTTGTAAACCAGGGATCGCAGGATCAATCCCGGGCTTCTCCAGACTTTAGGATGAGTCTTTAAACCGAGGTCCTGTCTCCGTATGACCTTCGCTGTTGGTGGGACGTAAAACCCAAACACTCACTCACTCAGGTGTTTGATATTTGGTATGAAGCTTCGTCTTGTGGACCTCTATCAAGATTGTTCAAATTATAGCTCTGGTGCCCCTTGGTTTTACATTGACTTATGTAGGAAAAATCTAAAAAAATCTTCTCCTCTGAAACCACAAGGCCCAGGTCCTTGAAATTTGGTGTGTAGCTTCATCTATTGGACCTCTACTAAGATTGTTCAAATTATGGCCATGGGGCCAAAAATGCCCCCGCCACATTGAACTTCATCTGCAGACCAACCTCCCACTATGCAAGTTGATCCAGGTCATCTTGTAAAATAAGACAGTGAGACGGAGAATATATACAGGACACATCATCAGCAAACAAACTGACTGATGTCCTGATATTAACAGTCAGATCATTGATGAAAACCAAGAAGACTGGTCCCAAGGACTGAACCTTGGGGGACTCCAGATAAAACAGGGACTGATCAGGTGCTTGGCCATCAAGTACAACTTGTTGTGAGCACCCAGAGAGCCATGAGCTTATCCACCTATGTGTGGATTCACTTATCCCATAGTAGTCACTTTATATAATAGCCCTCTGTGAGGTACCTTCAACCTTGTCAATTTTGTATCCCACCCTAGCATAGAAGCCAATGGAATGACATTTTTGTTTGTTTGATTTGAGATTTAACGTCCCTATCAACACTGTATACATTTTAGTCATTTTACAGACACTGCTTTCCAATTTTGTGGGACTTTTACCCATCATTGAGATGAAATGACATCTCAAGCCTTGCTGCCCAATGCAACCAGTTAGGTGCACGCCTGGACTATCTGATTCCCACATTTCTCCTGGGCAGACTTACAATCATAAAGAGGATTACTGTTACTCATGTGCGTTGGGTTTCAGTCGTGCATGGAATATCATGCAGCCCAATCTCTTTCTTCAAGCTCAGACAGAGGTTTTAGGGTATTTTTATCTTGAGAATACATGTTGTGTTTACTTATTAGAAAATCATCTCTGTGAGGATCCTCCTCGGTAAGGATCTTCATATGCATGCGTGTTTGTGTACAGCAGCTGTAGATAGCTATATATCACCCTGTTGTACTGTGACTGCAAATTTGTTTCTTCATAGCTCAGTGAATTGCGAGCTCGCCTATAGGCATTGCCTATGTATATATTAGCGAGCTCGCTCCGCATGGGGCGAAGCCCCATGCGGCGCAGGCCGAAGGCCTGCGAGAGCAAGCTCAATGGTAACGTATACGAATATAATCTATTCTGTTCTATTCTGTTGTTGCATAGTGTTGAACGAATTTTTTTTTGTGCCGGAAGTACGATTTTTGGTTTGGTATTCAAGTTTCGTGCGCGTTTGGCAAAAAAAAAAATGGCGGACTTCGTCTCGAATCTAAACATCCACAGGTATGTTGGACTTGTAGGCTTTACTCAACTTCACAAGCTCATATTTTCACACATTTTCGTTTTTTTTTCTAACATTTGGTACGCTTTACTCTGAATTAAAGGGATTCTGTGTGCTTTTATTCACAGTGAAACGGTCATGAAACCAATAGTCGCAGGCATTACACTCAATCAGGTAGACCACAAATCAAGTATTATTACTATTAAACCAGTCGATCACTTCCAAATTTGGAAGTCAATATAAACAAACTGTGTCGTCTGTTTCTGTCGAGCAAAGCAACTGCTGAACTGAGCGAACCAAATCTGCTTTTCTGGTTATTCACAAACTAGCAGGTATTACACACACAATAAAAAAAAAGAAATATGTCACCGTTACATCATGTTTCGTATTCACCATAGCAACATTGTCAGTAATCACGGCATACTTCATTCAAAGCATTTATTTTCAATAGCAACAACAACATTTTCTAGGTTACTTTCATATGAATAATGTGTATCTCTGTGTATTCACCTTATTTGCATTATCTGCTGGTTCCTAGTCTGAAGGTTATCAGTGTTGGAAAAACAGGTAACCAGACCCCCCTGACCTTAAAAGGTCAGGGGGGTCTGGTTACCTATTTTTCCAATATTGACAATGTGCAAGCTGGGAGCCAGCAAATAATGCAAATATGGTGAATTGCTCAATATGCCATCAACATTTCAACTTGCTGTTGTTGTTTATCATTCTTTGTCCTCATGACTTAGTCGCTGTCTCTAGGTGCATTCACTGTTGTTGTTTTAACTTGTATTCAGCACCATTATGTGACCATTTGGTAGGTTAGATTGCTTTGAGGTTTAGCATCCAAGTCAACTCTGTACAGGTCATTCTTGAGATGTAGCTTCCAATTTGATGGGACTTTAATTCTTGCTTTGAGGTTTAGCATCCCCGTCAACTCTGTATAGGTCATTTTTCGGTTCGTAGAAATACCGGAACACACCAAAACACCGGAACACACTGGTAATTACCGGAACACACTAAAAAAAAGCTGTAGAATTAACGTCCCATCAACACTGATTCAGAACATTTTATGTGTCATTTTGGAGACGTCTCTGTCAATTCTGACATTCACATGAGACGAATTCTCAAGCCTACCGGCCAATGAAATCTAAGTTTTATATGCAAGGACGGCCCGACTCCAACTTCTACCTACGTCCCCAAGCCCCGATGGGCTGGGGCTCAAATTACAGTTTGTGTTTGCATTAAACCCAAAAAGGGAATATCAACGGCGGAATATCAATGATCAGAATGAACAATGTCATTTATATAGTACATGTAAAACTGGGTGTTTTAAGGGTAAACATAATTTTTTTTCTTATTTTTGCTCAAAAATAAAGAATGTGGGTATCGATAGAGGATGCCGAGGCGTTTCTAAAGTCCCCGTTATTTATGTTTTGCGCAGAAATAAAAAAAGAAAAAATGATTTTTTTTTGTGTGTGTGTGGGGGGGGGGGGGGATTGAAAAGGCGTGATTACATATTGCAGTATGGACCGGATTGATCTAACCTGTTGACTGGGCCAGAAACTATAATAAACAAACAATAAAATGACAGAGTAGCCACTTAGCAAACTTGGTAAAAATCTGACATTAAAAATTGAAATTTTTCCGAGCTAAGGATTTTGACATTTCATGTTTTTTCTTCCAAATGGCGACACTATGCTGGAAATGGCAAACTTTTTTATTTATTTATTTATTTTTTTTTTTATCTTTTTTTTTTTTTTTATTATTTTTTTTTGCCGCTAGAAGAATTGTCAAACTATATTCTTTTGATCATCAAATGATTTTTATCAGAGAGAGCAAATCTAAACATATACTGCTCAGTATCAATTGCATGTATATATTCAGGACCGGAACACATTTGATAATACACTGAACTAAGATTAATTAATTTCTGTTATTTATATTAGAAATGATTTCAACAACACTATACACAATAAAACAATGCAAATAAGTCATAAATAATATTTCTAATAAAAGAAATATAAAAAATTCAAGTGTGTTCCGGTAATTACCAGTGTGTTCCGGTGTTTTGGTGTGTTCCGGTATTTCTACGAACCCGTCATTTTTGAAAGTTGATACTTGTATCAACTTTATATGTCATTGCATTTCTACTTCCGGTACTGGACCGCGTTACTACACTTCCGCTGTTCGTTCGCTGCATAAAATAGTCCAAATTAAGCACTTGCCTCATTTCCTTTTCCAGCGCATTGATTTCTTAACATTTGCGCTGAAGACGGACTTGATTCCACAGGTGTTCCTTCCCTTTCACCCCTTAGTTGCCGAACTGGACTTTTCCAGCTTTGATACTCGGTGTATCATTTTATATCAAGACGGACTTGATTCCACAGGTGTTCCTTCCCTTTCACCCCTCGGTTTCCGAACTGGACATTAGCCCATATATAACTAGCGTCACTTTTTATGGCATGTAAGTATTGTAGGCCAAGATCAGACGCAGCACAACTTGGCGTCTGATCTGAGTCTGCATTGATTGCTAAAAAACATATATTCTTGCAAAACCTACCTTTAAGAAAACAAATCTGACAATCCTGTTCCGAACTTATTTGTTGGAAGATTCCATTGTCATATATTGGTTAATCAAATTCAGAAGCCACTGATCAGACACCTCATTCTGTGACCTCGAATGAGACCCTTCAGTGTTATAAAGGGAAGCTTTGCATTTTTGGGTGCATATGCACTCGTTTTATAGACACTTGGGAAGACGAATCTAAGACTAAGCGTCTCCACTGTTTAAAATATATAAATTAAAGGGCTCTGCTGTAACGTCTCCAAAAGCAAAGTACACTTCATTTTTGGAGACCCATGACTCGCCGAAAGAAAGCAATAGGTTTTAACGTTCACTCCCGTCCAGTGCTCCAGATAAACAGTGTATTTGCATAAATACTCAATTAATCAAAGTGCTGAGAGAACTGGTGGATCGATCGTCTCTGAATGTAAGTTTGGACAATAGTCATGAACTGAGAATCGGACTGTTCGTTTAAGCAGGTACATTAGATCTGATCGCACACCGCATTATGTGGCGTCTGATTATGAAGGTTCTGTTTGCCAATGGCCAAATGCACGAGCACAGTCCTACCGCCCCCGCCCATCAGGGCTTGAAGAAATAGACGGACTGCAAGATACTTCCACGCCGAGCTGAAATCGACCGCACATGAGTACTGGTAAACCGCTTAGAGGATCTAAGCCTGGCCAGGCAAAGTGGTGCGAATCGGATTGTCCATGCCACAAGCCTATTTGGTTTCATTGCGCGACAGGCTTGATAATTATGTCATTTCATTTTAGTGTTGGGTAAAAGTCTCACAAAATTGGAAGCAACGTCTCTAAATGACCTAGTTAGTGTTGACGGGGATGTTAAGCATCAAAACAAGCAAACAAACATACAAACAAACAAACAAGCACAGTCCAGAATTTTCCTCTGACGTTCCGCTCTGACATCTTAGGGGTGCTATCAATAACCAATACCTGGATTTTGTTCAGGGTCGGCGCCAGTCAGATGGTCAGTGATTGTCACGAGGACAATAACAAGCAACAGGAATTTTTTTCTTAGTCGAACCTGGTTAAACTCTTTTTTCAACCTTGTCAAAAAGATCCTTAGAGAACTGTTTAATCTACCACTACCATTTTATCATGGTGAATATACCTCATAAATCAACTTTCCTCAGTACTTTCAGTACTTTGATTTTAGATGTAGCTTCCAATTTCATGGGACTTTCATTCTTACTTTGAGGTCTAGCGTCTCCGTCAAATCTGTATAGGTTATTTTTGAGATGTCGCTTCGAATTTGATGGGACTTTAATTCACATTAAAGTGTATTCATTGATTTCTTATCGGAGGTCAGCCTCTGTTGATGTTGTTTTATGAATAAATAACATCTTGTATACCCGGCTTACATCATGGCGTCCCAACAAGTCCAAGGCCACATTTCTTCTGCTCTGCAGATGATTACATTGGGAAACATTGAATGTTTCGTTGAAAATGTGCCTGGTGATTGCAACTGTTTCTTCCATTGTCTGTCAGTGGCAATTAATGGTAATATTTCAATGACACGAGAATACAGAAGTATAGTTTGTCAAACTATTTTCAACAATTGGCAAAACTGGCATGAGAAAGTTGTTTTGTTTCATGGTCCTTTGATGACAAGATATAAATACTGGGGTTCTATGATTAAACTCAATGGTTGGGCATGTAGCTCGGAAATTGAGGCCGCAGCTTTGGTTCTCCAGTGCAGAATCAAAGTTTGGTTTAGGTGTGGTACAGAATACACAGTAACAATTTTTGGTAATCAAGGCTCACATGTGCAAACCATCAACTTGTTGTTAGAAAACAACCATTTCCAGTTGATACACAACATGGAACAGCATTCTAATGTTGACAATAACCTATTGGTACCAGAAAAGGAATTGGAACTATCAAATCATGCATGTTTCACAGGAAAGTAACTTTTCAGAACTAAGGCCAAAAAGGAGAAATTTTGGTAAAAACCTGCTCTACTCCCCTCAATCCAAAAGATTCCGACGCAGGACTGACACTAACAAAAGAAATCCTGACAGCTACAACCTGCAGGTGTACATTACATGTACTCCAGGACGGCCCCCGCCCATCGGGGCTTGAAGAAATAGCATGATGCATGATGCTTCCACACAGAGCTGTATCCGACCATGAGAACTGGTTAACCCCTTAGAGGAACTAGGCCTGCCAACGCAAAGCGGTGCAAGTCGGACCCATCCTATCTATCTATCTACTGATACTGTGTCGGTCACATTTGACCATTACCGCAGGTGTACATTACATACACTCCAGGTTTGCATGATGACAGCCTGCACAGTAATCATATAATTACGGTAGGGATCTTTAACCTGCACAGGGGATGGTTCTCCCTGCACAGGGGGCCTCTAGTTAACGTCCAGATCTAAAGGACGGTGTACATTTTGACATTCATCCCTGCAAATGATGCCCATGCCGTGAATGGAGCGGGTTTGGACATCGAAATTTTACCGCCACTATCTATCTATCTTCTGATACTGCGTCGGTCACATTTGACCATTACCGCAGGTGTATATTACATACACTCCAGGTTTTGCAGGATGAAAGCCTACACAGTAATCATGTAATTACGGCAGGGATCTTTAACCTGCACAGGGGATGGTTCTCCCTGCACAGGGGGCCTCCAGTTAACGTCCCGATCCGAAGGACGGTGCACTTTATGACATTCATCCCTGCAAATGATGCCAATGGAGCGTGTTCGGGCACCGAAAATCTATCGCCGCTGCCGGGGATCGAACCCGGGACCTCTAGCATCAGAGGCAAGTGCACTAACCACTGAGCTACCATACTCTACCGTCCTTCCATGCTTATAAATTGGGAGGCAGAGCTTGAGATGTCATTTCATCTCAATATCGGGTAAAAGTCCCACAAAATTAGAAGCAAGTTAACATCTCCAAAATTACCTGTTCAGTGTTGAGGAGGAGGTTAAACCTCAACTCAAACAAATACAGTCCAGGTTTGCAGAATAAAAGCCTACATAGTAATCATGCAATCTGCCTGTAACACTCTAGAGAGGGGTTGGCAGAAAATAGAGATAGATATTTTTTGTAGGGATCTTTTACTTGCACAGGGATGGTTCTCCCTGTACAGGGGGCCTCCGGTTAACGTCCTGATCCGAAGGACAGTACACCTTGTGGCATTCATGATGACAGTGTAGCAGTTCAGACACCACAATTTTCTTACCGCTGCATGGAATTGAACTGGGGGCCTCTAGCATAAGCATGATAGGCAAGTGCACTAACCACTGAGCTACCATGCTCCATAGGCAAACAGAGTTAATTCATTTTTTTTTCTATCCATTTCTGCTGATCGTTTATCTTGTGACTTTCGCATTTCATTGTTTCTCTCACGTTTGTATAGGAAGCCAGTCTGTTCTGAAGGTATTGATTAATTCAGGGTTCTTTTAAAGTGTAGCTGTTAATGTGAATTTCTCCAAAAGCATCAATACCGAAAAATCATATGTACACATATTGTTGAAAATTGTGCCCCCCCCCCCCCCCCCCCCCACACACACACACATCAGGGCTTGAAGAAATAGATGGGCTGCAATGCATGCTTGATGCATTTGAGTATAATGGATGGCAAATTCGATTGATAGCCTTTCGTACAGCAGACTCATTATCTGAATGAAGAAGAGAGCAGTTAGAGCCTGACTTGGGACCAACGGCGATAGATCAGGACACATCCATGAAAGACACTGGTTGCATGTCTTTGTAAACATTGTCAGTTAAAGAAGTGTTTCTTTGACATGCTCTTGTGTACCATTAAGGCAGCTAATTTGATTTGGATCTGTTCATGGACAACCAGATTGATGCAGATGTTCGTACGACCCTGTAGAGCCCAGCACATGGATGGTAGATGACTTGGTTAACAGATAGGGTTGGCTAATCGGAGTTGAGAGTATAATGGATGGCAAATTCGATTGATAGCCTTTCGTACAGCAGACTCATTATCTGGATGAAGAAGAGAGCAGTTAGAGCCTGACTTGGGACCAATGGCGATAGATAAGGACACATCCATGAAAGACACTGGTTGCATGTCTTTGTAAACATTGTCAGTTAAAGAAGTGTTTCTTTGACATGCTCTTGTGTACCCTTAAGGCAGCTAATTTGATTTGGATCTGTTCATGGACAACAAGATTGAGAAAGATGTTCGTACAACCCTGTAGAGCCCAGCACATGGATGGTAGATGCAGATAACTTGGTTAACAGATAGGGTTGGCTAATCGGAGCTGAAAGGATGATGGATTATCAGTCCTGTCACTGTGGTCGATAATCGATTAGTAATCGCTAAGGTTTTTGTCATTATTTTACCTGTCTGGCTTTCTGTCTAAGCATGACTCTTACCATATGTTGGTCTTTACCATATGTATATTTGAACAGACAGGCCTGAGCTAACAGTGTAGACCAAGATGAGATGCCGCATAATGCAGCATATCATCAGGGTCTGCACTGTTTGCCACTCATCCAGCTGTTTTAGGCATAACTTCGGGTAGTAATTAAATTGTACCTATCAAGTAATCAATTAAAAGCAAGTCAGAAATGATTATCATTTTTGCGGAATTTATCCATCGATTATACGATTAATCGTGTCAGCCTTTTTATCAGACAAATTTACTGCCCATGGGATCTGAACTCATTCTTGTTGCCAGAAAGTATTTGCAATTCAGATAAAGAGAAAAGATGGGAAAATGGGGATAATATTTTTGATTATTTGAAAAAAAATGTTATGGATACCTGTGAAATGCTATGTTGTGACTGGTGCAACAAGTACCTACAACATTCCTTTTAGCTCACCTGTCATCCATGCATGCTTCTGTAAACAATTCTTCCAACGACATCTCCTAAAACACTGATCAGATTTTGACCAAACTTCACAGGAATGATCCTTAGCTGGACCCCTTTCAAAGTTGTTCAAATGGTTCCAGTCCATTGCACATCTAGGTCACAGGAGCCGAAAATAGATTTTTTCACTGAAAACTTGAAAAATCTTCTCTGAAACCACAAGGCCTGGGCCTTTGATATTTGGTATGAATCTTCATATAGTGAACCTCTACCAAGATTCTTCAAATTAAAGTCATGGGGCCAAAAATGCCCCCGTCCGGGGGCCTGGTTTTACAGAGGCTTATACAGGGAAATTTTCTCCGAAACTGCAAGGACCAGGTCTTTGGTATTTGGCGTGAAGCTTCATCTAGTGAACCTCTATCAAGACTGTTCAAGTTATAGCCCTAGGGCCAAAAAATTGCCTACCTGGGCCCTTTACCGGTAGTTAAAATATTTAAAATCTACTTCACTGAAACCACAAGGCCCAGGTCATTGCTATTTGGCATGAAGCTACATCTACTGAACCTCTACCAAGATTGTTCAAATCATAGCCATTGGGCAAAAAATGCCTCCGCCTGGGGGCCCTTTGGTTTAACATTGACTTATATAGGGAAATTAAAAACAAGGTCTTCTACTCTGAAACCGCAAGGCCCAGATCTTTTATATTTGGTGTGAAGCTTCATCCAGTGGACCTCTATCAAAATTGTTCAAATTATAGCCCTAGGAAATAGAAGTCATGTCAAATGCAGAAGGCCAAGGTCTTGGATAATTGACATGAAGCTTTGTGTTACGGATTTCTAGCAAGATTGTTCAAATTAAAGCCCTGGGGTCAAAAATGGCCCGCCCCCAGGGACTCCAAGATTTATATAGATATATATATATCCAAGTACATCAATGCCACAGAGTGGGCACTGTACTTTAAACTGAAGAAGAGGAAAAACCTTTAAAATTTTAATCTTCTTGTCTGAAACCAGACTGCTCCAGTCTTTGATATTTGGTATGAAGCTTCACTTTTTAGACCACTACCAAGATAATTGAAATTATAGCCCGGGGCCAGTAATGGCTCTCCCAGGGGCTCACTTGTTACCCTATGGATCGGGCCATCATGGCCCTCTTGATACTTTTAGAGACAGATAAGACAATTTTAATACTAGTATCTCCAATGAACTGTTTCTCCATTGTGAATTTTGCCTTAGATTAAGTCTAATCATTCAGTTCTAAAATTAGGTTAGGAATTTATTTTTAGCACTATGGTGTACAGGGATACTCTGTGGGGCACAAGACAGGACTTTCAGGTGAGAAAATAAGTTCCGGCAGGGTAATATTTCTCAGTGGGAACTTTGTTTGTTTGATTTGAGGTTTAACGTCCCCGTCAACACTGTAAAGGTCATTTTGGAGACGTTGCTTCCAATTTTGTGGGACTTTTACCCGACATTGAGATGAAATGACATCTCAAGCCCTGTCGCCCAATGAAACCAATAGGGTTTATGAGCATGGACGGTCCGCCTCGCACTGCGGTTCCTGGACAGGCTTAGATCCTCTCAGCGGTTTACCAGTACTAGTGTGCAGGTCGGGTTCAGCTCTGCGTGGAAGCATCATGCAGCCCATATATTTCTTCAAGCCCCTATGGGCGGGGGCTGCTCAGTGGGAACTATTTCTCTTTGTGATATAATATCGTTTTTCTTTTTCATAGAAAATCCTGTATTTACTTGGTAAAAATTTAATATACATATTTATTTCACAATTTCTGTGACATGCAATACATATATACATACAATAATAATTCATAGGAGTGAAAGCTTACATTGTTGATGGGGACATTAACCCATTGTATGCTATTACACTCTTCCACTGCCATATATTGGACAAGTCCATTTGTCATATAAGGGGGTCAGGCCTATTTTTTTCGTTTTTATTAGCTCACCTGTCATGTAATGATGAGGTGAGCTGTTGGGATCACTTTTCGTCCGCCGTACGTCCATCCTTGCGTAAACAATTTCTTCAAAAGACATCTCCTTAACCACTGATCGGATTATGACCAAACTTCATAGGAATGATTCATAGGAGGTTCCCTTTCAGAGTTGTTCAAATGCTTCCAGCCTGCACATCAAGGTCACGGGAGCCAACAACAGATTTTTTTTTAATGAAAACTTATTCTGAAACCAGGCCTTCGATAGATGGTGTGTAGCTTCAGTCTAGTGGACCTCTGCCAAGATTGTTCAAATTATAGCCCTGGGGCCAATAATGCCCCTGCCTGGGGGCCCATTGGTTTAACATAGTCTTACATAGGAAAAAGCTTTAAAAATCTTCTTGTCTGAAACCAGAAGGCTCAGGTGTTTGATCAGAAGCCTCTGTGGTGTAGTGGTTACGCTACTCGCCTTGTAAACCAGGGATCGCAGGATCAATCCCGGGCTTCTCCAGACTTTAGGATGAGTCTTTAAACCGAGGTCCTGTCTCCGTATGACCTTCGCTGTTGGTGGGACGTAAAACCCAAACACTCACTCACTCAGGTGTTTGATATTTGGTATGAAGCTTCGTCTTGTGGACCTCTATCAAGATTGTTCAAATTATAGCTCTGGTGCCCCTTGGTTTTACATTGACTTATGTAGGAAAAATCTAAAAAAATCTTCTCCTCTGAAACCACAAGGCCCAGGTCCTTGAAATTTGGTGTGTAGCTTCATCTATTGGACCTCTACTAAGATTGTTCAAATTATGGCCATGGGGCCAAAAATGCCCCCGCCACATTGAACTTCATCTGCAGACCGGCCTCCCACTATGCAAGTTGATCCAGGTCATCTTGTAAAATAAGACCAGTTAGACGGAGACTATATACAGGACACATCATCAGCAAACAAACTGACTGATGTCCTGATATTAACAGTCAGATCATTGATGAAAACCAAGAAGACTGGTCCCAAGGACTGAACCTTGGGGGACTCCAGATAAAACAGGGACTGATCAGGTGCTTGGCCATCAAGTACAACTTGTTGTGAGCACCCAGAGAGCCATGAGCTTATCCACCTATGTGTGGATTCACTTATCCCATAGTAGTCACTTTATATAATAGCCCTCTGTGAGGTACCTTCAACCTTGTCAATTTTGTATCCCACCCTAGCATAGAAGCCAATGGAATGACATTTTTGTTTGTTTGATTTGAGATTTAACGTCCCTATCAACACTGTATACATTTTAGTCATTTTACAGACACTGCTTTCCAATTTTGTGGGACTTTTACCCATCATTGAGATGAAATGACATCTCAAGCCTTGCTGCCCAATCCAACCAGTTAGGTGCCTGGACTATCTGATTCCCACATTTCTCCTGGGCAGACTTACAATCATAAAGAGGTTTACTGTTACTCATGTGCGTTGGGTTTCAGTCGTGCATGGAATATCATGCAGCCCAATCTCTTTCTTCAAGCTCAGACAGAGGTTTTAGGGTATTTTTATCTTGAGAATACATGTTGTGTTTACTTATTAGAAAATCATCTCTGTGAGGATCCTCCTCGGTAAGGATCTTCATATGCATGCGTGTTTGTGTACAGCAGCTGTAGATAGCTATATATCACCCTGTTGTACTGTGACTGCAAATTTGTTTCTTCATAGCTCAGTGAATTGCGAGCTCGCCTATAGGCATTGCCTATGTACATATTATAGAAAAACTGGGGTTTACAGGGGTTAACCTTATGTTTCTTATTTCTGCTCTAAAATATAGATTGTTGGTACTCGTAAGAACCGCCTCGATGAGGCGGTTCTGAAGTGTAGCCTCAGACTATATTTTGAGCAGAAATTAGCAAAATATCACAATTTTTACCTGAGAATTTCTGGGTTTTCGGCGGTAAATTTTGCAGTGTTCATGTAATTGAATAGGCGCGATTTTGTAATGCTTTGTAAATCACAGATGTTGTAGGGGCATGCGATCAGCGGACGTCCTGATCAGTCTTCGATTGTGTGGCAAAGGTGTTATGTTTTGTCATAAATAAATAAATAAATAAATAAATAAATAAATAAATAAATAAATAAATAAATAAATAAATAAATAAATAAATGCATCCGGGAAGTGAAACCGCTCAAACTAAGTCTTCGACCGTCGCGTTCCTCACTGTCTTGTTTGTGCCTGGCCCGACTAAACACTTGTCAGGCTGAATAAATTGTTTTGCCAATATGTTCTATAAAAGGGTACCATACCCATTTCTGACTGTCATCCAATCACATTGCTTGGTGTAATTTATTCTTACAAATGACAACAGTGTACATAACGAAAACACGCCTATACAAAAACATTGCTACCTTTATCGCAGAAAAAAAATGAAAATTTTAAGAACAAAAATTGTAATATTTTTCTTATTTCTGCTCAAAATATAGATTGTGGGTACTCGTTAGAGCCGCCTCATCGAGGCGGATCTAACGAGTACACACAATATATATTATAGAACAGAAATAAGAAAAAATAAGGTTTACCCTTGTAAACCCCAGTTTTACTATATAAATTGGGTTCAAGGGGGTAAAAGTTAAATATGTGTGTTTTCGTGATGATATACAAATCAGCAGCCATTTCATCTGGATCTGTAGTGTAATTCAGCAGAGGAAGGGTGAATACACGACAACTCCTACTTCGCATACAGTGTAGATTCAGAAGAAGCCATCTGATCGGGATCTACACTGCATACCGTACAGTTTGTGAATTTGAACTAAAACATTATACTTAGTAATTTGATTGGTCCGAAATGGGTGTGGCAAATAAATTGCTTCAGCAGGACAAGGGTTGATATTAAGGCGAATGGGAACACCTGGCAGATTTGCTGTCATTTTGCAAAAGGGAGACAACTTTCGGAACTTCATGTTCGCTTTTCTATAAGCCATGTCCCACTGAAAAGGGGTCTACTCTTAAAGGAAAGAATTTGCTACACAAGAGCAAATTCTCTCCTTTAAAAGTTGACCCGTAGTGCCATGGGAGACAAAACTACTTTTGCAGGAGTTTCCTCCCCTGAAGGTGTTCCCATCATCTCCTTTAAACAATTATTTTAGGTTCCTCATGTTCTGTGAGAGGTGATCCGCACATCGGTACCACCTCTGGAATGCATTACCGTGTTACAACGGCTGGCAATTACGCCGTAATGCAAAGCCCCAGTTGGGATATCCACAGTACCTTTGTAGATTGTACCACGCACCTCGCAACTTGCTTAGAAGCGACGTACATCGTGATAAAGAATGGCGGTCCTTATATCATACTTACAAGAAAGGACCAGATTTCTCTAGATGGTTTTAGCATTAATTTACCGTATAATGATGGCTGGGTGAACATTAAAGACAACACATCAGGCCATGAGCGTTTCAGAATTCAGAGCAACAGTGGTGCCACCATCTTCTGGGACGGCTCAAAGGCCCTCCGTATACACCTGTCCATGAGCTTCAGTGAACGCATAGTAGGTAAGTAGTTTTGACGCACTGAACACGTCTTGTCAGTGCAGCCAATCTGAACGGTGAAGTCTTTGGTGAAGGCTGATTTACAAATTGTTTTCGCGTTGGAGTTTGAGGGCCTAAATTCGAAACAGCCTAGAACGAATTCATCAGTTTCAATTTCGTAGTAGTAAACCAACCCATTGTATGCGGGAAACCCCTAAAGGCAAACCGGTGCACGTCATTTGGCAAACAGTGCAGGACCTGATCAGACGCCGCAGAACGCGGCATCTGATCAGGTCCTGCGCTGTTTGCTAACACAATTTTCTGTAAAAAAAAAATAGAATAAAAACGAAAAATAGACCTGCCACCCCTTATATTACAAATAGACTTGTCCAACATATAGCAATGGAAGAGTCCGCTAGCATACAATGGGTTAATTATTAACATAACTCATTTTGGCCGGTTACAAGCTTGTTCTCGTGTATGACGAGACAACTTTGCTAGATGGCATTTCACTTTCTGTAGAACTTGTAGATGTGCACGGAATATCAGTGCCTGCTACTGTAGAGTTACTGCATATGCTATCTATCAGGCTGTTGTGAAAGGACAGCAGTGTATCTGCACCTTCATCTCTTTCCCTTCTTTGCTGCTTTGCTGACTTAACAGGAAATCTCTCCTTTGGTCTTTTGCGTGATCTGACAACCTGAAAAGATGCACAGCTTCTAAATTGTGGCACAATCAGATTATCTATCACTCCTCACTATACCAAACCAAAAAGGAACCTATCTATAAAAACATGTTGTGGGTACTCGTTAGAAATAGGGGCTTGAAGAAATATGTGGGCTGCATGATGCTTCCACGCAGAGCTGAATCCGGCCCGCACACTAGTACTGGTGAACTGCTTAATAGAAGATCTAAGCCTGTCTAGGAACCGCGGTGCGGGGCAGACCGTCCATGCTAATAAACCCTTTTGGTTTCATGGTGCGACAGGGCTTGAGATGTCATTTCATCTCAATGTCGGGTAAAAATCCAACAAAATTGGAAGCAACGTCTCCAAAATGACCTTTACAGTGTTGACGGGGACGTTAAAAATCAAACAAACAAACAAATACTCAATGTGCTTATAATGAATATCCACAAAATATGCTTTAATCGCGAAAGAAAGACAATGATTTATAGTTTTTATTCATATACTTTCCTTATTTCTCAATGAAAACATGTTGTGGGTACTCATAAAAAGCACTAGTGAGTTGCTTACAAGTACCCACAATATGTTTTCGGCACGAAATAAGAAAACTATTTTCCTGATACTCTTATCCAGACCAATAGTCTAGTTGTGATTTCTTTCAAATGCAAAAAGTTACACATCTTCAGTTGAACAATTGCTATTCTACACAAAACATGGGGTACTTGTCTGCCAGCATCCATGAGACATAGTGCACTATTTCATGTCTCCAAAATGGCTATATTTCTGATGAACATTTGTGATATTTTTATAACCACCTCAATGAGGTGGTTCTAACGAGTACCCAAAACCTCTGTCTTTGATTTGAGGTTTAAAGTCTCCGTCAACACTGTATAGGTCATTTAAGAGACGTCGCTTCCGATTTCTTGGGACTTTTACCCAACATTAAGATGAAATGACATCTCAAGCCCTGCCACCCAATGAAACCAAGCATGTTTATAAGCATGGGCTTTGCCTGCTCTAAGCAGTTTATGAGTAGTTTCAGCTCTTTGTGGAAGCATCATGCAACCCATCTATTTCTGCAAGCCCCGATGGGCGTTGGGGGCGACCTCTGTCTTGGAACAGATATAGCTTTAAGCAAAATAATACGTGCACCTCCATAGCCCCAGTTTTCACCATGTAAAGTGGGGTTTACAAGGGTGTTCATTATGCCGAGTATTCACTATTGGAACATGCATGCCTTTGCAAACATGGTAGGCCCAGATCAGACATACTGTACATTGCATCAGATGACTCAGATCAGGGTCGACACGGTTTACCATACATTCAACAACATTCTAGAACACATCAACAGGTAGTAGAATGGATTATGTGCTGAAGGGGCTCTGTATAGGGCCCATGTTATGCAGGGGGTGGCACCGAGTTGGGGTGGAAGGGAGACGGAGAGGAGAAACAGGGAAGAAAGAGAGAGGAGGCGAGGAAACTTTCAGGAAAGGGGAAGAGACACCCCAACCCAATTTTTATAATTGAACTTTTTCACATTACCTCGGTTCCACATTTAATTGGGTCCGGATGCTCAGCAGTCGGTCCCTTTCCGCCAACAAAATGCAGAGAACATATATATGTGTCCTTCTTTACATCGTCAATGGTGAAATATTTCCGACCACACATCTGAATCCATCTTTTACACTTCTCGGGTTCATTGTTTGGTTTAGGGAACCCATTTCCAAGGCCGATGAAGAAAATTTCGCAGTTTTTCTGCAGTGCTCGAGAGTCACTCTTGCAGTCGCCGTAACAGCAATGTTTCGTAGTCACCATGATGAAATTTTAACCTCTGAACATCAGAAAAAAGTCGTGAAATTCGCAACGAGTTACTAGCTTCGCCTGTATGATAATGCATTACACGATCTCGTACACACAATGTTTGTCCGAAATCGATGACGTCACAGCAATTCTGCTGGTGCTAAAATTAGTGCCATCTATAAATAGCTCATTATTGGATTTCGTATAAACGCTATTGCTATCCTGTTGCTGGTCATATTATCACTGGCAATTTAAAAATTATTACTGGTAAAGAGCGTACAGCTCAAAGGAGAATACTTTGAGGGACTCCACTAGTTTGTTTTGACCAGGTACAGTAAAATTCCGCTATTAAGACCACCTAAAATTAAGACTAATTCTGGTTTAAAAAGTTTATTTAGTTGGTTCCAGTTATTCTTTCTTTTCGTATTGTCTGCATACAGTGTCCTCTGGTCAGAGACCACATTTGGGACTGTTCAAAAGTGGTCTTAAAGACCACTTTTGAACAGTTCCAAAGGTGGTCTTAATATAGAAATTATCCTGTATCTACAAGCCGATGCGCACGGGAGGACGCGTGTTCGATACCTGCCGAAGATTGATCATGAAATCTTTTCTACGGTTATTCTCTCCCTTCCGCTGATTTAAGAAGGGCAGTTGTCAGTTTCTGGCGAAAGAATGTGCACTGTACTGGTTAACCGCTTACGTATAAGCATGTTCTGGGAAAGTATGAATAGGTAAACTGACCGGCTATAAAATGACCTAAAATTGTGTTCATGTAACTGGGCCGTTAAACTCCAATACAAACAAACAAGCCCCACCAACTATTAATACTTTCCAAACGCCCTTCGTAGTACTGGAGGTGTGCGATGATTTTATTAGTTAAAATATTTTATCATATGACGTCGCGTCTGAGAGTGTAATAACGCCATGTAATATTTTCGATAATCCACTAATGGATTAAATATGCAAATTAGCTAGATATGTCCCGTTACGTTACATGTACGATGTCCTTTACGACGTCGCGTTTATAATGGCGGGAAATTGACATTTTTGTAAACAATCGTGAATAAGAATAAAATGCGTTTTAAATGTCATATGATAAATAGAATCTTGCATACGAGCTCATATATTATTGAATTTATTAAACTCGTTGAGGAAAATGGATAAAATGCTCGGCAAAGCCTCGCATATTATCCCTTTTCCTCAACGAGTTTAATAAATTCAATAATACATGAGCACTCATGTAAGATCCTCTATATCTTACATGAGACCATTAAGTATTGATCATAAATGTTCGGTTCATATAGAAAACTCTTTCCCTTGGAATCACTGTCTGGCATCACTCGGTCTCGTGATGCGAAGTAGTGACCCTAGAGACTGAATCTTCTATAGTGGCCTCCCACCCATGAATGATTCTTATATTATTTCACCAGGGCTGTGTGGAACATTTACAGACGACAAGGCCAACGATTTTACAATGGCCCCTGGTGACGTTACAACAGACGTGGACGAGTTTATAGCTTATTGGACAGTGTCATAAATCTGAAACCATTCGCCTTCTGTTAGTACATAAAGAGATTTGTAAAGTCTTACGGAGTTTTAATTTGTGGTGACTTCAACCATATTTCTGCTTCTGAGTTAACATTATTTCGTTTACAAATCCGTGTAATAAAATACATTGGTGTGAGGGGTGGTTGGAAAGATCTGTCACGAGGGATCACTGTCCGGCATCACTCGGTTTCCACCCACCCCTCACACCCCTGTAGGATTCTTTTTCTTGCTTACCTTCCATTTCTGAGCGTGGATTTTTAATATTTACTTCGGTTGCCGACGTCCGCCATATTATGAATGACACTACAGTGATGTTAAGTGACGTCACGCAACGTGCTGTGACTTCAACCATAACGACGACGCATATGAGGTCGTATTCAACCAGTGAATTTATCAAACACGTGAGAATACCATTTTTACCATGTCCCTGGGTCAGAACACCAGGATTAGAATACAAGAATCTTATATGGGTGTGCGGGGTGGATGGAAAAATCCGTCCTGAGGGACACTGTCCGGCATCCCGAGGCTTGCCGAGTGATGCCGGACAGTGATCCCGAGGGACGGATTTTTCTATCCACCCCGCACACCCATATAGGATTCTTCTTTTTGCATACCTTCCATTTCTTTTGCGAATTTTTAATGCTGCTGTCACTTAGGTTACCGACGTCCGCCATTTTGTGATGACACAACAGGAATGTTTAGTGACGTCACGCATGACGACGCCGCGCATGAGGTTGTAATCAACCAGTGCATTTATCAAACACGCGATTATATTCGATTTGGGGTCGGAACACCGGGGTCAGAACATAATTTCTATCCCAGGGTAAAATCACGGATTTCCTTGTCTGGTGTGCAAGAACAGAAATTCTATCCCAAGGTAAAACTATGGATTTTCTTATCTGATGTGCAAGAAACATCCTGGAGATGATTTGTACTCGTGTAAGCAAGCTTGTTTGTTTTCAAATCCTATTGGTCTTTCAGATTCTCTCGACAATACCATTTTTATTTATTTATCTATTTATTTGTTTATTTATTTATGTATTTACTTCAACATATGTTTTTTCTTTATTGTGTGTTTGCTATTACCATGTGCTTAATGAAACTGTGTATGTAACTGTAGGGGAAGGGCCGTAACTAATGTTGAGAGAACTTGTGCCCAACCCCGTTGCTTATTATTATATGCAATATAATATGATTAAACTATTGGTCTTTCCAGTATGTAACATTATTGTTATATATCTGTATTTGAAAAAAAGTTAATAAAACATTGTTTAAACGAAACATGCATATAAACCCCCTCTTCATATATCATCATGAAAACACGTTTCTATAATATTGACCCCCTTAAACCCCTATTTTAAATAGTAGATCTGGAATTTTCAGGGGTATACATTATTTATCTTATTTCTGCTCAAAAACATAGGGTATGGGTACTCGTCGTTCTAACGAGTTCCCACAATCTATTTTTTCCGGCGAGGCGGTTTTTAACGAGTACCCACACTCTATGTTTTGAGCAGAAATAAGAAAAATACCAGATTTTTTTATCTGAAAATGTTCTGTTTTTGGCGGTAAAATTTTCCAATATATTTAAATAGGCGTGTTTCCGTAATGGGATGACATGGGTTGACATTAGTTTCCTCATTATTGCTCAAAATTGTTCTACAGAGGACCCGCGTTATAACGACATTCGTTGTAATAGCAAAACTCGTTATAACGACAATTACAATGAAATACATTCTTAGCTCAAAGCTTAGCCTCAATTACGAGTGGCTTGGGCTTCCCTAGGATTTGAAATACCCTAATCGAATCCATATTCATGGAAGGTCGAGGCGATTCTAACAAATGTCTATAACATTTGTTCCTTGGAGCAATGGTGTGGAAAAGACCTTTTATAGCCTATCCTAATCCTAACTGGGATTCTTTATAACGGCAAAATCATTATAGCGTCACAATAATAGGGAACAATTACTGTCGTTATAACGCGCGTCCTCGGTATTTGTCTAATGAACACATACAGTCTATGCTTGGACAATAAATTAGAAAAAAATACCACCAATATTCATCTGAACAAGAAAAAGGACTAGCGTTTTTCAGTGCAGTTTTGCCGGCTCCAAAACTTTACTGAAAACATGTAGAGACTCAGCCACCACAGCTTCAAACTGCAAATATAACAATCCACTGAACAGGTACTTTGAAAACAGGTTAACAAACAACTTAACTTGAACATTTGCAAATATGTACCAAAAATGCTATTTCCAAACCACAATTTTGAAAATTGATGGAGTCACAGGAATGTATTCTGAAGAACTACCTCTCCTTGAGACAATAGGCAAAATATAGGAGTCTACTAAAGAATAATGAAGACACAGCAGCTTGAAACATTAATTGTCAGAAGAAAGCATAGCTCGCCTTTGGGGGCCTAAGTTGGACGAGGGCAAGTTATCCAAAACAAAAATTCAACTTGGCAGTTTTTGCCACAAAAATGACATTTTATTTTGTCAAAGAGTCCAATAGACTGCAGCAATTAAAAGGGAACCAGATGGTACCTTTAAGGGAAATGGGAACACCTTCAGGGGAGGCAACTCCTGCAAAAGTATTTTGTCTCCCATGTCAATAGGGGTCAACTCTTAAGGAAAAGAACTCGCTCATGAGGAGCAAATTCTTTCCTTTAAGGGTAGACCCCTTTTTCAGAGGGACAGGACTTATAGAAAAGCGAACAGGAAGTCCCGAAAGTTGTCTCTCTTTGAAAAAATGGCGGAAATGTGCCAGGTCTTCCCATTCCCCTTAAGAACCACTGTACAAAGAAACCTCGTTTTAAGTGTTTTTATATTTTAAAAAAGTACAACTACAATTCCAGTTTTACTAGTTATGCACCAAAAAGCCATTTTCTTATGTAAAAGAACTAAACAGATTGTAGCAGTTGAAAGAGAACCAAAAAGTTCCCATAAGAACACATGTACAAGAAATCCGGTTTTCAAGCATTTGCATTGTACAAATCGAAATTTATATTTTCTTGTTTCTGCACCAAGACATGATGTGTTGTGGGATTAGTGGGCCGGCACGTACAGGGTTATTTTTGTTCAAAACTACCAAACCGTTGAAATAGGCTTGATTCTACAAGGGATGAAATAATGTAGTTATTGTTGGTTTTCGTTGAGGAAGGATTGGTGGGTGTGGAACAGAATCTAGACTATGACCGATTCTGTGCTTGTTTAACAGAAGAGGTGCAAAACTGCCATTGCGTACCTGGAACCGATAGTATATATCTTTTTGGTCTTTTTAGGCAAACACAGCCATGTACCCGAATGGTTGTGGGTACTAGTTAGAACCGCCTCACTGAAGCGGTTCCAACAAGCACCAATAATCGAGTTTCGGAGCATTTACAAGAAATACTATATCACAAATTTTCATCAGAAAAATACAGGTTTGGAGATATGTCTCACGAAAACACACCTATATAATTTTGACCCCCCTTGAACCTCACAATTTTATAGTAAAACTGTGGTTGACAGGGGTGAACCTGAGTTTTCTTATTTCTGCTCTAAAATATAGATTTTGGGTATTCGCATTTCTGCTCTAAAATATAGATTGTGGGTATTCGTTAGTACCGCCTTGATGGGGCGTTTCTAACTAGTACCCAATATACATATTTTGACAGAGTTAAGAAAAATGTCACATTTTTATGCCCCACCGCCCCCCCCCCCCCCCCCCCCCCCCCGAGAATCTTTGATTCGGGGGGCATATAGTATTTGCACTGTCTGTCTGTCTGTTTGGTTTTTTTGTGTCTGTTTGTTTGTTTGTTTGTTTGTCTGTCGGTCCGTCACAAAAAATTTAACCTTGATCATAACTTCATAAGTATTTGAACTAGCCCCATGAAACTTCACACACTTGTTCACCATCACAAGGGCTACATTCTGACCGAGGCCTATAACAATGATGTCATTTTTGGCTCAATTATCTCCCCTTGAAATTTTGCAAAAACTCAGAAACTGGCTCCCACGGGTTGGGGGTGGGGGTGGGGGGGGGGAGGAAGGGGCATTGGTCACCTATAGTGACAGCTCTTATTCATCTTAAAATGTTCTTCGTTTTTTGTTTTTTTTTTCTCGGCGGAAAAAAAAGTTTCAATGCATTTGTATATGCGTGTTTTCGTAATGAAAGTATGCACTATCTTGCTGTTCACGACAACCCCTTCTGAAAGCCATCTGATCAGGATCTACACTGTTTGACATTCAGTTATGAATTTGTAGGAATAAATTACATCAAGTAATTTGATTCGTTCAAAGTCAGAAATGGGTGTGGCTAAACTGAATATTCAGCAAGATAAGGGTTAAAATGTATTAGACATAGACACTGCCTCATGCCAGTATGACAGTATGAAGACTCTTTGCATATACGAGATCCATGTAGGACACAGCAAATACACTTATGAGTCTGTACAGATGCGTAAGCTGATTTTATTCATCGCTGGTTGCGCAATCCCAAGGTCACATTGCCTCTTGACGTAACTCCAACGTTTGTTGATATTTTTGTGGGAAGAAAATTTGGTGTATTTTTTGTCTCTTTATTCTTTGGTGGGATGAAACTGCCCTATACTGTCATATGATTTTATTGTTTGCAAAATGTTTGCTGGTAAGTGCTACCGTGGGTATCAGTATTTTCAAATTTTGTGGGTTTCAATTTATGATTGATGACATATATAATTTAGCGATACTCGTGTGTTTGTTTGTTTTATTTGAGGTTGTACAACCCGTCAACACTGTAAAGGTCATTTTGGAGACGTTGCTTCCGATTTTGTGGGATTTTTACCCGACATTGAGATGAAATGACGTCTCAAGCCCTGCCGCCCAATGAAACCAAGAAGGTTAATAAAAATGGACGGTCCGACTCGCACCGCTCTGCTTTGGGCAGGCTTAGATCCTCTAAGCAGTATACCAGTATTCGTGTGTGGCTAGTTTCAGAGCTGCTGGAAGCATCATGCAGCCCATCTATTTCTTCAAGCCCGAATGGGCGGGGGCCATACTCTTGTGTGTAAGTGTGCCTGTGATTGTGTGCTTTTTGTGGCATTTAAGATTGACAACAAGGCGGAGCTATCCAGATGTTGTAGATGGAAAATTCGCTGAGTCCACAAGAAGATTAGGTAGAGTGCCTTTCCCATTTTTTTTTTTTTTTTTTTTTTTTGCAAGCGGGCCGAATGGCAATCTACGCCAAAGCTTTGTTTGTGTTACAATTTCATTCACACACTCGGGCAACTTGGTTTCCCTTTTGGTTAAGAGAGGTGCAAACGATAGCGCCGCCCTATTGACGGGCCTTCGTGGCCTAGTGGATAAGAACGCTCTCTATACAAGTAATCATTAGGTCTCCCATTGCTGTGGTTCGCCAATCTCTGATTAGCAGTTGGCTCAATATAACCTGTCCCGCCCATCGGGGCTTGAAGAATAGATGCAGAGCTGAAACCAAAATGATCAATACAGTTTTGGCGGGGACGTTTTCCCTCAAATTTAACAAATAAACGCAATATAAGCGAAATAATCAAAAAAGGGTCGTAAAACAAAAACAAAACCAATAAAATAAAAAAAATAAAAAATAAAAAATAAAAATTAAATAAAAAAAAAAACAAAAAAACTCTGTGGTGTTAATCTTATCTGCGACTACTATAATTAAGTGGGATGATACTGTCATATGAGCCCCGCCAAGCGAATTTGTGTCTTCGAGCATCCCGTCATGACAAATTGAAACTGCGCATGCCCAGCCATTCAGAGTGGCCAGGGATATGGCTTTCTGTCTGAAGGTTCCTCTTGATTCACTGCTTGTATGAGCGAGCAGCGAAGGTTCTGGCGAGACTGCGCGGATGCGCAGGCTCGCCTGAACCTTCGCTGCTCGCATAGGCGATAAGTACCAAAATCGCTTGACGGGGCCCATATGATTTTATTGTTTTGTGATTTTGAAATTTTTGTCCTTATATCGATGTCGGTATAAAGAGGGTTGACTGTCATTGTTTGGGTAATAAAGAGGGTTGACTGTCATTGTTTGGGTAATAAAGAGGGTTGACTGTCATTGTTTGGTTAAATACGTGAGTTATACGATATAGTATACACTGCTTATGTCGTCTGCTGAATGTTCATGCAAACTTTTAACAAAATATTTTTCATTCAGGCAAACAGTGTGGACCCAGATCAGACTGCTCCTACATGAGCATTCTGATCTGGACTTACACTGTTTGCAAAAAATGACTTTTAAAGTAACTGGCAGACGACAAAGCAGACAACAATTGTGGTGATTGGCGTCTTATGGGTTAAGTGTGTTTTCAGACAGAACCGTCATCATAAGCGAAGCATTTGTTATGGGAATGCAAAATCCCTAATTTCGAAGGCAGCAGAATTCCGCTTTTCAGACATCATCATAGTGTAGATTATATTTTATATTTTCTTGTCCTTTGGGATCACTGATTCCATTGTGGAATTTTGAAAATATCTGAGGGTCACTGATGAGGCCTAATTGGCCGAAACTAGCTAGTCTGGCCAAGAAAACATGCACACTCCATATTTTTCAGTTCTGTGGTGTATTCCTTGCTTCCAAAGGATAACCCTTTTATAGAACATTGTTAATCTTTCAAAATAATATCTAATCCCGGCTCTTTTCTTCAAGACCTTTGAGTAACTGCCCAGCAAATAACAAAGGTTGATACGCGTAAAGCGGATAACAAGATCAGCCTGCGCATCCAAACAGTACATTAAAAATCTTGCAAATCGCACTGATCATTTAAAACGGCTCAAATTTGTCATTGACGTGTATATTCACCATGTCTTGAGGGACATGGGAACACCTGGCTGATTTTTCAAAGGGAGACAACTTTCGGGACTTCCTGTATGCTTTCCTATAAGACCTGTCCACCTGGAAAAAGGTTTTACTGTTAAAGGAATGAATGTTCTCCTCGGAAGCAATTTCTTTCCTTAAAGAGTTGACCACATGTTGACATGGGAGACAAAAACACTTTTGCAGCAGTTGCCTACCCTGAGGGTGTTCCCGTTCCAAAATATGTTCTATGAAAGGTTTATCCTTTTGGGGCAAGGAATACACTACCGAACTGAAAAGTTTTCTTCTGGGATACATTAGATAGTTTCGGACAATAAGGCCCCATCAGTGACCCTTATTCCACAAAGGAATCAATGATCCAAAAGGAAAAGAAACTGTCAACTCTGTCAGTAGAAAGATTTCCCTTCCCGACTCACATTAGTTGTCTTTGTGCCTCACAACAAAAGAATCTGATCAGACTGCGAGCAAAAATGTATCATCATACATTCGATCGGAGGACGTACCAAGTCTTTCAAAATCTGAGCGCCCCCCACCCCCGGGCGCTTACTTTGTTACCTATGTTCTGTAGGCAACACTAGCGACAGCGTTGTTGAACGCACCTCAGTCTACATGGATTCACCGTTTGACCCACTGCAGGCGGGAAACCCCTAAAGGGATACTTTGGCAAACAGTGCAGGCTCAGATCAGACGCCGCAGAACGCGGCGTCTGATCAGGGCCTGCACTATTTGCTTGCAGGATTTTCTGTCAAACATAGAATAGAAAAGAAATAATAGGCCCATATATGACAATAGACTTGTCCGAAGAGTCCACTACTATACAATGGTTTAACGAACGAACCCTTTCAATCCTGTAGAACGATACAGATGCATGTGCAAACGATGTAGATCCAAACGATACGGCTCATTATATTACGTATCATCAAAATCTTCACAGTTATCCTGCTTATGATGTCGAGTACCGTAACGATCCTAAGTATTGGGACAGATAGGCCTGAACAAACATTGCAGACCCAGGTCAGACTGCCCCTGAAGGATCAGTCTGATCAGGGTCTACACTGTTTGCCATTCCGTCTGAACCGTTTGGACTCCTTGCTGGATTGTGGAACAAATTTGTTAAAATTTTAGGAGAAATACAGCTAGTCCTAAAGGCGTCCGAAGTTTTAGGATTTTTAAGGTAAATTCCCTAGAAACGTCCATGGTGCAGTGGTTGTGCTACTCGCCTGGTAAACCAGGGGTCGCAGGGTCGATCCCGGGCTTCTCCAGACTTTCGGATGAGTCTTTCAACCGAGGTCCCTTCTCCGTATGACCTTAGCTGATACTGAGCCGTAAAACTCACTCACTCACTCACGGTAATTTTCCCTACCTACAAACATTCAACTCTTTTCCCGCTGAGACGACAACCCCAACCTTTGCAAACAGTGTAGCCCCAGATCAGAAGCCATCAGATGTCTTCCAAAGAAGTTGCAGTTTGTGAATTTTACAAATTATTACAACAAGTAATTTGATTGGTTGAAAGTCAACGACGGGCGTTACTTAATTTATGCAGCAGGATAAAGGGTTTAAGACGGATGACTCAACTTCAGAAACACATATATGAATCGAAGCACTGAGAGTACTGGTGATTTGATTGTCTATCAGTGTATGCTTGGAAAATAGTCCTGGACTTAGACTTAAGGGGAATGAGAACACCTTCAGGGGAGGCAACTCCTGCAAAGATATTTTATCCCCCATGTCAATAGGGGTCAACTCTTAAAGGAATTGCTCCTGAGGAGCAAATTCTTTCCTTTAATAGTAGACCCTTTTTTCAGTGGTACAGGGCTTATAGAAAAGAGAACAGGAAGTTCCGAAAGTTGTCTCCTTTGGAAAAATGGCGGAAACATCTACTAGATATTCCCATTTCGCTTAAACTGTTTCGTTTAACCCTTAAATTCCAGTTCTTGCGGAAAAAGTGTAGACCCTGATCAGACGCCACGTTCAACGGCGTCTGATCTTGGCCTTCACTGTTTGTTAAGCCCAACCCATGATTCCAGTCCCGATTCTATAGAACGCGGCTATTTTCTATAAATAACTGTTACCTGGTTTTGCGACAAGTCACTGAAAACCTTACTGTGCCTTATAACATTGAGTCGATTGATAAACAATCGAGTCGATTGATAAACAATCGACCAAATATTGATTATATATTTATTGAATCCTTGTGATTTTTTAACCGATTGAGTACCAGAAACCCCAAAACGGGTAATTGGCAAACAGTGCAGGCCCAGATCAGACGCCGCAGAACGCGGCGTCTGATCAGGGCCTACACTGTTTGCAAAAAGTAAGGACGTTTTCGAAAAATAAATTTTGAAGAGAACATAACTGACGCCCCTAAATTGTGAAATGGACATGCTGTATATAAGGGGGAAGATTCCATTTGCTTCAAAAAAGTCTAAGGACAGCCGCACACACGGCTGTGTTATACGTCACAGATTTTGGGTTGATTGATTATCGATCGAGAAGTTTCACGGGCGACTCGTAATCACGAGGTCTCTCACCGCTTTGGTTTCGAGCCGGGACACAAGTTAGGCGCCAAGTTCTTTTACGGAAGGTCAAGTGGATTTTCTCCGGGTACTGTGGTTTTCGCCCACATCTGATTAACGATTGGCTCGATTTGCATGAAATAATCTAGAAGGGGCCGTAAAACTACCCCCACCACCAAAAAATATATATACCCGGCAAAAAAGGTTCTGCACAACTGGGGTTTTTGCCAATTTATTTTACTCACATGTAGTATCTGTTTTAATATTACATATCAGCTTTTAGCTTACCCTTTTGGAAACAGTTTGCTTTAAACAGAATCAAAATCGCACAAGAAATGCTGGAGATTTTGGCTTGACAAGGCACCAAGGGTCGGCAGTCAAAAATGACAAAATTATCGATTTTCAATGCGATCGTTTATTACCTGTCCGTCTGTTGGCTTAAGACGTTTAAACGCGTATAGGACGAAAGGCATTATTTTTTAATGGGTCTTTGGTTAATTTTGGTAAAATGCTGCTCTTGTTGTTGCTGCTACTGCTGCTGCAGACGTTGGCTTGTGATGTTCTGTTACCTGGCTTTTGTAATATTGGTGCTGCATGCGATTTTTAAAGTGAACATTTCTGTCAAAAGTCACCATCAAATTTCTTATCCAATATCATGGATGGAATTAAAAGTGCTCACCAGGCTACATATCCAACTGCATTTTTTTTGTATGGTTTTTAAAGATGTTCATCATTTCATTAAATCAATTTTAATTTGCCCATTATTTAGCGTTTGGTTACAACAATGGCAAATGCTTGACCTTTCCGAGCTTTGAGAAAGCTATCTGATGAAGAAAGAGCCCGGGCGCTTGGGCGTTTAGAGGCGGGGGCTCATCCGCAAGATGTTGCTAATCAGTTCAACGTGAATCGCAACACTATTGTCCGCATTCGTCAGCGTCATCAAGCAACGGGGGCTGTTTCCGACCGACCCAGATCCCGACGACCGAGAGTTACCACCCATCGTGAAGACCGATACATTGCGGTAACTGTAGCAAGGCGGCGTTTTGTTGATAGTCCCAGTCTGGAGAGAATGTTGAGACAACAACGGGGGCCTGGCGCGCGTCGAATCTCGGTGCAGACAGTCAGAAACAGAGTTCGAGCCTCGGGGTTCAAATCCAGAAAACCGGCTAGGAAGCCCCAGCTTTCTCAACGGAACAGGGCTCTACGGCGCCAGTTTTGTGCACGACATGGCAGATGGAACCGACGGCAGTGTTCGGAAGTTCTTTTTTTCGACGAGTCGAGATTTTGTCTTCGGAAGATTGATGGTCGGATCAGAGTTTGGCGTCGCACTGGGGAGAGGCACCTTTAGCCTAATGTCCTACCAACAACAGCTTACAACGGCGGCAGTGTAATGGTTTGGCAGGTATCAGTTCTAATGGCAGAACTGCCCTTGTCGTATTGCCCGGAAACTTGAATGGTCGTCTGTACATTGACGAAATTCTAAGACCTCATGTTGTGCCGTATCTCAGACAGATGGGCCAGAACTCCATCTTCCAGAACGACAATGCGTGACCACATCGTGCCAGGATTGTCGATGCTTTCCTGCAGCAGAATGGTGTGCAGAGACTTGAGTGGCCACCGATGTCCCCTGACTTGTCGTGCATTGAACATTTGTGGGATATTCTTTGTCGGGCTGTAAACAAACGAGTCAATCAACACACAAGACTTCTACTCCAAGAATGGGCTGCGATTCCTCAGCATCATATACAGAGACTGGTGAATTCCATGAGGAGGAGATTTGACGAGTGTCGTGTGAATCTTGGTGGCTATACCTATTATTGCACGATCCGCAGAAAAAGCAACTGACTGAAGTCGGTTGATTTCTAAGAGTGCCCTAAAATCACTGTGTCATTCTGTCATTCTGTCAGTCTGTCAGTCTGTCATTCTGTCATTCTGTCATTCTGTCAGTCTGTCAGTCTGTCCGTAACCCGTTTGTGAAAATTGGTGATAGTGACTTAACCGCTTGGAATATTTAAACAATTTTTGGCATACTGATAGATATCAATGAGATCTAACCAATGAGCTTGCAAAATATTACATTCCATTTAGTATAGCCTCGCCGAGACAAAAATGTGAAAATTTTTGAACTGCTTCTCCTCGGAAACCGTTGGGCCGATTGAAGTCAAATTTCATATGGAGCCTCTATGGGATGGGGGAAGCCAAAATTTGCTCATGGGGTCTAGGTCACATGGCCAAAATGGCCGCCAAGCCATATATGGTCTGTCTGTCTGTCCGTCCGTAACCCGTTTGTGAAAATTGGTGATAGTGACTTAACCGCTTGGAATATTTAAACAATTTTTGGCATACTGATAAATATCAATGAGATCTAACCAATGAGCTTGCGAAATATTACTTTCCATTTAGTATAGCCTCGCCGAGGCAAAAAATGTGAAAATTTTTGAACTGCTTCTCCTTGGAAACCGTTGGGCCGATTTAAGTCAAATTTCATATGGAGCCTCTATGGGATAGGGAAACCAAAATTTGCTCATGGATTCCAGGTCACATGACCAAAATGGCCGCCAAGCCATATATGGTAAAAACCCTTCATAAATAGTCTTCTCCAGAACCACTGGGCAGATTTCCACGAAACTTGATAAATAGCATCTGGGACGTAGGCCCATCATAAGTTGCTAAAAAGGTGACTCTGGGTTGACCTTGACCTTCTTTGGGTCCGTCCTTAACTCGTGTGTGAAAATTGGTGATAGTGACTTAACCGCTTGGAATATTTAAACAATTTTTGGCATACTGATAGATATCAATGAGATCTTACCAATGAACTTGCGAAATATTACATTCCATTTAGTACAGCCTCGCCGAGGCAAAAAATGTGAAAATTTTTGAACTGCTTCTCCTCGGAAACCGTTGGGCCGATTGAAGTCAAATTTCATATGGAGCCTCTATTGGATGGGGGAAACCAAAATTTGCTCATGGGGTCCAGGTCACATGACAAAAATGGCCGCCAAGCCATATATTGTCTGTCTGTCTGTCCGTCCGTAACCCGTTTGTGAAAATTGGTGATAGTGACTTAACCGCTTGGAATTTTAAACAATTTTTGGCATACTGATAGATATCAATGAGATCTAACCAATGAGCTTGTGAAATATTGCATTCCATTTAGTATAGCCTCGCCGATGCAAAAAATGTGATAATTTTTGAACTGCTTCTCCTCGGAAACCGTTGGGCCGATTCAAGTCAAATTTCATATGGAGCCTCTATGGGATAGGGAAACCAAAATTTGCTCATGGGGGCCAGGTCACATGACCAAAATGGCCGCCAAGCCATGTATGATAAAAACCCATCATAAATAGTCTTCTCCAGAACCACTGGGCAGATTTCCACGAAACTTGATAAATAGCATCTGGGACGTAGTCCCATCATAAATTGCTAAAATGGTGACCCTGGGTTGACCTTGACCTTCTTTGGGTCCGTCCGTAACCCGTTTGTGAAAATTGGTGATAATGACTTAACCGCTTGGAATATTTAAACAATTTTTGGCATACTGATAGATATCAATGAGATCTAACCAATGAACTTGCGAAATATTACATTCAATTTAGTATAGCCTCGCCGAGGTAAAAAATGTGAAAATTTTCGAACTGCTTCTCCTCGGAAACCGTTGGGCCGATTGAAATCAAATTTCATATGAAGCCTCTATGGGACGGGGGAAACCAAAATTTGCTCATGGGGTCCAGGTCACATGACCAAAATGGCCGCCAAGCCATATATGGTCTGTCTGTCTGTCCGTCCGTAACCCGTTTGTGAAAATTGGTGATAGTGACTTAACCGCTTGGAATATTTAAACAATTTTTGGCATACTGATAGATATCAATGAGATCTTACCAATGAACTTGCGAAATATTACATTCCATTTAGTATAGCCTCGCCGAGACGAAAATGTGAAAATTTTCGAACCGCTTCTCCTCGGAAACCGTTGGGCCGTTTGAAGTCAAATTTCATATGGAGCCTCTATGGGATGGGGGAAACCAAAATTTGCTCATGGGGTCCAGGTCACATGACCAAAATGGCCGCCAAGCCATATATGGTAAAAACCCTTCAAAAATAGTCTTCTCCAGAACCACTGGGCAGATTTCCACGAAACTTGATAAATAGCATCTGGGACCTAGGCCCATCATAAATTGCTAAATGGTGACCCTGGGTTGACCTTGACCTCCTTTGTGCCTAGGTCAAACTTTGACACATATGCTGTTGTATTGGAAAAGTGAGAATGCATTTTATCCTGGAAACGATTCAGAATACAGTACTAAAGTATAAGATATATTTTTGTTCCTTACGATAAGGCGCATTTATTGGGGAACCGTTTTAGGTCCAGGTCACATGACCAAAATGGCCGCCATACCCATATATGGTAACAATCATAAAGCTAAAAGCATCCGGCGGGTCGTGCACTTCAGCTGAAGCACTGGTTGATTACATGTATTGAGTTGAAGTTCAGAAACTGTGATTTTGTCATTTTTGACAACCTACCCCATGTGCCTTCGGAGAAGCATTATTCATGACTCAGTGATGATATTCTTGTTTTGATTTCTGTTTATTATCAGGATTGAATTATATTTCGTGTAGTGTAATTATTTTCTGTATATTTATGTTTTAGGCAAACAGGTCGAACCCCACCCCCCCCCCCCACCCCCCCCCCCCCTATAGCCACAATACGGACGGCGGCCATTTTATTCTATTTATTTATTTATTAGATTTACAAATGTTCTACTGTATCGGAGTAAGTATATGTATCGGAGTAAGTATGTCTATTTAACTGCCTGTGCGCTAATTCATTTGTCTATTTAACTGCCTGTATCGTGCTTTACTTTGATTTTCATATACTTACTCCGATACAGTAGAACATTTGTAAATCTAATAAATAAATAAGTAAATAGAATAAAATGGCCGCCGTCCGTAGGTTAAAAAAAGAACCGAAAATGATAGGGTCGCCTATGGCGGTAAATGAAAGGTCTCTAAATAGCGCTAATGACGTTAAAGGTTTATAAATGTTAAAATTGGCGTACAATGTCGGAAGGCCGCGGTGGTGTAATGGTTAGCATGTCTGCCCGGAATGCAGGAGATCCGTGGTTCGAGTCCCGGTTGCGGTGCGACCGATTTTTGTGCGCTAATTCATTTGTCTATTTAACTGCCTGTATCGTGCTTTACTTTGATTTTCATATATATATAAGCAAATTTAATCATTAACAGTGTGAAGTTAATTAGCGCTTCCGGTTTATGCCTTCATCAGAGTTTTCACACCAACACATACAAACACTATGCCCCCAACCATATGCTTGACCCTAAAAGGGACAATAAACTATACCCCACGATGATTAGCATTAAAAATAAAGCTGTCAAATATTTACAAAATTGGATCTAAAGTTAATGGCATAACTCCATTGAATATTAGGAATTTTGTCAAAAGGTAATCAGGTCATACCCTAGACCCAAACTGTATGCCAAATATCATGAGCCTAGCTCAAGCAGTTCTCTAGATATTTTGTTCACAAGGTTTCCCTATACCCATGATGTGTTGAGTCCGAAAAGGGGCATAACTTTGATATATATGTAGGACTCATATCGAGGGCCGGTCCCAGATCGTGGGCCGATTTCCAAATCGAGGGCCGATTGTATAGCACATCGAGGGCCGATACTGTTTTTCCCCAAATCGTGGGCCGATATCTATCTTCTTGGTATTAGGCTTACGTTTCCCGCTAACGTTACACTTGAATATGACGTCACAAAACGGCATTTTCAAAACAAATGAACAAAATGGATGACGGCGTCGCAGGGTTTCAGCTGAAAGATAGAAGGCTTAGTAAAATTGATCCAAATACTGTTAGACGGACATTGAGGCTTCAAAGCTTAACCTACCACAGAAGGCCTGACACCATCGACGAAATAGAAGTGGAGGCAATGATCAGCATTAGGAAAACATGTCCGTAAGAAATAATGGCGTCCAACATGGTGTCAGAAGATGATAAATATTAGGCAAAAATGATATCTTTATTATTTCTGCTTTCAACATAGATTTTGGGTGCTCGTTAGAACCGCCTCGTTGAGGCGGTTCTAACGAGTACCCACAACCTATGTCTTCGAGCAGAAATAAGGAAAATAATGTTTACCCCCGTAAACCCCAGGTTTCTCTATATAAAGTGGGGTTTAGGGGAGTCTTTATTTCACGGACTTGTCCACGTGATGGGAATCGATACAGTTAACCCACAGCTCTCATCAGAGACACCACGGGAAAGAAACACAAGCATGAAACAACTAGACCCTAAATGAAACATCACTAGCGGAAAGCCAAAAGGACAGTTACTTTCCCACATAATAGCCAATTGGCTATCCAAAGCAAATTAATATACACACACTCAAAGACAAACCATAACAAAAATAAACCGCGACAGAAGAACCGCCTCGGAACGGTCAGTGAGACGAATTCGATTTTACGTGGCCACAATCCTCGCCCTTACTTCCTCGCCCTTACTTCCGTCCCGATTTAGACACACAATTTGTTCAGTACGCATGAAGGCCTTCTAACTAATCCGTTCAACATCTCCGTGAACACAAAAATCTACCAATAACAGAGATGAAACAACGGTGAGGGCCCGACAGCAAGAAATCACTGAAATGCTGGAGCAAAAGAAAACCAACAGTTAGACCCAGAGACAGAGCATCAGGCACCAACCAACATTACATAAAATTAGATTCCCTCTAATTCTCAGTAAGCCTTTACGCTGGAACCGTCATTGAATCTCAGGCCTGACCCAACGGCGTGCAAGGAAGCAAAGTTGTCAACCGTGACTGGGTTAACTACCATGCATGCAGTCTGTCGTAGAAGCCTTGAGTAGAACTAGTCTTGAGTATAACTTGAGTGAATTAGTATTGAAATAGCCGTAAAACCAAGTCATGTGTGATCGGTTTCGAATCTAGCCTAACCTATATCTCAAAGTACCGGTTGACACTACCGGTAGACAGAAAAACGGCGAGTTGTCAACACTGGTGTGATACGATAAACAGCTCAGCATGTGAATCGGCCCTCGTTGTGGAATAACATAGTCATAATCGGCCCCCGTTATGAAATCGGCCCACGATTTGGAAATCGGCCCACGATCATGGACCAACCCACGATCTGGGTCCTACATATATAGTCGGAATTTCAGGAAAAGTTAATCAGGTTATCTACACCTAACACAAACAATTCTGGAGTTTCCTAGAGGGTGAAAACTTTACGGACAGACAGACAGACAGACAGACAGACAGACAGACAGACAGACAGACAGACAGAAAGACAGGCAGACAGACAGACAGACAGACAGACAGACAGACAGACAGACAGACAGACAGACAGACAGACAGACAGAACAGACAGACAGACAGACAGACAGACGGACAAGACAGAACCAATATGCTCCATCAACTTCTTCGAAGTTGGGGGCATAAAAAGGGGCATAATTCTGTTAAACATATTTGGAATTACGTCAAAAGTTAATCAAGTCATTTACACCTTAGATCCAATCTGTATACTCAATATCATAAGCCTAGCTCAAGCGGTTCTCCAGATATTTTGTTCATAAGGTTAGCTCAAAAAAGTTAGCAGGATGGCAGGACAGCAGGATGAAACATGTTAAGTTAGCAGGATGGCAGGACAGCAGGATGAAACATTAAGTTAGAAGGATGGCAGGACAGCAGGATGAATCATAATAAGTGAACAGGATGGCAGGACAGCAGGATGAAATATTAAGTCAGCAGGATGGCAGGACAGCAGGATGAAACTAATAATTGAGGAGGATGGAAGAGCAGCAGGATGAGAACTTGTTCTGAATTTCAAAATATATACAACCATGTTATTGGCACCTATAGCTATGTTAGAATCTAGAAATCAAATTTAGCCCCTTCCCGTCTTTAAAGCGTACGGCCGCGAATACCCAATTTTCGTCCTGCCACAAATTCACCCAGATGAAAAATTGTTCCAAATCACAAAACTTTTACCATCATGTTGTAGCCAACAAAAGTCTATGTAAGAAAGTGGAAATGAAATTGGGCTCCTATCAGCGTTTAAAGCGCACGGCCGTGAAAACTCAATTTTCATCCTGCTGGAAATGCAACATTAATTTTCATCCGGCTGAACCTGTCAAGTTAGCATGATGTCAGCACAGCAGGTTGAGAAATTCTTCTGAATTTCAAAATATTTACCACCATGTTGTAGGCACCTAAACCCTATGTAAGAAACAAGAAATCAAATTAAGCCCTTTCCCGTCTTTAGAGCGTACGGCCGCGGAAACCCAATTTTCGTCCTGCCACAAATACACCCAGATGAAAAAAGGGTTTCAAATCACAAAACTTTTACCATCATGCTGTATGCAACAAAAATCTATGTAAGAAAGTGAAAATTAAATTTGGCTCCTATCAGCGATTAAAGCGTACGGCCGTGAAAACTCAATTTTCATCCTGCTGGAAATGCAACATCAATTTTCATCCTGCTGAACCTGTCAAGTTAGCAGGATGGCAGCACAGCAGGATGAGAAATTCTTCTGAATTTCAAAATATTTACCACCATGTTGTAGGCATCTAAAAACTATGTAAGAAACTAGAAATCAAATTTAGCCCTTTCCAGTCTTTAAAGCGTACGGCCGCGAAAACCCATTTTTCGTCCTGCCACAAATTCACCCAGATAAAAAATTGTTTCAAATCACAAAACATTTACCATCATGTTGTAGGCAACAAAAATATATGTAAGAAATTAGAAATTAAATTTGGCTCCTATCAGCGTTTAAAGCGTACAGCCGTGAAAACTCAATTTTCATCCTGCTGGAAATGCAACATCAATTTTCATCCTGCTGAACCTGTCAAGTTAGCAGGATGGCAGCACAGCAGGATGAGAAATTCTTCTGAATTTCAAAATATTTACCACCATGTTGTAGGCATCTAAAAATATGTAAGAAACTAGAAATCAAATTTAGCTCTTTCCCGTCTTTAAAGCGTACGGCCGCGAAGACCCATTTTTCGTCCTGCCACAAATACTTCCAGATGAAAAATTGTTTCAAATCACAAAACATTTACCATCATGTTGTAGGCAACAAAAATTTATGTAAGAAAGTGAAAATTAAATTTTGCTCCTATCAGCGTTTAAAGCGTACGGCCGTGAAAACTCAATTTTCATCCTGCTGGAAATGCAACATCAATTTTCATCCTGCTGAACCTGTCAAGTTAGCAGGATGGCAGCACAGCAGGATGAGAAATTCTTCTGAATTTCAAAATATTTACCACCATGTTGTAGGCATCTTAAAACTATGTAAGAAACTAGAAATCAAATTTAGCCCTTTCCCGTGTTTAAAGCGTACGGCCACGAAAACCTATTTTTCGTCCTGCAGCAAATACACCCAGATGAATAATTGTTTCAAATCACAAAACATTTACCATCATGTTGTAGGCAACAAAAATCTATGTAAGAAAGTGGAAATTAAATTTGGCTCCTATCAGCGTTTAAAGCGTACGGCCGTGAAAACTCAATTTTCATCCTGCTGGAAATGCAACATCAATTTTCACAGCAGGATGAGAAATTCTTCTGAATTTCAAAATATTTACCACCATGTTGTAGGCATCTAAAAACTATGTAAGAAACTAGAAATCAAATTTAGCCCTTTCCCGTCTTCAAAGCGTACGGCCGCGAAAACCCATTTTTCGTCCTGCCACAAATTCACCCAGATGAAAAACGGTTTCAAATCACAAAACATTTACCATCTTGTTGTAGGCAACAAAAATCTATGTAAGAAAGTGAAAATTAAATTTGGCTCCTATCAGCGTTTAAAGCGTACGGCCGTGAAAACTCAATTTTCATCCTGCTGGAAATGCAACATCAATTTTCATCCTGCTGAACCTGTCAAGTTAGCAGGATGGCAGCACAGCAGGATGGGACATTCTTCTGAATTTCAAAATATTTACAACCATGTTGTAGGCATCTAAAAACTATGTAAGAAACTAGAAATCAAATTTAGCCCTTTCCCGTCTTTAAAGCGTACGGCCGCGAAAACCTATTTTTCGTCCTGCAGCAAATACACCCAGATGAATAATTGTTTCAAATCACAAAACATTTACCATCATGTTGTAGGCAACAAAATTCTATGTAAGAAAGTGGAAATTAAATTTGGCTCCTATCAGCGTTTAAAGCGTACAGCCGTGAAAACTCAATTTTCATCCTGCTGGAAATGCAACATCAATTTTCATCCTGCTGAACCTGTCAAGTTAGCAGGATGGCAGCACAGCAGGATGAGAAATTCTTCTGAATTTCAAAATATTACCACCATGTTGTAGGCATCTAAAAATATGTAAGAAACTAGAAATCAAATTTAGCTCTTTCCCGTCTTTAAAGCGTACGGCCGCGAAGACCCATTTTTCGTCCTGCCACAAATACACCCAGATGAAAATTGTTTCAAATCACAAAACATTTACCATCATGTTGTAGGCAACAAAAATCTATGTAAGAAAGTGGAAATTAAATTTTGCTCCTATCAGCGTTTAAAGCGTACGGCCGTGAAAACTCAATTTTCATCCTGCTGGAAATGCAACATCAATTTTCATCCTGCTGAACCTGTCAAGTTAGCAGGATGGCAGCACAGCAGGATGAGAAATTCTTCTGAATTTCAAAATATTTACCACCATGTTGTAGGCATCTTAAAACTATGTAAGAAACTAGAAATCAAATTTAGCCCTTTCCCGTCTTTAAAGCGTACGGCCACGAAAACCTATTTTTCGTCCTGCAGCAAATACACCCAGATGAATAATTGTTTCAAATCACAAAACATTTACCATCATGTTGTAGGCAACAAAAATCTATGTAAGAAAGTGGAAATTAAATTTGGCTCCTATCAGCGTTTAAAGAGGTACGGCCGTGAAAACTCAATTTTCATCCTGCTGGAAATGCAACATCAATTTTCACAGCAGGATGAGAAATTCTTCTGAATTTCAAAATATTTACCACCATGTTGTAGGCATCTAAAAACTATGTAAGAAACTAGAAATCAAATTTAGCCCTTTCCCGTCTTCAAAGCGTACGGCCGCGAAAACCCATTTTTCGTCCTGCCACAAATTCACCCAGATGAAAAACGGTTTCAAATCACAAAACATTTACCATCATGTTGTAGGCAACAAAAATCTATGTAAGAAAGTGAAAATTAAATTTGGCTCCTATCAGCGTTTAAAGCGTACGGCCGTGAAAACTCAATTTTCATCCTGCTGGAAATGCAACATCAATTTTCATCCTGCTGAACCTGTCAAGTTAGCAGGATGGCAGCACAGCAGGATGGGACATTCTTCTGAATTTCAAAATATTTACAACCATGTTGTAGGCATCTAAAAACTATGTAAGAAACTAGAAATCAAATTTAGCCCTTTCCCGTCTTTAAAGCGTACGGCCGCGAAAACCTATTTTTCGTCCTGCAGCAAATACACCCAGATGAATAATTGTTTCAAATCACAAAACATTTACCATCATGTTGTAGGCAACAAAAATCTATGTAAGAAAGTGAAAATTAAATTTGGTTCCTATCAGCGTTTAAAGCGTACAGCCGTGAAAACTCAATTTTCATCCTGCTGGAAATGCAACATCAATTTTCATCCTGCTGAACCTGTCAAGTTAGCAGGATGGCAATACAGCAGGATGAGAAATTCTTCTGAATTTCAAAATATTTACCACCATGTTGTAGGCATCTAAAAACTATGTAAGAAACTAGAAATCAAATTTAGCCCTTTCCCGTCTTCAAAGCGTACGGCCGCGAAAACCTATTTTTCTTCCTGCAGCAAATACACCCAGATGAAAAATTGTTTCAAATCACAAAACAATTACCATCATGTTGTAGGCAACAAAAATCTATGTAAGAAAGTGAAAATTAAATTTGGCTCATATCAGCGTTTAAAGCGTACGGCCGTGAAAACTCAATTTTCATCCTGCTGGAAATGCAACATCAATTTTCATCCTGCTGAACCTGTCAAGTTAGCGGGATGGCAATACAGCAGGATGAGAAATTCTTCTGAATTTCAAAATATTTACCACCATGTTGTAGGCATCTAAAAACTATGTAAGAAACTAGAAATCAAATTTAGCCCTTTCCCGTCTTTAAAGCGTACGGCCGCGAAAACCCATTTTTCGTCCTGCAGCAAATACACCCAGATGAAAAACGGTTTCAAATCACAAAACATTTACCATCATGTTGTAGGCAACAAAAATCTATGTAAGAAAGTGGAAATTAAATTTGGCTCCTATTAGCGTTTTAAGCGTACGGCCGTGAAAACTCAATTTTCATCCTGCTGGAAATGCAACATCAATTTTCATCCTGCTGAACCTGTCAAGTTAGCAGGATGGCAGCACAGCAGGATGAGAAATTCTTCTGAATTTCAAAATATTTACCACCATATTGTAGGCATCTACAAACTATGTAAGAAACTAGAAATCAAATTTAGCCCTTTCCCGTCTTCAAAGCCTACGGCCGCGAAAACCCATTTTTCGTCCTGCCACAAATTCACCCAGATGAAAAATTGTTTCAAATCACAAAACATTTACCATCATGTTGTAGGCAACAAAAATCTATGTAAGAAAGTGAAAATTAAATTTGGCTCCTATCAGCGTTTAAAGCGTACGGCCGTGAAAACTCAATTTTCATCCTGCTGGAAATGCAACATCAATTTTCATCCTGCTGAACCTGTCAAGTTAGCAGGATGGCAGCACAGCAGGATGAGAAATTCTTCTGAATTTCAAAATATTTACCACCATGTTGTAGGCATCTTAAAACTATGTAAGAAACTAGAAATCAAATTTAGCCCTTTCCCGTCTTTAAAGCGTACGGCCGCGAAAACCTATTTTTCGTCCTGCAGCAAATACACCCAGATGAAAAATTGTTTCAAATCACAAAATTTTTACCAAATATCAAAGACTTGGGCCTTGTGGTTTCAGAGAAGAAGATTTTCAAAGATGCTCCCTATATAATCCTATGTAAAACCAAAGGGCCCAGGGGTGGGGGGGGGGGCATTTTTGGTCCCAGAACTATAATTTGAACAATCTTGTGGGGTTCCACTAGATGAAGCTTCAAACCAAATATCATAGACATAGGCTTTGTGGTTTCAGAGAAGATTTGTTTGATTTGAGGTTTAACGTCCCCGTCAACACTGTAAAGGTCATTTTGGAGACGTTGCTTCCAATTTTGTGGGACTTTTACCCGACATTGAGATGAAATGACATCTCAAGCCCTGTCGCCCAATGAAACCAATCGGGTTTATTAGCATGGACGGTCCGCCTCGCACCGCGGTTCCTGGACAGGCTTAGATCCTCTTAGCTGTTTACCAGTACTAGGGTGCGGGCCGGATTCAGCTCTGCGTGTAAGCATCATGCAGCCCATATATTTCTTCAAGCCCCTATGGGCGGGAGTTTCAGAGAAGAAGAGTTTTTAACTTTTCGGTGGAAAAAAATCTATTTTTGGCTCCTGTGACCTAGATGTGCAACGGACCGGAACCATTTGAACAACATTGAAAGGGGACCACCTAAGGATCATTTCAGTGAAATTTTGTCAAAATCCGATCACTGGTTTAAGAGATGTTGTTTGAAGAAATTGTTTACGGACGGACGGACGCACGGAGGGTAAGAATACAGTAGAGAAGATAGTATTGAAAAAAAGAGAGATTAAAAAACCTGGAGATAGAAGAAGAAGAAGAGTTTTCTCCAAAAAAAAGAATTCAAACATTTTAACTGTAAATATGAAACATAAAAAACAAAATCGCATTGGAGCGCTCGACTGCGCACGTGCGCAGGTGGGCGATTGTATACGACCTGCATGATTATATCAATTTGTACTAACTACGTTGTCGGCCCCCGCCCATAGGGGCTTGAAGAAATATATAGGCTGCATGATGCTTCCACGCAGAGCTGAATCCGGCCCGCACTGGTAAACCTCTTAGAGGATCTAAGCCTGTCAAGGAAAGGCGGTGCGAGGCGAGGGTCCATGCTAATAAACCCTATTGGTTTCATTGGGCGACAGGGCTTGAGATGTCATTTCATCTAAATGTCGGGTAAAAGTCCAACAAAATTGGAAGCAACGTCTCCAAAATAACCTTTACAGTGTTGACGGGGACGTTAAACCTCAAATCAAACAAACAAAACTAACTACGTCGCTAACGAGATCGGCGCAAGTTGTCTCGGGCCCCCAAATGGCCAGGTAGGAATACACATTCCTCCTATGGTGCCTTCCTTCACGTAGGACGAGATAATAATTTGTACAATCTTGGTAGAGGTCCACTAGATGAAGCTTCATATCAAATATCAAAGACCTAGGCCTTCTGGTTTCAAACGAAGTTTTTTTCCCTAATTTTCCCCTTTTGGTTGCCATGGCATCCAGAGTTCTGCATAGAATGGAATTCTTTAAACAAGTCAGAGAGGACTACCCAAGGATCATTTCAGCCAATTTGGGTCAAAATCTGTTGAGCGGTTTAGAAGGAGATATCTTATTATTAAAGAAATTGTGGACGGACGGAAGTACGGACCTACAGACGGATGTCGACGGAAGGTGACTGATCACAAACCCCCCCCCCCCCCCTCCTCCCCCCCCCCCTCCGGTGCCTTCGGCTCAGGCGAGCTAAGTATCAGAATGCAGGGGTTTGTAGCATGACATTCCTGTCTTCTGCATTACTGAATTATTTATTTTATCTTCATTTATTTATTTAGATGCATTTATCTGTACTTATGGATTATAAATTTATTATATTAGCTTTATGATTTCATTTATTCATTTATGAATAAGTTTGCTTTTTTTATAATATTATATTATTTACTTTTTTCATTTATTTGCCAATCAACATAGCTTTCAACTTTTTTTTAGCCATTTGTTCACTTTTTTTTCATTTAATTCTTGATATTTATTTTTTACTTATTCAATTATTCATTTACTTACATGTACTTAATTTTTAAGAGGAAACAGAAAACAAGAAAGACATGCTACAAGTTCACAAAGTAACTGAAAAGAAACCCAATCAGAGAAACAAACAAGAGGACCAAGATGGTCCTGTATCGCTCACCTGAGCTGACAGATTCAAAGTTTCAGGAAGTGCCAAACTTAACTGAAGGATTTATGGGAGGACAAGGTGACGACGGGGTCAGCATTTTCTGCAAATCAAGTAGAATGTAACTCTATGATATATAGGCTGACCTCACCGGTTTTCAAACTCATTCAAGCTTTTATTCCTGACTTGCTAAGAAGCTCCGGTATAAACTGAAGGGGCTGGGGTGATGACAATTTCAAAAATAAGCAATTAACTGCTGCAATCAAAGGAATGTTACTCTATGATAAAAAAACTCAAGAGTTTTCAAACTCCTCCGAGCTTTTCTGCCTGACTTACTTGTTTGTAAGTTTCATGAAGATCCGATCGAAACAGAAGGGGCAGCAGTGATGACAAGGTCGAAAATAGGCATTTTCAGCAATCAAAGGCACGTAATTCTATGATAAATGTGCCGACTTGGCCAGTATTCGAGCTCATCCGAGGTTTTATTCCCACCCACCTTACATATAAGTTTCAGAAAGATCTGATCAAAACTGAAGGAGCTATGGTGATGACAGGGTCAATATTTAGCATTTTCAGCAATCGAAGGGATGTAACTCTATGATAAATGGGCCGACTTGGCCGGTTTTCGAACTCATCCGAGATTTTATCCTCAGCCACCTGACATATAAGTTTCAGAAAGATCCGATCAAAACTGAAGAGGCTACGGTGATGACAAGGTCGAAAATCTACTTTTTCGGCCATGAAAGGGACATAACTCTATGAAAAATGGTCCGCCTTGGCCAGTTTTCGAACTCGTCCGAGATTTTATCCCTAGCCACCTTACACATAAGTTTCAGAAAGATCCTATCAAAACTGAAGAGGCTACGGTGATGACAAAGTCACAAGTCGACATTTTCAGCAATCAAAGGGACGTAACTCTATGATAAATGGGCCAACTTGACCTGTATTCGAACTCATCCAAAGTTTTATCCCCAGCCACCTCACATATAAGTTTCAGAAAGATCCGATTACAACTGAAGGGGCTACGGTGATGACAAGGTCAAAAATCTACATTTTCAGCCATCAAAGGGACATAACTCTATGATAAATGGGCCAACTTGGCCGGTTTACGAATTCATCCGAGGTTTCATCCCCAGCCACCTTACATATAAGTTTCAAAAAGATCCGATCAAAACTCAAGGGGCTACGGTGATAGACAGGTCAAAAATCGACATTTCAGCAATCAAAGGGACGTAACTCTATGATAAATAGGCCAACTTAGCCGATATTTGAACTCATCCGAGGGTTTATCCCCAGCCACTTTACATATAAGTTTCAGAAAGGTCCGATGAAAACTGAAAGGGCTACGGTGATGACAAGGTCAAAAATCGGCATTTTCAGCAATCAAAGGGACGTTACTCTATGAAAAATAGGTCGAGTTAGCTGGTTTTCGAACACTTTCAAGATTTTATCCCAAGCCACCATAGGCATAAGTTGCAGAAAGATCCGATCAAAACTGAAGGGGCTACGGTGATGAAAAGGTCAAAAATCGGCATTTTCAGCAATCAAAGGGACATAACTCTATGATAAATGGGCCAACTTGGCTGGTTTTCGAACTCATCTGAGATTTTATCCCAATCCACCTTACATATAAGTTTCAGAAAGATCCGATCAAAACTGAAGGCGCTACGGTGATGACAAGCATTTTACCATTGTATGTCTATGGGACCTTGTGGTTGCCATAGCAACTAAAGTTTTCGTGCGATTTTGAAAGAAAGCTTATGCCATAATGCCCCACCAAAGGCATGCTACAGACGAGAACTGATTGAGATTAGCCTGCAGGCTGCAGATATATAGCTGCTCAAAAGTTTGGACGGATGGACGACGGACGGACGGACGACGGACGACCCACTATTCTATAAGCTCCCTTGGGGCCTTCGGCCCAGGTGAGCTAAAAATGCAGGTTTAAGAATTTGAACGAAACTATCTCAAAGACACTTCCATTGGGAGAGATATATTTGCAATATATCCCAATACCGAACGTGTGGGACCATTCATTCAAAGGGTACAGGGACACAAGCTGGTTTTGACCTTTTGAGTAGTAGTTTCATATTATAATTTAAAAATATCCATTTTATTTCTTGATATACATTTGGGTACGCATTGAATTATTACATAGGCCTGTTGGCCCACGCCCTTCGGGGCTTGATGAAATAGATTGGGTTGCATGATAGTTCCACGCAGAGCTGAGACTACTGGTAAACTACTATGAGGTCCTAAGCCTGCCCAGGAAAGTGGTGCGAGTCGGACCATCCATGCATAAAAGCCATATTGGTTTCATTTGGCGGCAGGGCTTGAGAAGTCATCTCAGTGTCGAGCACATTACCAAAACACGTCTATTTAAATATATTTGAAAACTTTAACACTAAAAAAAAAAAAAGATTTAAGAAAAAAAAAATGAAATTTTCCTTATTTCTGCTCCAAATATTGACTGTTGGATCTCGTTAGAAATGCCTCGATAATATGGTTCTAATAATTACCCCCAGTCAATATTTTAAAACAAACATATTACGGGTGCTCTTTTGAACTGCCCCAATGAGGCGGTTCTAAGGAGCACCCCAATATTTGTTTTTGCTTTCAAAAATAAAACTGTTGATGCTCTTTATAACATCCTCGAAGAGATGGTTCTAAGACTTCCCCACGGGGCCCCTCATATGTATTACATGTTTAAGGGGATTTAAACTCTTTGATGCGGTCATTGGGCATCTAAGTGGCGAAGCAAGGGCGACAACACTTTCCAAATGAGATAGCCCGCAAAAAAAAAAAAAAAATAAAATAAAATAAATAAATAAATAACAGCCAAAAAAACGACAATATTAAAATAAATAAATAATAGAAATAAAAAAATTTCTGTCATCTGTGCGAGTCGGCCCGTCCATGTTTAAAAACCGTATTGGTTTCATTGGGCGGCAGGGCTTGAGATGTCATTTCATCTCAATGCCGGGTAAAAGTCCGTCAAAATGGGAAGCAACGTCTCCAAAATGACCATTACAGTGTCGACTTGAAAGTTAAACCTCAAATAAAAAAAATCACCACAGACATTTTTATATAATATAATTGAAAGGTGTTATGGCGCGATAAGCAACGGCGTCGACTCTCACACTAGCGACTCGTGTTCGAATCTGGATTTTTCCAAGTTTTTTTTTTTTTTTTTTACCTCTACTTATTGCTTTTTATTTCTTTGTTTGTTTGATTTGAGGTTTAACGTCCCCGTCAACACTGTAAAGGTCATTTTGGAGACGTTGCTTTCAATTTTGTGGGACTTTTACCCGACATTGAGATGAAATGACATCTCAAGCCCTGTCGCCCAATGAAACCAATAGGGTTTATTAGCATGGACAGTCCGCCTCTCACCGCGGTTCCTGGACAGGCTTAGATCCTCTAAGCGGTTTACCAGTACTAGTGTGTGGGCCGGATTCAGCTCTGCGTGGAAGCATCATGCAGCCCATATATTTCTTCAAGCCCCTATGGGCGGGGGCGACTTTTTATTTCTTATGCATCATTATGTTTACATACGCTGATACACATCATTTTTCTTTCTTTTTCAAACTTTTTCACAAGCCTAAACGGATTTAGTGACTGATTTTGCTTTACATCAAATGTGATTTTATTTAAAGTTTTACGTCCCCATTGGGGCCGGCCTCGTTGGCTCAGTCGGATGCGCGTCTGACTGGTGATCAGGAGGACGCGGGTTCGACTCCCGCCGGGGTCGGCAACATTCTTTCGTGGAGATTGATCATGAAATCTTTTCTACGGTCATTCTCTCCCTTCCGCTGATTCAAGAAGGGCAGTTGTCAGTTTCTGGCGAAAGAATGTGCACTGTACTGGTTAACCGCTTACGTATAAGCCTGCCCAGGAAAGTGTGGATAAGTAAACTGACCGGCTCAAAAATGACCTAAATAGTGTTGACTGGGCCGTTAAACTCCAATCCAAACAAATCCAAACAAACGTCCCCATTGGGGCTTAAAGAAAAAGATGGGTCGGGCTGCATGATGTTTCCACGCAGAGCTGGAACTTACCACGCACGAGTACTAGTAAACTACCTAGAGGATCTAAGCCTGTCCAGGCAAATCTGTGCAAATCGGGCTGTCCATGCTCATAAACCCTATTGGTTTCATTGGGCGACAGGGCTTGAGATGTCATTTCATATCAATGTCGGGTATAGACGATTTTTCACGAGTGGTCATTTCATATGAAATTTATGAAACGAGCCTTTGGCGAGTTTCATAAATTTCATATGAAATGACCACGAGTGAAAGATTCTGTTTATCATATGACCACTTTAAATTGGATTTTATCGCCTTTTTATCTGACAATTTGAAAAAAAAAAATGCATGGTTGACATGGACGTCGACATGACGTTACTTAATCCCGCCAAAGTGTTATTACACATGTGGTCATTCGATTTTTATTACACGACGTTATCCACTGCTTATCAACAACGTCATATGATTAAAAAACGTTTAATAATGTTGCATAAAAGCAGGAAGAAGATTGTGTTTTCACAGTCGTACGCTTTAAACGCTGATAGGAGCCAAATTTAATTTCTATTTTCTTACATAGATTTTTGTTGCCTACAACATGGTGGTAAATATTTTGAAATTCAAAAGAATTTCTCATCCTGCTGTGCTGCCATCCTGCTAACTTGACAGGTTCAGCAGGATGAAAATTGATGTTGCATTTCCAGCAGGATGAAAATTGAGTTTTCACGGCCGTACGCTTTAAACGCTAATAGGAGCCAAATTTAATTTTCACTTTCTTACATAGATTTTTGTTGCCTACAACATGATGGTAAATGTTTTGTGATTTGAAACAATTTTTCATCTGGGTGAATTTGTGGCAGGACGAAAAATAGGTTTTCGCGGCCGTACGCTCAAAAGACGGGAAAGGGCTAAACTTGATTTCTAGTTTCTTACATAGTTTTTAGATGCCTACAACATGGTGGTAAATATTTTGAAATTCAGAATAATTTCTCATCCTGCTGTGCTGCCATCCTGCTAACTTGACAGGTTCAGCAGGATGAAAATTGATGTTGCATTTCCAGCAGGATAAAAATTGAGTTTTCACGGCTGTACGCTTTAAACGCTGATAGGAGCCAAATTTAATTTTCACTTTCTCACATAGATTTTTGTTGCCTACAACATGATGGTAAATGTTTTGTGATTTGAAACAATTTTTCATCTGGGTGTATTTGTGGCAGGACGAAAAATGGGGTTTCGCGGCCGTACACTTTAAGTCGGGAAAGGGCTAAATTTGATTCCTAATTTCTTACAGAGTTTTTAGATGCCTACAACATGGTGGTAAACATTTTGAAATTCAGAAGAATTTCTCATCCTGCTGTGCTGCCATCCTGCTAACTTGACAGGTTCAGCAGGATGAAAATTGATGATGCATTTCCAGCAGGATGAAAATTGAGTTTTCTCTGCTGTACGCTTTAAACGCTGATAGGAGCCAAATTTAATTTTCACTTTCTTACATAGATTTTTGTTGCCTACAACATGATGGTAAATGTTTTGTGATTTGAAACAATTTTTCATCTGGGTGTATTTGTGGCAGGACGAAAAATGAGTTTTCGCGGCCGTACGCTCAAAAGACGGGAAAGGGCTAAACTTGATTTCTAGTTTCTTACATAGTTTTTAGATGCCTACAACATGGTGGTAAATATTTTGAAATTCAGAAGAATTTCTCATCCTGCTGTGCTGCCATCCTGCTAACTTGACAGGTTTTCAGCAGGATGAAAATTGATGTTCCATTTCCAGCAGGATGAAAATTGAGTTTTCTCTGCTGTACGCTTTAAACGCTGATAGGAACCAAATTTAATTTTCACTTTCTTTCAAAGATTTTTGTTGCCTACAACATGATGGTAAATGTTTTGTGATTTGAAACAATTTTTCATCTGGGTGAATTTGTGGCAGGACGAAAAATAGGTTTTCGCGGCCGTACGCTTTGAAAACGGGTAAGGGCTAAATTTGATTTCTAGTTTCTTACATAGTTTTTAGATGCCTACAACATGGTGGTAAATATTTTGAAATTCAGAATAATTTCTCATCCTGCTGTGCTGCCATCCTGCTAACTTGACAGGTTCAGCAGGATGAAAATTGATGTTGCATTTCCAGCAGGATGAAAATTGAGTTTTCACGGCCGTACGCTTTAAACGCTAATAGGAGCCAAATTTAATTTTCACTTTCTTACATAGATTTTTGTTGCCTACAACATGATGGTAAATGTTTTGTGATTTGAAACAATTTTTCATCTGGGTGAATTTGTGGCAGGACGAAAAATGGGTTTTCGCGGCCGTACGCTTTAAAGACGGGAAAGAGCTAAATTTGATTTCTAGTTTCTTACAGAGGTTTTAGATGCCTACAACATGGTGGTAAATATTTTGAAATTCAGAAGAATTTCTCATCCTGCTGTGCTGCCATCCTGCTAACTTGACAGGTTCAGCAGGATGAAAATTGATGTTGCATTTCCAGCAGGATGAAAATTGAGTTTTCACGGCCGTACGCTTTAAACGCTGATAGGAGCCAAATTTAATTTTCACTTTCTTACATAGATTTTTGTTGCCTACAACATGACGGTAAATGTTTTGTGATTTGAAACAATTTTTGATCTGGGTGTATTTGTGGCAGGACGAAAAATGGGTTTTCGCGGCCGTACGCTTTAAAGACGGGAAAGGGCTAAATTTGATTTGTAGTTTCTTACAGAGTTTTTAGATGCTTACAACATGGTAGTAAATATTTTGAAATTCAGAATAATTTCTCATCCTGCTGTGCTGCCATCCTGCTAACTTGACAGGTTCAGCAGGATGAAAATTGATGTTGCATTTCCAGCAGGATGAAAATTGAGTTTTCACGGCTGTACGCTTTAAACGCTGATAGGAGCCAAATTTAATTTTCACTTTCTTACATAGATTTTTGCTGCCTACAACATGATGGTAAATGTTTTGTGATTTGAAACAATTTTTCATCTGGGTGAATTTGTGGCAGGACGAAAAATAGGTTTTCGCGGCCGTACGCTTTGAAGACGGGTAAGGGCTAAATTTGATTTCTAGTTTCTTACATAGTTTTTAGATGCCTACAACATGGTGGTAAATATTTTGAAATTCAGAAGAATTTCTCATCCTGCTGTGCTGCCATCCTGCTAACTTGACAGGTTCAGCAGGATGAAAATTGATGTTGCATTTCCAACAGGATGAAAATTGAGTTTTCACGGCCGTACGCTTTAAACGCTAATAGGAGCCAAATTTAATTTTCACTTTCTTACATAGATTTTTGTTGCCTACAACATGATGGTAAATGTTTTGTGATTTGAAACAATTTTTCATCTGGGTGAATTTGTGGCAGGACGAAAAATGGGTTTTTAGCGGCCGTACGCTTTAAAGACGGGAAAGGGCTAAATTTGATTTATAGTTTCTTACACAGTTTTTAGATGCCTACAACATGGTGGTAAATATTTTGAAATTCAGAATAATTTCTCATCCTGCTGTGCTGCCATCATGCTACATGTAACTTGACAGGTTCAGCAGGATGAAAATTGATGTTGCATTTCCAGCAGGATGAAAATTGAGTTTTCACGGCTGTACGCTTTAAACGCTGATAGGAGCCAAATTTAATTTTCACTTTCTTTCATAGATTTTTGTTGCCTACAACATGACGGTAAATGTTTTGTGATTTGAAACAATTTTTCATCTGGGTGTATTTGTGGCAGGACGAAAAATAGGTTTTCGCGGCCGTACGCCTTAATGACGGGAAAGGGCTAAATTTGATTTCTAGTTTCTTACATAGTTTTTAGATGCCTACAACATGGTGGTAAATATTTTGAAATTCAGAAGAATTTCTCATCCTGCTGTGCTGCCATCCTGCCAACTTGACATGTTCAGCAGGATGAAAATTGTGTTGCAATTCCAGCAGGATGAAAATTGAGTTTTCACGGCTGTACGCTTTAAACGCTGATAGAAGCCAAAAATAATTTTCACTTTCTTACATAGATTTTTGCTGCCTACAACATGATGGTAAATGTTTTGTAATTTGAAACAATTTTTCATCTGGGTGTATTTGTGGCAGAACGAAAATTGGGTTTTGCGGCCGTACGATTTAAAGACGGGAAAGAGCTAAATTTGATTTCTAGGTTCTTACATAGTTTTTAGATGCCTACAACATGGTGGTAATTATTTTGAAATTCAGAAGAATTTCTCATCCTGCTGTGCTGCCATCCTGCTAACTTGACAGGTTCAGCAGGATGAAAATCGGTGTATCACTTCCAGCAGGATGAAAATTGAGTTTTCACGGCCGTACGCTTTAAACGCTGATAGGAGCCAAATTTAATTTTCACTTTCTTACCTAGATTTTTGTTGCCTACAACATGATGGTAAAAGTTTAGTGATTTGAGACAATTTTTCATCTGGGTGAATTTGTGGCAGGACGAAAATTGGGTTTTCGCGGCCGTACGCTTTAAAGACGGGAAGGGACTAAATTTGATTTCTAGTTTCTAACATAGCTATAGGTTCCAATTACATTGTTGTATATATTTTGACATTCAGAACAAGTTCTCATCCTGCTATTCTTCCATCCGCCTAAATTATTAGTTTCATCCTGCTGTCCTGCCATCCTGCTAACTTAATGTTTCATCCTGCTGTCCTGCCATCCTGCTAACTTAACATGTTTCATCCTGCTGTCCTGCCATCCTGCTAACTTTGTCGAGCCCATAAGGTTTCCCATAGCCACAATGCGTAAGTCTGAAATTTCGTCAAAAGTTAGTCAGGTCATCTACGCCTTAGATCCAAACTGTTTACTACGTATCATGAGTGTAGCTCAAGCGGTTCTCCAGCTATTTTGTTCACAAGGTTTCCCTACAGCCACAATGCTTGCCCAAAAAGGGGCATAACTCTGCAAAGACAAGTCCGACGGAAAAGAAAACAAATACGGATTCACTTAATTTTCATGCTCATTCCATATATAAAATTTCAAGATCCTAACACAAACCATTCTTCTGTTTCACATATGTATAAAGCGTAACGGACAGACGGACGCACTGACTGACGGACTGACAGACTGACAGACTGACGGAAAGGGCCAATATGCCCCATCAAATCTTCGAAGTTGGGGGCATTAAAAAGAGGCATAACTCCTTTAAATATTTCCGGAATTTCGTCAAAAGTTAATCAGGTCATCTACATATTAGACCCAAACTGTATGCCAAATATCATGAGCCTTGCCCAAGCGGTTCTATAGATATTTTGTTCACAAGGTTTCCCTATAGCCACAAAGCATAAGTCAATGAAAGAAAATATAATATACAGATTTAATCATTAACAGTGCAAAGTTGTGAAGTTACTTAGCGCTTTCGGTTTATGCCTTCATCAGAGTTTTCACACCAACACATACAAACACTATGCCCCATACCATATGCTTGACCCTAAAAGGGAAATAAACTGTACCCCACGATGATAAGCATTAAAAATAAAGCTGTCAAATATTTACAAAATTTGATCTAAAGTTAATGGCATAACTCCATTGAATATTTTAGGAATTTTGTCAAAAGGTAATCAGGTCATACCCTAGACCCAAGCTGTATGCCAAATATCATGAGCCTAGCTCAAGCAGTTCTCTAGATATTTTGTTCACAAGGTTTCCCTATAGCCATAATGTGTTAAGTCCGAAAAAGGGGCATAACTTTGTTATATATTGTCGTAATTTTGTCAAAAGTTAATCAGGTTATCTACACCTTAGACTCAAACTGTATACCAAATATCCTGAGCCAAGCTCGAGTGGTTCTCCAGATATTTTGTTCACAAGGTTTCCTCATAGCCACAATGCATAAGTCCAAAAAGGGGCATTACGCCGTTAAATGTTTTCGGAATTTCGTCAAAAGTTAACCAGGTCATCTACACCTTAGACCAAAATAGTCTACTAAATATCATGAGCCTAGGTCGAGCGGTTCTCCAGATATTTTGCTCACAAGGTTTCCCCATAGCCACAATGCGTTAGTCCGAAAAAGAGCGTAACTCTATTAAATATTTTCGGAATTTCATCAAAAGTTATTCAGGTCATCTACACTTTAGACCCAAACTCTCTGCTAAATATTTTGAGGATAGCTGAAGCGGTTCTTCAGATATTTTGTTCACAAGGTTTCCCTATAGCCGCAGTGCATAAGTCCGAAAAGGGGCGTTACTCCGTTAAATATTTTCGGAATTTCGTCAAAAGTTGATCAGGTCATCTACACCTAAGACCCAAACTGTTTACTAAATATCATGAGCCTAGCTCAAGTGGTTCTCCAGATATCTTGCTCACAAGGTTTCCCCTTAGCCACAATGCATAAGTCCGAAAAAGGGCGTAACTCTGCAAAGACAAGTCCGGCGAAAAAAAAAAAAAAAAAAAAAAAAAAATACGTGTCCGTTTATTTTTCATGCACATTTCATGTATGAAATTTCGAGATCCGAGCTCAAACCATTCTTGAGTTTCCTACATAGTGAAAGCGTAACGGACAGACGGACAGAGAGACAGACAGACGGACACGACAGAACCAATATGCCCCATCAACTTCTTCGAAGTTGGGTGCAGGCATAATAAAACCATCAGAAGGTTCACGCATGCTTATGACTGACCATGTATGATGACATCCATGTAATGATTACTTTGGGGACGTTTCTTCCAATTTTGTTGGAATTTTACCCAACATTGAGATGAAATGACATCGCCGCGAGGCTCGCTTTGCCTGGGCAGGCTTAGATCCTCTGAGCGGATTACCAGTACTCGTGTGCGGGCCGGTTTCGGCTCTGCGTAGAAGCTTCGTGTAGCACATCTATTTCTTCAGGCCCCGATGGGTGGGGACTGAACTCTTCCACCCTACATTTGGATTAGCCATTCAAAGTTTAGATAAACATAGAAACGTGGCGAAATTTATTTGCAAACGGTCTAGACCCTGATCAGACTGCGCGTTTGCGCGGACTGATCCGAGCCTGTATCGTTTGTTTCTGTCCTCGAAAACGTGTCACCATGAAAATAGTTTTACTAAATTGACGTTTGCTACCATTCACAATGCTGTGTGGCTGGAGTCGTGTTAGTTATATTGTACGCGCGACGTCTTCGCGGTGCACCAACATTATTGGAGCATTGCGGTGACGTCGGGCGAGCGTCAAGAACAGATCGCACTGCGTTGTGAATGGAGCAAACGCTTCTATTAACAAACCATGTTATGAGTTATCATCCTTCCAGAAGTAATCCATTCAGAACACTGAACACATATCAACAGAGACACTAAAACGTGCGAATGCACGCGGATCGCGTATCTTATATGGTCCGGTGATCTTTTTTTTTGTAATACATAACTAAGATTAAAGGTCGAGCTTTGGAGAGGGGATTTGAACCCAAAGCTGGGCATCATTTCCATGACAACACTATGTCATGTAGTACATCTTATATAGTAGAATAACGAAAGGCTAGGCACGCTTACCTAGTTGTACAGCCTGGTAAAGAACATATGGCATAAGTGCCTTTCTCGAGCTGACCGGCATAACATAACTTATTTTATTGGAGGTTTATTTCTCCCTTGGTAGGCTAAACACTTACTTCCTTCCCCCCCCCCCCCCCTACTTCTAAATCTTTATCCTGTACCAACACTTTATTCTGTACTTACAGAATATTCAATCTGTACAAACAGATTGACTATACTAAAAAGATAAATCCTTGTTTTACTTATATGCTACGCCATGCGGTATTTGTATTTTGTATTTTGACAATTCTCATTTAATACTGTATGTATTCTGAGAAAAAAATAAAGCTGATTTGATTGATTGATTGATTGATTGATTGATTAAGCGGCACGTGACGTCAGAGAGCAGCTGTAATTGTCTGTAACATAGGCTGTGCACAGATATTAACAGTGTAGACCAAAATAACACAGGACGCGCCGTCTGATCAGGGTGTACAGTGTTTGGACAAATAAAGGAATTCAATGGTTTTACGAAATAGTCTCTGTTCCATTTCCAAGCTGTAAATAAGTTTTGAAGTGAGATCCTTTGGAAGCAAGGAATACACCAAATAAATGAAAATAGCAGACTCGGTTTTATTGAGTCTGTTCATGACCAGTACTGAAATGTGCAACACCGGCCACGCCCTCTAGCACCGGCTTAAGCAGATCTCTACTTTCAAAATGATACCAAATGAACTCAATGATCCCAAGGGAGCAGAAAATATAATCTGCACTATGATGATGTACGGGGAGACGTTTTACGGCCGCCACACGGCACAACACCAGCAACAGTGAAAATAAATAAGTTCTGAAGTTAGATCCTTTAGAAGCAAGGATTGCCTTTGATTTTCTTCTATAAAACACGTTTTATATGTAGTAAATGGTGTATCATGGCGTTGTCCTTTTCTGTTGATTTTTTTGTCTTGCAAATAAAACCCGATTTACAATGATTACATGTATATGATAAACAGAAATCTTATACTTGTGGGTATTTTATAAGAATTGTATGGAACTCGTCGTAGGCTCGTCCCATTTAATTAATCTTAAATGACCTGACGTTTAAGAACCTTTTCTAACCTGAATAAATAGAGATTATCATATGGCATTTTTCATATCATACCCCATATCAGCCCGAGACTTCCATATCAGCCCGAGGGCCGAAGGCCCGAGGGCTGATATGGGTCGGGGGCTGATATGGGGTATGATATGAAAAATGCCATATCATAATCTATTTATCATACATTTCACTTTTAAAAAAAAATTGTTCAAAATAAATTGTTTTAATTGCGTCTGCCTAATACCAAAGTTACAATGCAAATTGCAAATGGCGTCCTGAACAACAAATGCGAAATGCCGCAAAAGGAAGAACGCCGCGTGTTCCGAATAGGGTGACGTCAGAGGTATGATAAAGGCTTAGGGGTGCAATAAAGGGTTGTGATATGGATTTTTGTGGTATGATAAAGCCCATGCGATATGGCAGCACGTGCAAGCGTGATACGTGCATTGGTGTAACGTTCGTATCGCATATTCAAAAAATAAGTATTTTATACTAAATATATGATAAAAGACGGTATACATTACGAAAACACGCCTATACAAATACATGGTATATTTCACCACCGAAAAACAATACAAAACAAAAAAAAAAAAAAAAAACACACACACAAAAAACAAAAAAAAAAAAAAAAAAAAAGAGTTCTAAGATGAAAAATTGTGATGGGTACACTTAAGAACCGCCTCATCTAGGCGGTTCTAATGAGTACACACAATCTATACTTCAGAGCAGAAATAAGAAACATAATGTTTACCCCTGTAAATCCCAGTTTTACTATATAGAAATGGGGTTTAAAGGGGTCAAAATTATAAAGGCATGTTTTCATGATGAAGATTGGTCATGGTCTCAAGAAGGATATTTGTCAGTTTCTGACGAAAAAATGTGCTCTATCATTAAGGTAACAAAAATACTTCTATAAACCCCACATCATTTCGATACAACATCCGTGCGACATAGTACATTCTTTCATATCTCCTAAATGTCGACTTTACTGACGAAAATCTATGATATTATTTTTATTCATACCGCAAACATGGGTTGTGGGTGCTCGTTAGAACCGCCTCATTGAGTCGATTAAAACGAGTACCTAAACATAGGCTATGAGTACTCGTTAGAACCGCCCATACAGCCTATCTCTTGGAGCAGAAATAATGTTTACCCCTGTAAACCCCATTTTTCTCTCTATTAATTGGGGTTTAGAGGGGTGCTGGTTTCACGGACTTGTTAACATGATACAATAAGTTTAATTTATCACCTGTATGACAAGCATCTATACTGCCAGGCAGAAGTGATTATCACCTGTTTGACAAGCATCTATACTGCCAGGCAGAAGTGATTATCACCTGTATGACAAACATCTATACTGCCAGGCAGAAGTGATTAAATGCGATTTCCAGCACCTTTTAGTGCTCCAGAAATTCTGTCAAAATGTATCGGGTGCCGTTTTCTATATAGTTTATCCATATTTATAGATATCCATAATTCGATATATGGATATCCATAATTCGAACTATGGATATCCAGAAATAAGCTGAATAATGGATATCCGTAATTCGAATTATAGATATCCCTAATCGAATAATGGATATCTACAAAATCGATCAGAGTTAATGATATCCATAAATCGAACCCCATAATAATGCACCAAATAAAATGCTACCCTCGCGGGAACTTCTGATTTTGGCCGGCCAAACAGTGATTCTTGCTCATTTTGCCAGTCGACGAAATGGATCTGGAGTATTTTGGCATCTTGTGTGTGTTTGTTTATTGGAGGTTTAACGTCCCCGTCAACAATATTTAGGTCATTTTCGTGATGTTGTTTTTAATTTTGCCGGACTTTTACCCGGCATTGAGATGAAATCTGAACATCTCAATCCCTGCCGCCCAATGAAACTAATAGGTTTTATATGCATTGACTGCGTTTACATGTATATGCCGACTCTCCCACTTTGCCTGGGCAGGCTCAGACCTTCTAATGTGTGGCCGGTATCAGATCTGCCTGAAGCCCAGTCTATTCCTCCAAGCTCCGATGGGCGGGACCTGTGTTTCCATGTAGGTATAAAATCCAATCCTATTTAAAAACTGCCGCTCTTGTTTAGCCCAGTTCACATTTACTTACATAAGGCACCTCCAAACGTTGTTACATAGTTGCCGCACGGCTCCAGAACCGAAGTGCTTGTGCATTCTGATGTGCCATCAGTTTTGACTTAATACAAAAAAATGATTGCAACGGAAGGTCAGGTGGTTTTTCTCTGGGTACTCCGGTTGTTGCCCACCTCTGATTATCGATCGGCTTGAGATGAGTGAAACAATCTTGAAAGGGCCGTAAAACCAAAGCCAAACTAAAAAACACAAAAAGGCAATAAAATGCACACTACTGCAATAGTAATGTTGTAGAGAAATCCGATTGATCAATGCCGGCGTGCATGGCAGAAATTTAGCCATGACATGAGATACGAGTGGCTATCTGCGAACAACAAAGACACAGATCAGACTGTGCATACGCACTATCTGATCTGCGTCTTTGTATTCCCTGCTTGGATAGAACAATGCCACTAAGAGGGCTGATTGATATGTTGTGAGCCTAAGGAGCAAATTCTTTTCTTTAAGAGTTGACCCCTTTTGACATTGGGAACAACCATAACTTTGCAGGAGTTGCCTCCCCTGAAGGTGTTCCCATTCCCCTTAAGTATCAGTCAGGGACTTTTTTCCAAGCATACACTGAGAGACGATCAAATCACCAGTACTCTCAGTGCTTTGATTCATCTCTGTGTTTCTGAAGTTGAGTCATCCGTCTTTAACCCTTTATCCTGCTGTATAAATTAAGTCAAGCCCGTAGGTGACTTTCAACCAATCAAATTACTTGATGTAAGGTTCTTGTAAAATTCACCAACTGCAACTTCTTTGGAAGACATCTGATGGCTTCTGATCTGGGGCTACACTGTTTGCAAAGGTTCGGGTTGTCGTCTCAGCGGGATAAGAGTTGAATGTTTGTAAGTAGGGAAAATTACCGTGAGTCAGTGAGTGAGTTTTATGGCTCACTATCAGCTAAGGTCATACGGAGAAGGGACCTCGATTTAAAGACTCATCCGAAAGTCTGGAGACTACACCATGGACGTTTCTAGGGAATTTACCATAAAAATCCTAAAAATTCAGACGCCTTTAGGACTAGCTGTATTTCTCCTAAAATTTTAACAAATTTGTTCCACAATCCAGCAAGGAGTCCAAACGGTTCAGACGGAATGGAAAACAGTGTATACCCTGATCAGACTGATCCTTCAGGGGCAGTCTGACCTGGGTCTGCAATGTTTGTTCAGGCCCATCTGTCCCAATACTTACTCGACAACATAAGCAGGATAACTGTGAAGATTTTGAAGATTCGTAACACAATGAGCCGTCTCATTTGGATCTACATCGTTTGCACAGGTACATGTATCGTTCTACATGATTGAAAGCGTTCGTTAACCCATTGTATAGTAGTGGACTCTTCGGACAAGTCTATTTGTCATATATGGTGTTGTAGGCCTAATATGTCGTTGCTATTCTATGTTTGACAGAAAATCCTGCAAGCAAATAGTGCAGGCCCTGATCAGACGCCGCGTTCTGCTGCGTCTGATCTGAGCCTGCACTGTTTGCCAAAGTATCCCTTTAGGGGTTTCCCGCCTGCAATGGGCCAAACGGTGAATCTATATAGACTGAGGTGCGTTCAACAACGCTGTCACCAGTGTTGCCTACAGAACATAGGCACGCCTACGGAACGATAGAATGCGTAACCATTGGTTAAGAACGTGAAGCAATTAGAGCGACATCCGGTTAGGAATTAGATCGCTAAAAAAGGTAAAGAAACTGTGCAGTTTCTGTGTTTCATAAGTTATATAATTTTTACGAGGAAGTTATTTAAAAAACGGGGAATTACATTCAGGAGCCCATTGATATCGGCATCTTTGGAGTAAATACCAAATCCCGTACTTCACACATTTTGGCTAAATTTAGTTTCTCCTGCTGAAGGTGAACTCAAGCCTTAGAAAACGAGTGGTTTTTCGAGGTGTTTGTTGCCTTTTATTTATTACTGCGCTTTGCTACAAGTTCAGCGTATTAACATGCACACACAATAAACATATATGGTTATATGTGTTGTGGATATTTTGCTTGTCAATGCAGCACTAGCGAAAAATCACCACGGAAAAGGTCGAAAATGGTTGGTTACGCATTAGATCTATAGAAATGATAACAAAACTTGCATCTATAAAGCGGATCTGTTTTCATCTCCACGGCCCCAGAATCACCCGCACCTTGTTCTACGGAACCATTTTTAGCCAACTTGATAAGCAGTGCGCTATTGTTTCGATAATGACATAGTATTTTATGGAAACATTTGCAGTCTCCAGAATCATAGTACCGAATGATTTTCACTGACTTTTACGCTGTGTTTGTTTTATCAATGGTCCGGTAATTGCCTGAAATGAAATTAAACAGGTTTTGGAGTTTTAATTTCCGCGAAGAACTCCTCATCTGCCAAAATTTGCTGGCTAAGCATTAGATCGTCTGGTTAAGCATTCGATGGCCAGAGAGGAGAAAATCTCACCAGTTGCTGCCTAAGTAAATGCCCGCAGCTTACTACAATAAAAGGTGGTCTACATATGATTTCTAAATTATGTTAAAATCACCAGAGAAAGAAAGCCGTGATGAAAAATACTTTTCTGGACAAGACCATTAAATGTCTGGGTATCATGCTTATCTGACCGAATGACGCACAGATTCATAAATAAGAGGTCATTACTTGCTTTTGTAGAAAACAAAATGGCCAGCTTACGCTGTTTAATGGCGATTAAATCTATATCGTGTTTCTATGGTCAAGCATTAGAGAGCCAGGTTGAGCATAAGACACCCATGATTATAAACTTGGTGCTTATAAAAAATAGAAGTAAAGCAATGATCAGGAATCAATACCAGCTGGCTATCCAAAATGCGATACATACAATCAGTGACAAACAATAACATAAATAAACCGCCAAAGAAGAACCGCCTTGTAACAGTCAGTGAAAAGAATTTCACTGGGAATTGTTTGTCAATCGACCCAAAGGTGCTCAGAAGAAAAGCTGTTCTATGCTTAAGTGCACGTGAATATCACTGACTTGTCGGGAAAACTATTAGAATGAAAATAGTCGCAGTGAGGTCAGACTGTTGTGAAAAACTAAAGATGGTTATCTTGGAAACATAGGATGGGCTTGGCAAAGAGTGTAGACCCTGATCAGACGCTGCAGAATCCGGCGTCTGGTGAAGATGTACACTATTTGATTGGACACTGGAATTTAAGAGATTAATGAAACAGTTTAAGACTATTTCTCCTACATACACTCGGAGGCAATAGACCCACCAGTCCTTTGTTTTTTGTTTTTTTTTTTAAATCACATTATATTTTGTGCAGAAATGAGAAAAATATCACAATTTTTCATCTTAAAATTTTCGTTTTTTGGCGATAAAGGTTACATTGTATTTGTATAGGCGTGTTTTCGTAATGATTATTCAAAGAAACAAAATGATGTGGAGAAAACAAATGTCTACAACCTTTTTAGTACTAAATACAATATTATCAATAGTCGGTCGATAGTGAACAAAAAACTGGACTTTTGGCTTAATGTAAACTGCCTAATCACTGCCTAGATACATCCGTGAGAAAATACTGCTCCATATTCAAAACGGTTTCAAAAGTTCCTCATATCTAAACATGATACTGCAGATGGAAGAAAATATTATAACTTGTATGTTCTATCAATTTATTTTATCTATATTTTTTCCTCATATCTAAAAATGACACTGCCGATGAAACAAAATGTTATAGCGTGTATGTTTTATTAAGAAGGAAGATTAGATCATGGACGATTAGCTTATGGCCTCGTGGAAGATTAGCTTTTACATGTATTTTTGTATGTGCTAAATGTTGCTACCCTCACTAAATAAAGTCCTTACTTACTTACTGACTGACTGACTTACTTACTTCTCTCAATTTATTTAATGAACGCACCTGTCCTCCTGTTTACTCAAAATTTATAAATTTTACAAATGGATTCTAGTTCGTCTTGATTAACATGATTAAGAATACATGGTGTGCCATTCTTGCGCTGTTTGTATTAATAAGAAGTTGGTTTTAGACAATATCTTTACCTTATCGTTTTGACAGTTAGCATAGAACTCACGGGATCTCCGATCTGGGTTATCGATCATGATACAGACATATATTTTGGGGGCATGCGCAGTCCCAGGAGTAGGATATTCCGGCTACCTATTTGCTTTGCAGAGGCGAGCTAAAACAAATACGCCTTACTTTTGCGTTACTATGCCTTTTTTCGCATTACTACGCCTTTTATTTCGCGTAAAAACGCCTTTGATTCGCATCACTGCGCCTTTCTTTTGCGTTACTACGTCTTCCTTTTGCATTAGTATGCACTTTTTCGCGTTACTACGCCTTGTTTTTGCGTTACTACGCCTTTTTTTGCGTAGCTTCGCCTTCTGATTGGCGTTACTGCGTCTTTTGTTTTGCGTTTCTACGCCTTTGTTGCGTTATTACGTCTTTTGTGTCGCGTTACTACGCCTTTACGGTATTTTATTTTCTCCTACATAAGCCAGTGTTAACGATCTTACCCTTAGCCTTTCACGCCTGAGTTTCTTAAACGGGTTCTCTCCATTTTTTTTTATTTTGGGCAATTCTTGTTAATAGGGGATTTAGTCAAATTCATTTACAGGATGGCGAACAGCTTTGATTCTCGGATGAGACGGTTCATTAATGGCCGTCCCATCCGGATATAGATTTAATCGCCATTACAAAGCGTGAGCTGGCCATTTTGTTTTCTACAAAAGCAAGTAATGACCTCTTATTTATGAATCGGCGCGTCATTCGGTCAGATAAGCATGATACCCAGACATTTAATGGTCTTGTCCAGAAAAGTATTTTTCATCACAGCTTTCTTTCTCTGGTGATTTTAACACAATTCAGAAATCATATGTAGACCACCTTTTATTGTTGTAAGCTGCTGGCATTTACTTAGGCAGTAACTGGTTTGATTTTCTCCTCTGGTTATCGAATGCTCAACCAGACGATCTAATGCTTAACCAGCAAATTTTGGCAGATGAGGAGTTCTTCGCAGAAATTAAAACTCCAAAACCTGTTTTATTTCATTTCAGTCAATTACCGGACCATTGATAAAACAAACACAGCGTAAAAGTCCGTGAAAATCATTCGGTACTATGATTCTGGAGACTGAAAATGTTTCCATAAAATACTATGTCATTATCGAATCAATAGCGCACTGCTTATCAGGTTGGCTAAAAATGGTTCCGTAGAACAAGGTGCGGGTGATTCTGGGGCCGTGGAGATGAAAACAGATCCGCTTTATAGTTGCAAGTTCTGTTATCATTTCTATAGATCTAATGCGTAACCAACCATTTTCGACCTTTTCCGTGGTGATTTCTCGCTAGTGCTGCATTGGCAAGCAAAATATCCACAACACATTTAACCATATATGTTTATTGTGTGTGCATGTTAATACGCTGAACTTGTAGCAAAGCGCAGTAATAAATAAAAGGCAACAAACACCTCGAAAAACCACTCGTTTTCTAAGGCTTGAGTTCACCTTCAGCAGGAGAAACTAAATTAAGCCAAAATGTGTGAAGTACGGGATTTGGTATTTACTCCAAAGATGCCGATATCAATGGGCTCCTGAATGTAATTCCCCGTTTTTTAAATAACTTCCTCGTAAAAATTATATAACTTATGAAACACAGAAACTGCACAGTTTCTTTACCTTTTTTAGCGATCTAATTCCTAACCGGATGTCGCTCTAATTGCTTCACGTTCTTAACCAATGGTTAAGCATTCTATCGTTCCGTAGGCGTGATAGGTAACTAAGTAAGCGCTCGGGGGTGGAGGGGGTGGGGGTGGTTTGGGGGAGGGGCGCTCAGATTTTGACAGACTTGGTTCGTCCTCTGATCGAACGCCTGATGATACATTTTTGCTCGCAGTCTGATCAGATTCTTTTGTTCTGAGGCACACAGAGAACTAATGTGAGTCGGGAAGTGAAATCCTTCTACTGACAGAGTTGACGGGTCAAGCTACATTTTCTTGCCCTTTGCGATCATTGATTCCTTTGTGGAATAAGGGTCACTGATGGGGCCTTATTGGCCGAAACTATCTAGTCTATCCCAGAAGAAAACTTTTCAGTTCGGTAGTGTATTCCTTGCCCCAAAAAGGATAAACCTTTCATAGAACATATTTTGGAACGGGAACACCTTCAGGGGAGGCAACTCCTGCAAAAGTGTTTTTGTCTCCCATGACTCAATAGGGTGTCAACCTTTAAGAGAAGAATTTGCTCCTGAGGAGAACATTATTTCCTTTATCAGTAAATCCCTTTTTCAGTGGGACAGGTCTTATAGGAAAGCGAACAGGAAGTCCCAACAGTTGTCTCCCTTTGAAAAATGGCGGAAAAATCAGCCAGGTGTTCCAATGTCCCTTACGACAGGGTGAATATACACGTCAATGACAAATTTGAACCGTTTTAAATGATCTGTGCGATTTGCAAGCTTTTAAATATACAGTTTGGATGCAAAGGCTAATCTGATTATCTGCTTTACGCGTATCGACCTATAGTAAATACGTGGTTAGTGTCTTTAATAATAAAATATAATCGGTGAATTAGACAATTTTATAGGGGCGAGCTTTAGCGAGCCCCTATAAAATTGTCGAGGCGAACCGATTATATTTTATTATTAAAGACACTATCCATGTATTTAGTTTATACCGCAATTCAAAACAATCAATGGATTTTGCAATAATTTAGCAAAATTAAGCAAAAAAGACAGCAGCCTGTGTGGCATGAAAAACAACATGCAGTGCCATGGCGCGCACACGTAGTATAACGTGACGTCAACGAGTGCAAAGTTTCTGACGTCACCGCGCCATAAAGACGTTGTAAACAACACGGACGCTCGAATAAAAATTTCTCAGCGCTTCACTTTCTGTATGAAAATCTGCAAATAAATAGTTTATTTTAGCTTTAAAAAATATTTTCGAGGTTGCGACGCAACTGCAAATTAAGTGCGCAGTTATTCCAACGGGCCATTCAAACGAGGAAAGGCCGAGAAGGTAAGAATTTAGCTGAAATTTCTGAAAATCTGTTTAAATAAATATTGCAAAGATTTTAATTAGCAGTTTCGTTGTTTTCCTGTGTATGAAAGGTTGCACATTATTGATTACACTTGTAAAATAGGGAGCTGAAAAGTAGGTCCGGTCTATAAACGGTCACTAGACGTATTATATGTCAGTAGAAGGTATTATAGGTCACTACCGATTATAGCGTGCAGTTATTCGACCCCCTTTATTAGGTTATTCTAACATGACGTTAACGTTTTTCCCATTGAACCCAGTGGAAACGTCAGCGTTTGCAAATATGCGATAATTCACGTCGTCAACGTGGTGCGTGCAATTTGGCGTCATCGTGACGTTGCATGTAAACATTTCCTTCTGTCGACATCCGCTGCAAAATAGTCCCCAAGATAACGCTTTGTTACTACTGTATTTCAGTTTAGCATCATGTTAGAATCGAAATAATTTCCACGCACCCGGTGTGTTATCGTGATTAACACACGGTGTTGTCGGGCAGATGCGAATATTAATTCACTCCGGCTTCGCCGTCGTGAATTAATATTTCGCAATCTGCCCTCCAACACCGTGTGTTAATCACGATAACACACGGTACGTGGAGATTATTTCTTAACTAGAATGCCTGATTGCGGTATAATTGTGTTTTGCTGGGCAGTTACTCAAAGGTCTTGGAGAAAAGAGCCAGGAATAGATATTATTTTTAAAGATTAACAAGTCTGAAAAGCGGAATTCTACTGCCTTCGAAATAAGGGATTTTGCGTTCCCAATAACAAATGCTTCGCTTACGATGATGGTTCTGTCTGAAAACACACTTAACCCATAAGACGCCAATCACGACAATTGTCGCTTGCTTTGTCGGCTGCGGTTACTTAAAAAGTCATTTTTTGCAAAGAATGTGGGCCCATATCAGACTGCTCCTGATCTTGTTCCACACTGTTTGCCTGTATGAAAAATATTTTTAAAAGTTGGCATGAATATTCAGCAGACGACATAAGCAGGGTAAATTATATCGTTACTATACGTTCTGTGAAGTAGGGTTTTCCTGGAGTTCATTGCATGGACTTATTAACACAAAAGTAATAATTAAGACACTCAATGTTTCACCATGTTTTATTTTTCCCACAAGAAATAATCAATAACTCATGTATTTAACCAAACAATGACAGTCAACCCTCTTATGTATGGCAAACAATGACAGTCAACCCTCTTATGTATGGCAAACAATGACAGTCAACCCTCTTATGTATGGCAAACAATGACAGTCAACCCTCTTATGTATGGCAAACAATGACAGTCAACCCTCTTATGTATGGCAAACAATGACAGTCAACCCTCTTATGTATGGCAAACAATGACAGTCAACCCTCTTTATACCGACATCGACATAAGGACAAAAATTTCAAAATCACAAAACAATAAAATCATATGACAGAAACATCCCACTTAAATTATAGTAGTCGCAGATAAGATTAACACCACAGAGCTTTGTTTTTTTGTTGTTTTTTTTATTTAATTTTTATTTTTTATTTTTTTTTTTATTTTATTTTATTTTTATATTTTTTTTTTTTTTTTTTTTTTTGTTTTTGTTTTACGACCCTTTTTTGATTATTTCGCTTATATTGCGTTTATTTGTTTGATTTGAGGTATAACGTCCCCGCCAAAACTGTATTGATCATTTTGGTTTCAGCTCTGCATCTATTCTTCAAGCCCCGATGGGCGGGACAGGTTATATTGAGCCAACTGATAATCAGAGATTGGCGAACCACAGCAATGGGAGACCTAATGATTACTTGCATAGAGAGCGCTCTTATCCACTAGGCCACGAAGGCCCGTCAATAAGGGCGGCGCTATCGTTTGCACCTCTCTTAACCAAAAGGGAAACCAAGTTGCCCGAGTGTGTGAATGAAATTGTAACACAAACAAAGCTTTGGCGTAGATTGCCATTCGGCCCGCTTGCAAAAAAAAAAAATAAAAAAAATATGGGAAAGGCACTCTACCTAATCTTCTTGTGGACTCATTTGCCATATACAACATCTGGATAGCTCCGCCTTGTTGTCAATCTTAAATGTCACAAAAAGCACACAATCACATGCACACTTACACACAAGAGTATGGCCCCCGCCCATCTTGGCTTGAAGAAATAGATGGGCTGCATGATGCTTCCACGCAGATCTGAAACTAGCCGCACACGAAAACTGGTATACTGCTTAGAGGATCTAAGCCTGCCCAAAGCAGAGCGGTGCGAGTCGGACCGTCCATTCTTATTAACCTTCTTGGTTTCATTGGGCGGCAGGGCTTGAGATGTCATTTCATCTCAATTTTGGGAAAAAATCCCACAAAATTAGAAGCAACATCTCCATAATGACTTGTACAGTGTTGACGGGGACGTTAAACCTTAAATAAAACAAACACACAATAATATCGCTGAATTATATATGTTATAAATAAAAAAATTAAACCCACAAAATTTCAAAATACTGATACCCACGGTAGCACTTACCAGCAAACATTTTTGCAAACAATAAAATCATATGACAGTATAGGGCAGTTTCATCCCACCAAAGAATAAACAGACAACAAATACACCAAATTTTCTTCCCAAAAATATCAACAAACGTTGGAGTTACGTCAAGAGGAAATGTGACCTTGGGATTGCGCAACCAGCGATGAATAAAATCGGCTTACCCATCTGTACAGACTCATAAGTGTATTTGCTGTGTCCTACATGGATCTCGTATATGCAAAGAGTCTTCATACTGTCATACTGGCATGAGGCAGTGTCTATGTCTAATACATTTTAACCCTTATCTTGCTGAATATTCAGTTTAGCCACACCCATTTCTGACTTTGAACCAATCAAATTACTTGATGTAATTTATTCCTACATATTCATAAACTGAATGTCAAACAGTGTAGATCCTGATCAGATGGCTTCTTCAGAAGCCATCTGATCTGGATCTACACTGTTTTCAAACATAGGGGTTGTCGTGAACAGCAAGATAAGGGTTAAGACACATTGCATACTTTCATTACGAAAACACACATATACAAATGCATTGTAAACTTTTTCGCCGAGAAAAAAAAAAAAAAAAAAAAACATACGAAAATTTTAAGATGAAAAATTGTGATATTTTTCTTAATTCTTAATTAATAGATTGTGGGTACTCGTTAGAACCGCCTCATAGAGACTGATCATGTAAGCCACAGTTTTTCTATATAATTGTGGGGTTCAAGGGGGTCACAATTATATAGGTGTGTTTTCGTGAGGCATTTCTCCAAACCTGTATTTTTCTGATGAAAATTTGTGGTAGGCAGTTCTAACGAGTACCCACAACCATAAGCGCGAGGGGGGGGGGGGGTGGGGGTTGCACGTACAGGGCTGTTTTGCCCAAAAAGACCAAACGGATATGTATTTTCGGTTCCAGGTACGCAATGGCAGTTTTGCACCTCTTCTGTTAAACAGAGAATGGGTCATAGTCTAGATTCTGTTCCACACCTACCAATCCTTCATGCTGCCCCCGCCCATAGGGGCTTGAAGAAATATATGGGCTGCACGATGCTTCCACGCAGAGCTGAATATGGCCCGAACACTAGTACTGGTAAACAGCTTAGAGGATCTAAGCCTGTCCAGGAACCGCAGTGCGAGGCGGACCGTCCATGCTAATAAACCCTATTGGTTTCATTGGGCGACAGGGCTTGAGATGTCATTCCATCTCAATGTCGGGTAAAAGTCCCACAAAATTGGAAGCAACGTCTCCAAAATGACCTTTACAGTGTTGACGGGGACGTTAAACCTCAAATCAAACAAACAAAAACCAATCCTTCATCAACGAAAACCAACAATAACTTCATTATTTTTTCATCCCTTGTAGAATCAAGCCTATTTCAACGGTGTATTTTTCGTTATGCGTCTTTTCCACATCATTACGCCAAGAAACAAATGTTATAAACATTTTTTAGAATCGCCTCGATCTTTCATTACTATGGATTCTATTAGGGCATTTCCAACCCGAGGGAAGCCCAAGCTGCTCGGAATTGAGGCTAAGCCTTGGGCGAAGAATACATGCCATTGTAATTGTCGCTATAACGAGTTTTGCCGTTATAACGAATGTCGTTATAACGCGGGTCCTCTGTAGAACAATTTAAAGCAATAATGAGGAAAATAATGTCAACCCATGTCATCCCATTACGACAACACGCCTAATTAAATATATTGCAAAATTTTACCGCCAAAAACTGAACATTTTCAGATAAAAAAAGGAAGAGTCTATTGACAAACGTTTGTCAATAGCACAAAGTCGGTAAAAATGCTATTGACAAACGTTTGTCAATAGCACAAAGTCGGTAAAAATGCTATTGACAAACGTTTGTCAATAGCACAAAGTCGGTAAAAATGCTATTGACAGACGTTTGTCAACAGCACAAACTCGGTAAAAATGCTATTGACAGACGTCTTTCTGATTTCAGAGTCGAAATGCGAAAATTGTTTTTCTTTTTATATTTCTTTTGTACATAATTGTAATTTTAGAAGGGCAGTTGTCGACTTATGCCATGGAAAAGTGCTCTGTACTTGTTAACCGCTTATTTATAAACATGTCAGGGAAAAGTGCGGGGAGGTTAACTGACCGGCTAGAATTGACCTAAATAGTGTTGATCAGGAGGATGTGGGTTCGAAACCTGGCGGCGTCGGCAACATTCTTGCGTAACGATTGATCATGGACCCACTGATTCAAGCAGGGCGGTTATCAATTTTTATAGAAAGCATGCGTATCTATGTGTTAACCGTTTCCGTATAAGATTTTCTTGTGATTGTGGATAGACAAAGTGACCGGCTCGATATGACCTAAATAGTATTAATCAGGAGGTCGTGGGTTCCATGCATGCCGGGGTCACCAACATTCTTGCTCGGAGCTTGATCATGAATCCGCTGACATGTATGTGTTCACCACTTCCGTGTAAGTCTGTCTTGGGAAATTGTGGATAGGTAAATTGACCGGCTTGATATGGCTTATAATGACCGGCTTGATATGACTTAAATAGTGTTGACTGGGCAGTAAACTCCAATACAGACAAACAAAACAGAAAATAAGAACTAGCTAAATTAACTTTTTATTACATACATGAGGCTCCAGATAAGACATGTGAAAACATACAATGTGGGTACTCATTAGAAGTGCATTGATGAATCGCTTCTAATGAGTACCCACAGCATATGTTGTCATGCATACATTAGAAAGGTAATATTTGAGCTTGATCATGAATCCGCTGACATGTATTTGTTCACCGCTTCCGTGTAAGTCTGTCTTGGGAAATTGTGGATAGGTAAATTGACCGGTGTGGGTAATGATCTGACTTTTAGATACTTCAAGATGAGTCGTAGGAGAGAAAAGACAGAGAAATATGATAAAATACAAAAGTTACATGAAATCTATTATGTTTATGTTTCTGTCAGAAATGACAGGAAAAACAGAAATCCTTGAAAAGAAATATAAAAAAAAACTTTCGCATTTCGACTCTGAAATCTGAAAGACGTCTGTCAATAGCATTTTTACCGAGTTTGTGCTACTGACAAACGTCTGTCAATAGCATTTTACCGAGTTTGTGCTATTGACAAACGTCTGTCAATAGCATTTTTACCGACTTTGTGCTATTGACAAACGTTTGTCAATAGCATTTTACCGACTTTGTGCTATTGACAAACGTTTGTCAATAGACACTCCGTAAAAAAAAAATCTGGTATTTTTCTTATTTCTGCTCAAAACATAGTGTGGGTACTCGTTAAAACCGCCTCGCCTGAAAATATAGATTGTGGGAACTCGTTAGAAGGATGAGTACCCATACCCTATGTTTTGAGCAGAAATAAGAAAAATAATGTATAACCCTGAAAATTCCAGTTCTACTATTTAAAAGAGTGGTTTAAGGGGGTCAATATTAGAGAAACGTGTTTTCATGATGATATATGAAGAGGGGTTTATATGCATGTTTCGTTTAAACAATATTTTATTAACTTTTTTTCAATTACAGATATATAACAATATTGTAACATACTGGAAAGATCAATAGAATTTGAAAACAAGCAAGCTTGCTTATACAGTCGAAAATCTGTTCGAGACAGGGGTAGTTCGAGCCACTGAGGTTACTGTCAGAAGGCATACCGAGATACTTTTAGATATCTTTTCGGTGTTCTATAATGAAAATGTATGCTGTGTGTGCTCATTAGAATCGCCTCATCGAGGCGATTCTAATGAGTACACACAGCATACATTTGCAAGATAAAAGACTAAAATCTCCTTAATTATGTCCAACTGTACCTAATGTAGAGGATTTCGCTAGGGGCTCAAGAATGGGTTCGACACATCCATGGTAAACGAGCCATCGGTGATCGAGCCATCGAAGTTCTACTGTACTAATCATCACCTGGATGTTTCTTGTACATCAGATAAGAAAATCCATTGTTTTAGCTTGGGATAGATTTTCTGTTCTAAACCTGGTGTTCTGACCGAGGGACAGGGTAAAAATCGTATTCTCACGTGTTAGTTAAATCATGGGATGAATACGACCTCATATGCGCCGTCGTTTTGGTTGAAGTCACAACACGTTGCGTGACGTCACTTACATCACTGTAGTGTCATTCACAATATGGCGGACGTCGGCAACCGAAGTAAATATTAAAAATCCACGCTCAAAAATGGAAGGTAAGCAAGAAAAAGAATCCTACAGGGGTGTGAGGAATAAGGTTGAAGTCACCACAAATTAAAACTCCGTAAGACTTGACAAATCTCTTTATGTACTAACAGAAGGCGAATTGTTTCAGATTTATGCCAATGCCAATGACCAATAATCTATAAACTCGTCCACGTCTGTTGTAACCTCACCAGGGCCCATTGTAAAATCGTTGGCCTTGACGTCTGTAAATGTTCCACACAGCCCTGGTGAAATAATATAAGAATCATTCATGGGTGGGAGGCCACTATAGAAGATTCAGTCTCTAGGGTCACTACTTCGCATCACGAGACCGAGTGATGCCAGACAGTGATTCCAAGGGAAAGAGTTTTCTGTATGAACCGAACATTTATGATCAATACTTAATGATCTCATGTATGATATAGAGGATCTTACATGAGTGCTCATGTATTATTGAATTTATTAAACTCGTTGAGGTAAAGGAATAATATGCGAGGCTTTGCCGAGCATTTTATCCATTTTCCTCAACGAGTTTAATAAATTCAATAATACATGTATATGAGCACGTACGCAAGATTCTATTTATCATATGACATTTAAAACGCATTTTATTCTTATTCACGATTGTTTACAAAAATGTCAATTTTCCGCCATTAGCAAACGCGACGTCGTAAAGGACATCGTACATGTAACGTAACGGGACGTATCTAGCTAATTTGCATATTTAATCCATTAGTGGATTATCGAAAATATTACATAGAGGTTATTATATGGTAAAGGTGTGCCTCTAAGTCATATTGGCACCGGTATGTCATATTGGCCCGAGCGGGCTTTAGCCCGAGGGCCAATATGACTTCCGGTGCCAATATGACTTAGAGGCACACCTTTACCATATCATAACCTCTTTATTACATCATTTATATAGCATAGTTATATTGCAACGTGAAGAAATGAAGGCAAAGAGAATATTTGCTTTTTAAAGGTTGATGCCGGGAACGTTTCATCGAGTGTGTTGAGGATATATTTTCCGTATCCGTCAAAAAAAAGAAAAAGAAATTCCTTTTAAATTATATACCTGATTAGTAGGGCTACAATAATCAAGCTCGCGGTAATACAGTAACATAGTAGTGCGCAGCAAATTACGTCACAAGTGACGTCGCAACTGTAAGTTTAAAAACAAAAACAAATCGCCATTTTAAATACAGAATTTATGCAGTTCAAAGAATGCTTTTTAAGGTATTTTACAGAATGTTTTGTTCTTATTTGAAGACCATTTTAACTTTAAAGGCTCTTAGGGTCAATCATCAAGCTACTGCATAATTGATTCCGTGTGTAGCAGTCGGTCGCGGTGGTTGTTTACGTTAAAATACAAGACAAAGTTTGGGGACATTTTTCCCTCCCACAGATTTCTTCCCCACAATTTCCAGCTCCTCATAAGTGAAGGGATCTGTTCGTTTAAGGTTGTTGGCAAGACCTTATTGTTTCAAATGGTGGGACATCCCTGCTGTGCTTGAAAGCAACGTCCTTCACAATGCTTCCCAATCGTGAGTGAACTTCTTTTAAAAAGTATTTTGTTTTTCATTGTTCATGCTTGCCACGAAATATCAGACTTTTCTCAAAATCTATTGTTATCACTGTCTTCTATCGCTCTGTCTAGGTCCAGAAGTCGGGTTGACATTGCTTCAAGTGATTTTTATGCGGCCATTTTGAAGCTTATTGAGTACGGCATAAACGTTCTATTGCTATAGTAACCGAGTGGAGCAGTGCCAATATGGAAAGGCAGTGCCAAAAATACATATTATATGGATTTTTGGCCCCGTCACGTGACTGTGCCATCAAAATAGCGGAAAAATGAGCCTGTATTGAAAGATTCTAATGTAATTTTCCTATAGTAGGTATGTAATAAATGGCGTTATTACACTCTCAGACGCGACGTCATACAGGGTGTCCAAAAAGTAAGTTAACAGTTTTGACGAGATTTTAATACATCATAACGTTGTGAAAGCGGTATAAAATTTCTCACAGACATAGCATATATCCTTAAGTTTTTTCTTATAAAATTTCATACAAATCCATTAAAGCATAAAAAAATAACAAACAATAAACAAAAAATACCAAATTTGTCCAGTGACGTCAATTTAGTAATTTATGAGGTTTTCCAGATGCCGCCCCTTTCGACGTTTTCCTTCCCGTACTCGCTGCTTGAAATTTTCAATTACTCTAGCACAAGTGCCAACACTTATCTTCTTGATTTCCCTGCGTATTTGTTTTAATAACATAGCAGTATCTGTGGGTCTGGGCTTGTAAACAACCGATTTAAGATAACCCCAAAGAAAGAAATCACAGGGGTTCAGGTCTGGACTGTGCGCAGGCCAAGTTACGCCGCATTGTTTCACTTCGGGATATCGTCTGGAAATTACCCGCTCATCAAATGTGTCATGTATCATATCTAACACTTTGTTAGCCGTATGTGGTGTTGCTCCATCTTGCATAAACCATTCACTGTTAATGTCAGTTGATCGTTTCCGCAATTCCGGTAAAAACTTGTTGTTTAATAGCGACATGTAGCGGTCTGAATTAACAGTATCGCTAAACACATACGGTCCAATGATTCCCCTGGATGACATAGCACACCAAACTGTAATTTTATCGCTATGGAGTGGCCTTTCTGCTATTTGGTGGGGCTGTTCATTTGCCCAAAATCTCATGTTCTGTTTGCAAACATGTCCTGATAAAAGGAAATGTGACTCATCGCTAAACCACACATCATTAAAAGCATCGGCGTAAGTGTCAATAACGTCTGATGCCCAGTTACAAAATGATAGCCTTTCCACTTGATCCGTTATATTTAAGCTCTGCATAATTTGTATTTTATATGGATAAAGTTCTAAATCTTTTCTTATTATGTTATGAACGGATGATTTGGGGATACCTGTCTCCGAGGATGTACGCCGAATTGAGTTTTCAGGACTGTCTTGCATAAGTTCTTGAAGCGTGCTCACATTTTCATCACTTCTACTGGTCTTCGGCCGTCCCGACTTTTGCGCGTCTTTCACCGATCCCGTTTCTTCAAATTTTCTGATAGTCTTGTAGATATTTAGTCGACTTACAGTATCACCATTAAATGAATATTTAAATTTTCTTTGAACATCTGTAGCGCTTTTAGTTTCGTAAAAGTTCTTTACAATGAAAATACGCTGGGCTAACGTCAAACGCGCCATCTTGGAAAAAACAAGATTTTAAATGACGTCATTTTGCGACAACGTCAATTATTTTGGCGCGTTTTAATTATGTCGTATAAATACTTTAGGATATGTGCGATAATTTGGAATCTTGTTCATCAAAATAGCTTTAAAATTAAAAAAGTTATGACGGGTTAAAACTGTTAACTTACTTTTTGGACACCCTGTATGATAAAATATTTTAACTAATAAAATCATCGCACACCTCCAGTACTACGAAGGGCGTTTGGAAAGTATTAATAGTTGGTGCGGCTTGTTTGTTTGTATTGGAGTTTAACGGCCCACATACATGAACACAATTTTAGGTCATTTTATAGCCGGTCAGTTTACCTATCCATACTTTCCCAGAACAGGTTTATACGTAAGCGGTTAACCAGTACAGTGCACATTCTTTCGCCAGAAACTGACAACTGCCCTTCTTGAATCAGCGGAAGGAAGAGAATAATCGTAGGAAAGATTTCATGATCAATCTTCGGCAGGTATCGAACGCGCGTCCTCCCGATCCCCAGTCAGACCCGCAGCGGCTTGTAGATACAGGATAATTTCTTTATTAAGACCACCTTTAAGACCACTTTTGAACAGTCCCAAAGGTGGTCTCTGACCAGAGGACACTGTATGCAGAAAATACGAAGAAAGAATAACTGGAACCTGCTAAATAAGCTTTTTAAACCAGAATTAGTCTTAATTTTAGGTGATCTTAATAGCGGAATTTTACTGTACCTGGTCAAAACTAACTACTGGAGTCCCTCAAAGTATTCTCCCTTGAGCTGTACGCTCTTTACCAGTAATAATTTTTAACTTGCCAGTGATAATATGACCAGCAACAGGATAGCAATAAACCGCGTACAGGATCTAAGCCTGCCCAGGCAAAGCGGTGCGAGTCGAACCGTCCATGCTTATAAACCCTTGTGGTTTCATTGGGCGACAGGGCTTGAGATGTCATTTCATCTCAATGCCGCTGAAAAGTTCCCTAAAATTGGAAGCAACGTCTCCAAAATGACCTATACAATGTTGACGGGGACGTTAACCTCAAACTAAACAATAGCGCAGTGGTTAGCGTGTTCGACTTATGATCGAGAGGTTGTGCGTTCGAATCCGGCCACCGGTATCGAGGTGTGTCCTTGGGCAAGACACGTAATGACACTGCCCCACTCCACCCAGGTGTAAATGGGTAGCAGTGGTGTAAAAGCCACTGCCTCTCTCTCGCGCGCACGTGAAAACACCCGGAATGAGTGTTCATGAGCGATTCAATAAGCTTGAAGCTTTCATCGCAATCGAACTGAAATAAATTAGTATAAACTAAACTAAATAAACAAACAAATCATCATTACTCACCTGTAAACCAAATCGCAGATGTTTTCTGTTTTGTCTGATAACACAAAGACACGAGCTGACCAGAAACATTGCACTACATTTGATGTTTCAAAGTCATACACGAGAACAAGCTTGTAACCGGCCAAAATGAGTTATGTTAATAATTAACCCATTGTATGCTAGCGGACTCTTCCATTGCTATATGTTGGACAAGTCTATTTGTAATATAAGGGGTTGCAGATCTATTTTTCGTTTTTATTCTATTTTTTTTTTTTTTTACAGAAAATTCTGTTAGCAAACAGCGCAGGACCTGATCAGATGCCGCGTTCTGATCAGGTCCTGGACTCTTTGCCAAACGACGTGCACCGGTTTGCCTTTAGGGGTTTCCCGCATACAATGGGTTGGTTTACTACTACGAAATTGAAACTGATGAATTCGTTCTAGGCTGTTTCGAATTTAGGCCCTCAAACTCCAACGCGAAAACAATTTGGGCCCCGTCAAGCGATTTTTGTACTTATCGCCTATGCGAGCAGCGAAGGTTCAGGCGAGCCTGCGCGTCCGCGCAGTCTCGCCAGAACCTTCGCTGCTCGCTCATACAAGCAGTGAATCAAGAGGAACCTTCAGACAGAAAGCCATATCCCTGGCCCCTCTAAATGGCTGGGCATGCGCAGTTAAAATTTGTCATGACGGAATGCTCGAAGACACAAATTCGCTTGGCGGGGCTCATTTGTAAATCAGTTTTCACCAAAGACTTCACCGTTCAGATTGGCTGCACTTACAAGAAGTGTTCGATGCGTCAAAACTACTTACCTCTTATGCGTCCACTGTAGCTCATGGACAGGTGTATTTGGAGAGTCCTTGTGCCGCTCCAGAACATGGTGGCACCACTGCTGGTCTGAATTCTGAAACGGCCATGGCCTGATGTGGTGTCTTTAATGTCCACCCAGCCATCATTATATGGTTAAGTAATGCTTTGGCCACCTATAATAATCTGGTCCGTGCTTGTAAGTGTGATAAAAGGACCGCCATTCTTTATCAGGATGTCCGTCGATTGTAAGCAAGTTGCGAGGTGCGTGGTACAATCTACAAACGCACTGTGGATATTCACACTGGGGCTCTCCATTATGAAGTAGTAGCCAGCCGCTGTGACACGGTAATGCATTCCAGAGGTGGTCATGATGTGCGGATCACCTCGCATAGAACATGAGGAACCTAAAATAATTGTTTAAAGGGGAATGGGAACACCTTCAGGGGAGGAAACTCCTGCAAAAGTAGTTTTGTCTCCCATGGCAATACGGGTCAACTTTTAAAGGAGAGAATTTGCTCCTATGGAGCAAATTCTTTCCTTAAAGAGTAGACCCCTTTTCAGTGGGACATGGCTTATAGAAAAGCGAACAGGAAGTTCCGAAAGTTGTCTCCCTTTTGCAAAATGACAACAAAATCTGCCAGGTGTTCCCATTCGTCTTAATATCAACCCTTGTCCGGCTGAAGCAATTTATTTGCCACACCCATTTCGGACCAATCAAATTACTAAGTATAATGTTTCAGTTCAAATTCACAAACTGTACGGTAAACAGTGTAGATCCCGATCAGATGACTTCTTCTGAATCTACACTCTATGCGAAGTAGGGGTTGCCGTGGAAAAACCCTTCCTCTGCTGAATTACACTATACAGATCTATTGAGATGGTTGCTGATTTGGATATACACTGTTGCTATTTAACTTGTGCATTTGTAAGAATAAATTACACCAAGCAATGTGATTGGTTGACAGTCAGTAATGAGTTTGGTACCTTTTATAGAACATATTGGCAAAACAATTTATTCAGCCTGACAAGTGTTTAGTCGGGCCAGGCACAAACAAGATAGTGAGGAACGCGACGGTCGAAGACTTAGTTTGAGCGGTTTCACTTCCGGATGCATTTATTTATTTATTTATTTATGACAAAACATACAATAACACCTTTGCCACACAATCGAAGACTGATCAGGACGTCCGCTGATCGCATGCCCCTACAACATCTGTGATTTACAAAGCATTACAAAATCGCGCCTATTCAATTACATGAACACTGCAAAATTTACCGCCGAAAACCCAGAAATTCTCAGGTAAAAATTGTGATATTTTGCTAATTTCTGCTCAAAATATAGTCGAGGCGGTTCTTACGAGAACCAACAATCTACATTTTAGAGCAGAAATAAGAAACATAAGGTTTACCCCTGTAAACCCCAGTTTTTCTATATAAAAATGGGATTCTATAGGGTCAGCATGATATAGGCGTGTTTTCTTGATGAGAGATAAGCGTAACTGCTTGTCAAACTGGGTGGTTGTGCGGCAATCTAACCATAGTATTTGTTGTTTGCTGATGTCTTGCTGTAGTCCAGCTAACAGCGGGCCAAGGTCGGGTCGATAGCGACGTTGGCCCGGCCTCCTTTGCTGGCTTGGAGGTTGTGTTGTGGATTGGCTTTAATCATATGACCTCGTAACGTAAACAAAGCAAGGCCCGTCTTGTGATATCAAAAGCTCAAAATCCATGTTCAAACAGCACGCGAATTTCATGATTTGAACATGGTTTTTAGCTGTTTGAGCACGGCCTTCGGTCCATTTGACAATGGCTTCAAACAGCCATGCGCATAGGTATTAATGCAAGAATGAGTGTTCATGTTTTATTGAATTTATTAAACGAGTTGAGGATTTGTTTGTTTGATTTGAGGTTTAACGTCCCCGTCAACACTGTACAGGTCATATAAGCTTCCAATTTCGTGTGACTTTTATCCGACATTCTAACACAGCGCGCCTATATAGTCAATGGAAAATAACTGTGTTTTATTCGGCAACAAATCACAGCTCAGAAGAGCGTGACGAGTGACGTCATTAAAAACTGAAAATTTATGACGTCACTAGTCGATTTCCATGACGTTAGACGGTGTAACGTCATTTTCTCGCATCGAAAACGTTATAAAAGGATATAAATGCATGTGTTTCATTCGATAATTTTAGCGATATTTTTTCTGACAATGGCGAAAAGTTGTGTGATTTTGAAGGAAACAACAACATTATTGCCGATTTTCAGCGTGTTAGAATCGAAATAGATCAGCTCTTGTCTGTGATTTGTTGAGTAATAAATCACAGTTTGTCGATCAGTTTTAAGTAGACAAATCACGCGCGCTACGCGCTCGGGATTTGTCTACTTTACAACTGACCTCCAAACTGTGATTTATTACTCAACAAATCACAGTTAGAGCTGATCTATTTCTTAATTGAGATGAAATGAGGATAAATTGCGATGCTGTGCCGAGCATTTTATTCCTTTTCCTCAACGAGTCCAATAAATTCAATAATACATGGGTACGAATGTCAGAGTCTTTTTATCATATGACATTTAAAACGCATTTAATCCACGATTTATGTACAAAAATGTCAATATTCCGCCATTAGTAAACGCGACGTCGTTGAGAACGCCCTACGTGTAACGTAACTTATTTGCAAGTGACACTTGACGTTACTACATTCTCAGACGCGACGTCATATGATACAATTCGGTAAACAACTAGTGGATTAAATATGCTTATTAGTTGAACTCTTCTCAGAAAATCTGATACGTCGATTTTTTCGTTTCTTTATAGCCCCATACATCAAAATGGGAAAGTTTTAGACCCGACCAGACCATCAGTTTTCATGTCATCAAAGTTTCACAGTAGTTTTGATAGACTAAACAATTCTCAGTTTTACTGAGATTCTTTACTAGGACGTCAAGTGTTCATGTAACTGATAGTGTTCAAATCATCAAAGTTGTTGATACTCTCTTACCAATCCTGTACGACCTTTACTAGGACGTCAAGTGTTCATGCCATTGATAGTGTTCAAATCATCAAAGTTGCTGATAGAAAATATGATTCTCTATATAACTACAGTAATCACGTATGACTTTACTAGGACGCCAAGTGTTCATGTCATTGATAGTGTTCAAATCATCAGAGTTGTTGATAGAAAATATGATTCTCTATATAACTAATCATGTACGACCTTTACTAGGACGTCAAGTGTTCATGTCATTGATAGTGTTCAAATCATCAAAGTTGCTGATAGAAAATATGATTCTCTATATAACTAATCATGTACGACCTTTACTAGGACGTCAAGTGTTCATGTCATTGATAGTGTTCAAATCATCAAAGTTGCTGACAGAAAATATGATTCTCTATATAACTAATCATGTACGACCTTTAGTAGGACGTCAAGTGTTCATGTCATTGATAGTGTACGAATCATCAAAGTTGTGTCTATGCGCATGGCTGTTTGAAGCCATTGTCAAATGGACCGAAAGCCGTGGTCAAACAGCAAAAACCATGTTCAAATCATGAAATTCGCGTGCTGTTTGAATATGGATTTTGAGTTTTTGATATCACAAGACTGGCCTTGCTTTGATTACGTTACGTTGAGCGACGTAACGTTATCGCCCTGAACGTAGCGTTTTAGGGTTCTATGATGACGTCAGATGGTTACTGCGTAATAACGTCATTGTAAACAACATTCTGAACTGGCCGCCATGTTGGTTCGCCGGTTGCATTTGAAGAGTTTATATGGAGTTTATATAGAGCTTTAGGGCGTTTTCGTCAAACTTTGCTGACGGAATAGTAACTTATACAAGAACAACGATCATCCATGGTTATTTCATTGCATAAACATTTGCCGGATCCCTCGGAAGATATTTGAACATTCGGCCTGGCGGCCTCATGTTCAAACAGCTTTCTCGGGACCCGGCGAATGTTAATGCATGAAAAACCATGGTTGATCTCTATAATAGAAAATATGGTTCTCTATATAAGCAATCCTGTACTACTTTACTAGGACATCAAGTGTTCATGTGCACGATAGTGGTCAAATCATCAAAGTTGTTGATAGAAAATACGATTCTCTATATAACCAATCATGTACTGCTGTAGGCTACTAGGACGTCAAGTGTCCATGTCATCACATCACAAATAGAAAAAAAAATATTTTTGTCTCCCATGTCAATCGGAGTCAACTCTTAAAGAAAGGAATTTGCTCCCGAGGAGCAAATTCTTTCCTTTAAGGGTAGACAACTTTTAGGAAGTCTCGGAAGTTGTCTCCCTTTGAAAAATGGCGGACAATCTGTCAGGTACATCCATTCCTCTCAACTGGGATTCCCGGTCATACCACTAGAGGTGTTAAAGGTCTTTGCAGTTTCTCTGTATTACAGATAGAATTTAACTAAGCAACCCTGTACTTATAGGTTATTGACTTTATATTGTGAAATATTCGGCACGAGTTCATATGGCGAAGGACGCACGAGCAAGACTTTATATTGTGAAATATTCGGCACGAGTTCATATGGCGAAGGACGCACGAGCTTGCGAGTGCATCTCCGCCATATGAACGAGTGCCGATTATTTCACAATATAAAGTCAATAAACTTTTTATTATATACCCAAAACTGGAACTGTCTGTTAGAATTCAGGACTGCCTAGCATAGAACTGTGAGACTGTGTAAAATCAATTTATATATCTTTAGGTGGTTTAAAATTGAAAATAATGCAGCTCGCTAAGTGTCTTGCTACACATTGTAAAATCAAGCCCAATGGCACCAATGTGAAGATTACGTTAACGTTGGTGGATGTGACGTCATTAAAAACATTGACGTTTCCCAACGCAGGACGCCATTTTTTCCGAAGTGTCCGTTTTATTTCTTTCAAAGTACTCCTGATTTTGTGAGATATATTTTAAAGTCTTTACAGATTACAGGTTGGTCATATTTGCTAGCATAAAATGCACTTCATGTTGTTTGTCACAGCCGATATTTCTTTTCTTTTACGTTCTGTAACTCGATTTGCACGACAAGATTGCTGCCGAATTTTAAGATTAAAAACTGAAAAATTTGAAAGTAGTCCTGTTATGCACGAGACTGCTTATCTCCGGGCAATATGAACTTAACTACGGGCAATTTAATAATGACCGGTAACTTCTGTATAAAGAAAACGGGACATTTTCTGGGTATATAATAAGTGGGGGGACACTTGTTTTCTCTATATAAAGTGGGTCTGACAGAAGACATGACTGTTAACGTCGGGCCTCCGTGGCCTAGTGGATAAGAGCACTGACTCTTAATTATTAGGTCTCTTACCGCTGGGGGCTCGAGCCTAGCTCGGGTCACATGTGAGATGCCAAGTTCTGCAACGGAAGGTCAGGTGGTTTTTCTCCGGGTATTCCGGTTTTCGCATACCTCTGATTTACGACCGGCTCGATATGAGAAATAAGCTTGAAGGGCCGTAAAACCAAAACAGAAAAAAACAAGGCCTTAACGTGCTGAAATAGGCATTAACAGCGTAGAACGGGAGCTCTGATGCAAATGCGCATACCTAGCCACGTACACATGACCCGTTGATGCTTGTTTGATAAACTCATGCGACCTGCGGTGGTCGATCAGGCAGGATTGTATATGCAAATGCGCATGCCTAGCCACGTACACATGACCCGTTGATGCTTGTTTGATAAACTCATGCGACCTGCGGTGGTCGATCAGGCAGGATTGTATATGCAAATGCGCATGCCTAGCCACGTACACATGGCCGGTTTATGCTTGTTGATAAACGCATGCGACCTGCGATGGTCGATCAGGCAGGATTGTATATGCAAATGCGCATGCCTAGCCACGTACACATGGCCGGTTTATGCTTGTTGATAAACGCATGCGACCTGCGATGATTGATCAGGCAGGATTGCATATACCACACTGGTAAAGGCAAGCGCGCAGGGTAAGGAACAAACACACCGGATAAGGAAATTTTTCCGCTCAGGATAAAAAAGAAAATGGCGGATTGGGTATCACATGTGCAGGTTTGTTGTTGTTCTAGATCTCGTGTTATGGTTACTTATCAATACGGCTGCTCACATTAGCTTCACGGAAGGCACATATTATTCACAAATTTATCTTCGATGGTCCGAATTCGACAGTTACAGCCAGTCAAACGGAGAACCGGACACAGTGGAGCTACTCCACCGCGAAATCTCATTATTTTACATGAAACGCTCTTCTGGGAAGATGGCATGCACTTTTTTGTTGGTTGTAGACATACACATGATAAATCGGACTGTTGCAAATACGATTTTAAGGAAAATTTGAAATTAGAAGGCCCACAGTGAGAAATCCTAGTTCAATTTTCAATACAACGCCCACGGGCAAGGAAATGGGTACAACGCATATGATAAGACACAAAATTTTCCGGGGAAAATGGTTGTTGTATGGTCGTAGCACTAGGAAATTTCCATCTCAGATTAGGTTTTCCGATATTAATAATTAGTCCTACATAGTTTAAAGCACCAATTGTGACCTTTAGGAAACGTTCACAGTGTGTTTGCATTGTTTGGCATGTGCATTGCTCTGGTTCTAGCAATGTACCCACCCCCCCACCCCCAATCCACACACACATACACACACACTATGAATCTAGGACGATTTGGCCCGGACGATTTGACCTAGGAGAATTCGGCCAAGGAGAATGTGGTCCGTAAAAAATATTGCGTAGGACAACAAGGCTAATATAATGTCCTATACAAATTGACATTTAATTGTTTTGTGTTTGTTTTCAGTAATGCCTATTGGTTTGTTTGTTTTGGAGTTTAACGGCCCAGTCAACACTATTTTAGGTCATTTTTGAGCCGGTCAGTTTACCTATCCACACGTTTCCTGGACAGGCTTATACGTAAGCGGTTAACCAGTACACTGTGCATTCTTTCGCCAGAAACTGACAACTGCCCTTCTTGAATCAGCGGAAGGGAGAGAATGACCGTAGAAAAGATTTCATGATCAATCTCCACGAAAGAATGTTGCCGACCCCGGCGGGAATCGAACCCGCGTCCTCCTGATCACCAGTCAGACGCGCATCCGACTGAGCCACTGAGGCCGGCAATGCCTCTTGGAAGGAACATTTTAAAGAAGATTTTAATCAATTAGAAATTTTATTTTTGTTTTTAAAACTATATCTTTAAGCCTGTGGTATTCTGACTGGCCGAAATCGTTAGTAGCAAAGACATAATAATGGATAACTATATAAAAAAAAGAAAGAAAAAAAGAGATACATTTGTTGATTTTGTTTAAACTTGTTGGAAGAGAATATCAATTAGCATTTGGTTAACTGGCTGACTGATTTGCTGACAGGTCATGCTTCCTTGCTTTCTTTTCTTGCTTGAGGTTTAACGTCCCCGCCAACACCGATTTTGGGGGACTTTTGCCCGACATTGAGATGAAATGACATCTCAAGCAATGTCACCCAATGAAACCAATAGGGTTTATTAGCATGGACGGTCCGCCTCACGCCGCGGTTCCTGGAAAGACTTAGATCCTCTAAGCGGTTTACCAGTACTAGTGTGTGGGCCGGATTCAGCTCTGCGTGGAAGCATCATGCAGCCCATATATTTCTTCAAGCCCCTTCTGGGGGGACCTTACTATTACTGATGATGATGATGATGATCATCATCATCATCATGCTCGGTATTATTATATCAACAATCATCTTCACCACCACCACTATAACAACAACTACTACTACTATTACCACTACTACTACAAGTACTACTGATGAAGATGATTATGATCATAGTGGGTGTTATGATGATGATTGTGATCATGATTGCGGTAATGATGTCATCACAACCGCATCATCATCATCATCGTCATCACTATTGCCACTACTTTAACTACGACTAATAAATCATTTACTGATGAAAATTATTTACTACTACTGCTGCTGATGATGATGATGGTGATAATGTTGATGATGGCAGTAGTCATTTTTTCTGGCCAAAGTGGCATTTTATGAAAAATTATCATTATTAATAGTATTGTTATTATCATTATTCAAAATCCATTTTAAACCAAATTAAAATATAAAAAAAAATCACTTAAAGATCATTATTTCCTTACATGAATCCAGTCAAAAATCCATTTTCAACAAAATACAAGTGTGTCTGTCTATCATTGTAAAATGAAACAATATTGCATCAGCTTCAGCTGTTTCTTGTATTATTCTCAGGTAGGCGTGGTTTTAGGGGCGAGTTACTGCAACCTTATTTAAATCAAGAATTTGATTGGCCATGCTACAGGTCAGAGAAAATCAGATCTCGGCCAACTTGTTTACACAAGGTGGCCTCGGTCTTGATGTTCTGTATCGATTACTTAATTCCCTGCTAGCATTCTACATAAATCTACAGCGGGCCGTTAGCGGCCCGTCAGCTACCCTGACGGGCCGCTAACGGCCCGCTGTAGATTTATGTAGAATGCTTACTGGGTAAGCTGCTATTCCTAAACCATTAAACTACTCATTATATGTGTCATATGGGTGAAGTTTTAGTGACCCAGTACCAATGTAGGAGACGCGTGTATTTTATCCCAAAATAAAGCTAGTTTTCTAAAAGGTGCTGCATTAGGAACACAGTTCACGATTGTGCACTAGTACCACCACCTTCAATGTGTTATTCCAGTAAAATGCATGTTCCGATTAAAGTTTTAAGATTCCTACAAACATAAACTTTTGGAAATTTCTGTGGTGTTTATGTATAAAACATCTCGAAATGGATATTATATAAGTTTTAGTTTGACGTGTGGGTCCTTCTTCGTTATAGTTTTGCTCTAATGAAATATCAACATACTGATATAAACACACAGTCGTCGACTATGACCGGAAACATGTTTTTTTTTTTTTGTTTTGCAAACGTTTATTTTGAATAATGATAATAACAATACTATTAATAATGATAATTTTTCATAAAATGCCACTTTGGCCAGAAAAAAAGACTTCTGCCATCATCAACATTATCATCATCATCATCAGCAGCAGCAGTAGTAGTAAATAATTTTCATCAGTAAATGATTTATTAGTCGTTGTTAAAGTAGTAGCAATAGTGATGACGATGATGATGATGATGCGGTTGTGATGACATCATTACCGCAATCATGATCACAATCATCATCATAACACCCACTATGATCATAATCATCTTCATCAGTAGTACTTGTAGTAGTAGTGGTAATAGTAGTAGTAGTTGTTGTTATAGTGGTGGTGGTGAAGATGATTGTTGATATAATAATACCGAGCATGATGATGATGATGATCATCATCATCATCATCAGTAATAGTAAGGTCACCCCCAGAAGGGGCTTGAAGAAATATATGGGCTGCATGATGCTTCCACGCAGAGCTGAATCCGGCCCACACACTAGTACTGGTAAACCGCTTAGAGGATCTAAGCCTGTCCAGGAACGGCATGAGGCGGACCGTCCATGCTAATAAACCCTATTGGTTTCATTGGGTGATCGGCCCCCGCCACTAGGGGCTTGAAGAAATATATGGGCTGCATGGGCTTCTACGCAGAGCTGAATCCGGCCCGCACACTAGTACTGGTAAACCGCTTAGAGGATCTAAGCCTGTCCAGGAACCGCGGTGCGAGGCGGACCGTCCATGCTAATAAACCCTTTTGTTTTCATTGGGCGACAGGGCTTGAGATGTCATTTCATCTCAATGTCGGGTAAAAGTCCCACAAAATTGGAAGCAATGTCTCCAAAATGACCTTTACAGTGTTGACGGGGACGTTAAACCTCAAATCAAACAAAAAATCATTGGGTGACATTGCTTGAGATGTCATTTCATCTCAATGTCGGGCAAAAGTCTAAAAAAATCGGAAGCAACGTCTCCAAAATGACATTTACAGTGTTGGCGGGGACGTTAAACCTCAAGCAAGAAAAGAAAGCAAGGAAACATGACCTGTCAGCAAATCAGTCAGCCAGTTAACCAAATGCTAATTGATATTCTCTTCCAACAAGTTTAAACAAAATCAATAAATTTATCTTTTTTTATTCTTTCTTTTTTTATATAGTTAGCAATTATTATGTCTTTGCTACTAACGATTTCGGCCAGTCAGAATACCACAGGCTTAAAGATATAGTTTTAAAAACAAAAATAAAATTTCTAATTGATTAAAATATTCTTTAAAATGTTCCTTCCAAGAGGCATTGCCGGCCTCGGTGGCTCAGTCGGATGCGCGTCTGACTGGTGATCAGGAGGACGCGAGTTCGATTCCCGCCGGGGTCGGCAACATTCTTTCGTGGAGATTGATCATGAAATCTTTTCTACGGTCATTCTCCACCTTCCGCTGATTCAAGAAGGGCAGTTGTCAGTTTCTGGCGAAAGAATGTACAGTGTACTGGTTAACCGCTTACGTATAAGCCTGTCCAGGAAAAGTGTGGATAGGTAAACTGACCGGCTCAAAAATGACCTAAAATAGTGTTGACTGAGCCGTTAAACTCCAAAACAAACAAACAAACCAATAGGCATTACTGAAAACAAACCCAAAACATTTTAATGTCAATTTGCACAGGACATTATATTAGCCTTGTTGTCCTACGCAATATTTTTTACGGACCACATTCTCCTTGGCCGAATTCTCCTAGGTCAAATCGTCCGGGCCAAATCGTCCTAGATTCATAGTGTGTGTGTATGTGTGTGTGGATTGGGGGGGGGGGGTACATTGCTAGAACCAGAGCAATGCCCATGCCAAGACAATGCACACAAACTGTGAACGTTTCCTAAAGGTCACAATTGGTGCTTTAAACTATGTAGGACTAATTATTAATATCGGAAAAACTAATCTGAGATGGAAATTTCCTAGTGCTACGACCATACAACAACCATTTTCCCCGGAAAATTTTGTGTCTTATCATATGCGTTGTACCCATTTCCTTGCCCGTGGGCGTTGTATTGAAAATTGAACTAGGATTTCTCACTGTGGGCCTTCTAATTTCAAATTTTCCTTAAATCGTATTTGCAACAGTCCGATTTATCATGTGTATGTCTACAACCAACAAAAAAGTGCATGCCATCTTCCCAGAAGAGAGTTTCATGTAAAATAATGAGATTTTGCGGTGGAGTAGCTTCACTGTGTCCGGTTCTCCGTTTGACTGGCTATGACTGTCGAATTCGGACCATCGAAGATAAATTTGTGAATAATATGTGCCTTCCGTGAAGCTAATGTGAGCAGCCGTATTGATAAGTAACCATAACACGAGATCTAGAACAACAACAAACCTGCACATGTGATACCCAATCCGCCATTTTCTTTTTTATCCTGAGCGGAAAAATTTCCTTATCCGGTGTGTTTGTTCCTTACCCTGCGCGCTTGCCTTTACCAGTGTGTATACCAGCTTGTACTTTTTTTGGTCAGTCGACCTAAGTTACTACGAGGACTGTTCAAATATGAATGCAAGTAGAACGTTTTCTCATGCACTAATGCGAAAATCACCTGGAAATAAATATCACAGCGTAGAAAAACATTTTACCTATACATTGATACCAAACCTGTTAAAATCCGTTGACTTTAACCATGTATATTGTTCGATAAACACTGTCTACTCTTGTATACTAATACAAAACATGGTTGGAAGAAGGTCAGAGTACGCCGTTGAAATACGGTCCTATATTAAGAATCGTTGTATTCTTGGTATACGGTTCAAAGACATTTTTGATGAAATATGTTCGGTTTATGGGCATAATGAAATGTCTTTTCCGACAGTTTTTCGTTGGTGTAAGAAATTCAGCTGTGGGCTAGGCTCAACAGAAGATGCACCACATGATCGTCGGCCGAAAAGAGCAACATCTGCCAAGATGGTTGCTAGAGTGAAAGAAATAGTTGCTACCGATGCACGATACACAACTAGGCAAATAGCTATTATGGTTGGCATCTCATTAGGAGCAGCTCATACAATTCTGAAACGGGATTCGAAAATGAGAAAGATCTGTGCTAGATGGATTCCCCATCTGTTGACAGATGAACAGAAAAAGACACGCGTTCAGTGCGCCAAGAATTTGCTTAAAAAGTTTCCAAATTACAATGTACGGTCTTTCGCTAATTTCGCCACAGGTGACGAGACATGGGTTCACTTTTTTGAGCCAAAACGAAAGATTCAGAACAAAATATGGGCAACAAAGTATTGCAAAAGACTATGCATTGCAAAGCGGACCATGAGCGTCAAGAAGGTACTGTATGCCATATTCTTTTCAAATCAGGGCCCTGCTATTTAGGTTGCTGTGCCTAAAGGCAAATCTGTAAATGCGAAGTTTTACAAGAGAAAATTGAATAAATATTTCAAAGAACGAAGACCCGCAACTGGTTTGGCCAATGTCAGATTGCTACATGACAATGCGTTATCGTACAAGGCGTTCATTGTGCAAGACTATCTGAAGCAGGAAAAGGTTGTTGAACTCCCTCATCCCCCGTATTCCCCTGACCTTGCCCCGTGTGACTTTTTTTTTTTGTTCCCGCGGCTGAAAAAATACCTTTCTGGTCGAAAATTTGTACAACGCAAACACCTCGGTTCTGCAAGATTCCAGTGTCTTCATAGTATCCCTCGAAAAGACTACCAAAATGCATTCAATGATTGGATCAGAAGACTGAAAGTTTGTATATCTGTTAAAGGGGAATTCTTTGAGGGGACAAAATAAATTTTTCATCGAAATCTATCACGGAATCATTTTTATGTGCTTAGTTGCATTCATATTTGAACAGTCCTCGTAGCACAATAACTTTAAGTTGCTGTATACGAAAGCCAGACTATGGTTATTTATCGTCGCGTTATTCTTATTGCTGTGTTCTGACGCTTATGACCCACAAAGAGGTTTGGCGCGTCGTTAACCCTTATCTTGCTGAATATTCATTTAAGCCACACCCATTTCTGTTTATCAACCAATCAAATTACTTGATGTAATTTATTGCTACAAATTCATAAACTGAATGCCAAACAGTGTAGATCCTGATCAGATGGCTTCTTCAGAAGCCATCTGATCTGGATCTACACTGTTTGCAAAGATAGGGGTTGCCGTGAACAGCAAGATAAGGGTTAAACTCGAAAACATCATCATCTTATTGCTGTGAAGTCAGAGTGTTGTGTGCGGCAGAGTCGATTTAGACTGGACTCCTGTGTTGAGTTTGGCAAACAGTGTAGACCCAGAACGCAGCGTCAGGTCAGAGTCTTCTTTGTTTGCTTAAATTACAAAAAAATTAAAGGGTTTAACGTGACCAGCAAATCAGTTGAAGAGGAGGTTCAAGCGAGCACAAAAAACTATCCCAGCAGGCACATGGCGGAATTGTGACATCACATCAACGTTGATACAACGTCATGACTTTTATGCAACGTCACACCAACGTCGGTGCAATGTCATGACGTTGCACCGACGTTGATTTGACGTGTCTGTGACGTGTGCCCGCTAGGATGTTTTTGGTGTATAACTAAGAAAAATATCACAAATTTTCATCAGAAAAAAAAATACTGTTTTAGATGTATGAAAGAATGCACTAAATCACTGACATTGTAATGCTGTACATGTCACTCTGTTGAGACTAGGCCACTACGTTAACACATCCGTGTCACATACTAGAGTCTTTCGGCCCCCTCCCATTGGGGCTTGAAGAAATATATGGGCTGCATGATGCTTCCACGCAGAGCTGAAACCGACCTGCATACGAGTACTGGTAAACCGCTTAGAGGATCTAAGCCTGCCCAGGCAAAGCGGTGCGAGTCGGTCCGTCCATGCTTATATACCCTATTGGTTTCATTGGAAGGCAGAGCTTGAGATGTCATTTCATCTCAATGTCGGGTAAAAGTCCCACAAAATTGGAAGCAACGTCTCCGAAACGACCTTTACAGTGTTAACGGGGACGTTAAACCTCAAATCAAACAAACAGAGTACAGTCTTTCGTATCTCCGAAATCTTTTTTTCTGATAACAAGTTGTGATATTTTTCTTTTTTTTATACTCCGCAAAAGGTTTGTGGATGCTCGTTAAAACTGCCTCGATGAGGATGTTCTAACGAGTACACACAACCTATGTCTTTGAAGAGAAATGAGAAAAATAATGTATACCCGTGTAAGCATCGGTTTTCTCTATATAAAGTGGGGTTTAGAAGGGTGTTCATTACACGGACCTGTACATATGATGGCGGCAACAAAGGTTCAAGTGAGATGCTGCCTTGCCTGAGTATTTGATGGTCGTCTTTGCAACCACTTTTCACATGAGCTAACTGATTTAATGTGCCCAAAATTTATGTGGAATTAAAAACATGATAAACCAGGGAACTATTGACCCTACCTACGATCCAGGAACCAGTTGCTCCCCATCCGGTGGCTGCAGACCAGTAGTTTACGGTTGTAGAGTTCGGGTCTTGGTACTCTAAGAACTGGCCAGTGCCAGGTATCAAACCATCGCCAACACGTATGTATCCACCAGACCAGCTAATCCAGAAAGATATATACACATTGCAGTCGACTGGATTGTGGCCAGACATCGTGGCCAAATGGGTTCCCTGTTTCGCCTTTCGAATGACTGACTGAGTATTATTCCAGCCACCTTCAGAAATAATGAATACATAATACAAAATAATTACTTCAGCATTAAACATCCAACTGTTCATAGCCCACAAAACCTAGAAACGGGCATCCGTAGACTTGTAGCTTTTTTGAGACGCTTCGCTCCCGTGAAAATTCTAATAAAATATTTTTGGTATTTTTTTTTTCCAAAAATAAAAGGATTTTCTCTTCTTACTTTGGCGATGTAACGTAATTGAACAGCTGTTCGTAGGGGTTTTCAACACATTCGATAAAATATGTTTTCAACACATTCGATGAAATATGTTTTCAACACACTCGATGAAATATGTTTTCAACACACTCGATGAAATATGTTTTCAACACATTCGATGAAATATGTTGTCAACACATTCGACGAAATATTGGTATTTATAAAAAAAGGCATTCGTTCGTTCGTTTAGGTTAAGACTTTTTATGTCTGCCATGGTCAAGCGAACAGAACTCCATAGCTCCACAAAAAGACATATGTTAAGGGTTTCTCTGCTGCAAATCGTGGCAGTTTGTCCAAAAAGAGCAAATGGTCCCGCCATAGAAAATGAAGCACTGCCTGTTTTTGAAATTTAAAAGGCTGGTCGAAAAATGAGCTGAAAATGTACAGAAATCAGTGCCAATACGACTGCAAATCGTAATTTCTATACTTTGCTCAAGAGCGATAAGTGATTCAATAGTGCTCTTTCTTTTTGCCGCTTGATATTGGCCAATTGACAAAGGCTGCAAATGGAGCATGCCTATGCAGGTTTCCATGTAGCAACACAAGCGGGTTAAGATACTTTCAACACTGAGACAACATATGGTATAAGGTATTAATGATAATAATAATAGTAAAAATGACAATCATAATAATAATAATGATAATTAAACAGAAACGTTGTATGTCTACTGGTAAAGCTACAACAGCGCAGGGCTGTTATTGTTTGTTTGAGTACAATGTATTAAAATGGAGTGTGAATGTGTGTGTGTGTATGTGTAGGTGTGTGTATTCGGGTTTAACGTCGCTTTCAACAATTTTTAGTTATATCACGACGGTGTCTGGTTTCGACAGGGAGCTCAATGCTCAATTTTATAGTGCTGCCTCACTGAAGTATCATGTCCCAGACACATTACATGATACCACACCCAGTCACATTATCCTGACACTGGGTCGACCAGTCCTAGCTCTACCCCGTAAATCTGAGTGCCAAGCGAGGAGCAGCTAGTACCATTTTTAACGACTTTGGTATGTCGCGGCCCGGGATCGAACCCGTGACCTCCCGTTCCCCGGAGCGGACACTCTACCAACTGAGCTATCGGGGCCGGTATATATTAAAATGGAATGGATAAATAAATATGATTACTATAATCATAATAAAAACTAAAAGAAAACATAATTTTTCAAAGAAGTTAACAGTTTTATATGAATAAGTTGATCTCGACGCTGAAAAGGAAGGTGAAGATTATACAAAGACAAGACAGGTTTTATGTAGAGTGTCAGAGGATAGATCTGAAGAGAAGATTATATGGACATGGAAAAAAAGAGACCCTTAATTCGCTTTCTTCTTCTTCTTCAAATCCAGCTTTGACGTATTTTTTTTTTTTTTTTTTTTTTTTTTTTGTTGTTTTGTTTCAAGATATTTAATTTTTGTGGACATTGCTGAAGGTAAACATTTATTAATACAATAGATACTAAAAAAAAAAAAAAAAAAAAAAAAAAAAAGATCTAACATGTGGCAAAAATAGTTTGTTGTAATTTTTGGAACCAGGGACCAAATTTCGTATCAAACAAACAAACAAGCAAACACAATTATTACTCATGTATAAAGGTGTTGTCTTTGGCCAGCTGTAACAATTGATGCGAAAACTGTTGATCCTTTGAAGATATTTTTGTTTTGTATTCAGACTGGTTGGAATTTAGGCTGATAATTCCAATTGTTATTAATATCATGGTTTGACAAAAGATCCTAAAATGATTTGTAAACGTAGCTGACAAACAAGCTGCTTATGCAAGTGGCTGATTAATAAAATTGTTGAAATGTTCGAACATTAGATGTAAAAAGACAAAGGGATGCATAAACAATTGGATAGGTAATTATAGAAACATGATTGATTGACTCTGGTGCGTGAAAGACCTGTTTAACACCCTATTGCTAAATGGTCCCTGGTTTCCATGAACAGAAGAGAAGAAACAGAAACACGCGCGCGCGCACACACACACACACACACACACACACACACACACACACACACACACACACACACTCACACACAAAAAGTGGTAATTTATAAATTTCACACCAATTAAGCAATGAAAAAAAGCAAATTTTATTTTATAGGAAAAACAAACCAAGAAGGCTGACCGCGTTGCCAATGTGAAAAATAACACAGTCATATTATTTTTCACACTGTGAGTGTCAAAATATTATTTTTATTTGTTTCAAATAGTATAATGTTATCAATCAAGTAATTTCGTACTGGCCCAATTTGTGTAGGCGTGTTACCATCACGAAAGCAACCCTAATTATTCTGATCCCCTTGAACCCAACTTTTATATAGTAAAACTGGGGTTATCTGGGGTAAACCTTATTTTCCTTATTTCTGCTCTAAAATATAGACTGTGGGTATTCGTTAGAACCGCCTCATCGAGGCGGTTCTAACGAGTACCCACAATCTATATTTTGAGAAGAAATAAGAAAAAAACACAATTTTACATCTTCAAATTATCCTTTTCGGCGGGAAATTTTACACAAAATATTTGTATAGGCACATCCAAAGGCTACGTCACATAAGGTCAAAGGTCATTAGCCTCGTTTTATCTGGTGGGCAAAAAAACTTCCGGTTCCATACTCTGCCGTTGATGTAGCACGAATTGTTTTCTATCAAAACTGTTTGCCACAAACCATTTTTGACATTAAACTGCCTCTTCTTCGTATAAAATTGGATAGAAAATATACATACTTTAATCTTATTTCCATTCGTTAAATAAAGCGAATCCATTACGTTTTGGCACGATGGTGGGTTGTTTTATAACGCTTTTTAGGCAACAAAATGTGCGATAAAATGTCAGAAGAGACTGGTTCTATATCATTTATAACTTCAAAAACACAAACTGAAAAGGATCCGTTAATTTTGTGGAGAAGAAAAAAGTTTAATCACACGATAAATATTCGAAATTCACATGTATACTGTACGCCAACAGTCATGTTTTTGCCAACCAGATAAAAGAGTACCTCTGCAGGGGAGGTAATTGGTGCATGCGCAGTGAAATGTAAACACGGTCACTTGTCAAAACATTGGATCCGTCTATAGGCATGTTTTCGTAATGACATCTTCAAACATTGTTCCAACAATTGATTGGTGGAACGGTCATTACGAAAACACGCCTATACAAATGCATCTAAATATTAACTCCGAAACAAAAACGAAAATTTTAAGATGAGAAATTGTGATATTTTTCTTATTTCTACTCAAATCATCGAGGCGGTTATAAGGAGTACCCCAATCTATATTTTAGAGCAGAAATGAGAAAAATAAGGTTTGCCCCTGTAAACTCCAGTTTACTATATAGAAGTGAGGTTCAAGGGGGGGGGGGGGGGGTCAAATAGAGGATATTTGATTTTGTCAGTGTAAGATCGATTTTTATCTCACCGACTGAACACGAAAACTAGTTTTTTCACGAGTGGCGTAGCCACGAGTCAAAATACACCTTTTGGTGTTCATGAGTGAAATAAAAATTAATCTTACACTAAAACAATCAATTTTTCTGTATCTTTCATGCTTTAAACTGTAATTTATAAAGCATTTTCAAAGCAAAAGCCATTATCACAGAGAATAAACTTTTTCCAGGACGATTTCGCGTTGATTTAGAGGTGTTCAGCGTGTTAACTCGGTATAATATTGGGTGTAATATTGGGTGTATATTTGTACCTGAAAACAGCTTAGAATGTTCTTTTTTCAAATGGTTTGTTTGAAATTTGCATTCAAATAATTTCCGCATTTGCTACGCTCGTCTGCCATCGCGTGCTTTATTTACATTGCGTATGTGCAAAAAGTGACGCCATCAACGTCCGAATGACGCGAAAACATGCGTGACGTAATTTCTGACACTATTTATAACGTATAGCTCATTGACATCTAACATCCAAAGAAATAATGTGAAATTTTTCGAAGAAACATCGAATTCACAAACAGTGAAAATAAAAATCGGAATGTCACTGTTTCAAACATTGACAATGTTGATTTCGATTTCACTGAGAAATCTCTATATTTCACTGAAAAGCATGTAAGAAATATACATATATATAAATATATATGTTTTCGTGATGATAAGAAAATTTACTCGGACAATGTACCCATTCTATTTACCATATCAAAGTAACAATGAAATGACTGCAAAGATTCAAAATAATTAGCGGAATTACAACCAAGTCAACTCCAATAAACCCCCGCTTTTACACACGCTTGTGCTGAAACGGCGACTTTCAAACCTCAAGAACTAGATTTTTTAAACGCAATTTCGTTCCTATTTTAAAGTCAAAACATACATCATGAGTGCTTTTTAGAGCCACTGAAATGTTTTGAGCAAAGCAAAAATAAGGGAAAATAATTTCTTGCACACCAGACAAGGAAATCCGTGATTTCACCCTGGGATAGAAATTTATGTTCTGACCCTGGTGTTCCGACCCAAAAACGAATATAATCGCGTGTTTGATAAATGCACTGGTCGATTATGACCTCGTATGCGCCGTCGTTAAGGATGACGTCACAGCAACGTCACTAAACATTCCTGCGGTGTCAACACAATATGGCGGACGATGGTAACCGAAGTGACTGCAGCATTAAAAATCCGCGTTAAGAAATCGAAGGTATGCAAGAAAAAGAATTCAATATGGGTGTGAGGGGTAGATGGAAAAATCCGTCCCTCGGGATCACTGTCCGGCATCACTTGGAAAGCCTCGTGACGCCGGACAGTGTCCCTCGGGACGGATTTTTCCATCACACCTCACACCCTTATAAGATTCTTATAGCATGCCCCCGATAAAACAAAAACAAGTGGACCATGAGGTCTTGATCGCTCCCCTTAGCTCTGTGTATTATTTGGTCCCTTTTTCCCTATCTAAGTGACTATTATCTTTGGCACTGAAAAATATCAAATGACCGAAATTGGCAGAGTGACTGTTTCTGGCCATAATATGCTTCCTTTCGTGTTTTATATATCTGTAAAAATATGGGTGTGAGGGGTAGATGGAAAAATCCGTCCCTCGGGATCACTGTCCGGCATCACTTGGAAAGCCTCGTGACGCCGGACAGTGTCCCTCGGGACGGATTTTTCCATCACACCTCACACCCTTATAAGATTCTTATAGCATGCCCCCGATAAAACAAAAACAAGTGGACCATGGGGTCTTGATCGCTCCTCTTAGCTCTGTGTATTATTTGGTCCCTTTTTCCCTATCTAAGTGACTATTATCTTTGGCACTGAAAAATATCAAATGACCGAAATTGGCAGAGTGACTGTTTCTGGCCATAATATGCTTCCTTTCGTGTTTTATATATCTGTAAAAAGTTCAAGATATTCAATATTGCAAAACAAAACATTTTTCAAATCCATTCATGGTTGATTGCTCAAGATCAAGGATGGTCAGAGTGATGGACCTTGGCTATAATATGCTTCCTTTAATTGTCAATATATCTGTGAAGTTACATCCATATTATTCCATTAAGTATATAGAGGATCTTACACGAGTGGTCATTTCATTTCGGCGTGTTTCATAAATTTCATATGAAATGACCACCGGCCCCGATAGCTCAGTTGGTAGAGTGTCCGCTCCGGGGAACGGGAGGTCACGGGTTCGATCCCGGGCCGCGACATACCAAAGTCGTTAAAAATGGTACTAGCTGCTCCTCGTTTGGCACTCAGATTTACGGGTAGAGCTAGGACTGGTCGATCCAGTGTCAGGATAATGTGACTGGGTGTGGTATCATGTAATGTGTCTGGGACATGATACTTCAGTGAGGCAGCACTATAAAAGTGAGCATTGAGCTCCCTGTCGCAACCAGACACCGTCGTGATATGACTGAAAAATTGTTGAAAGCGACGTTAAACCCGAACACACACACACACACACACACACACACACACACACACACACACACACACACACACACACACACACACACACACACACACACACACACACACACACACACACACATATGAAATGACCACGAGTGTAAGATTCTCTTTATCATATGACTACTTTAAATTGGATTTTATCGCCTTTTAATTTGACAATTTTTCTGCGAAAAATGCATTGTTGACATGGACGTCGTCATGACGTTACTTAATCCCGCTAAAGTGTTATTACACGTGTGGTTATATGATTTTTATTACACGACGTTATCCACTGCTTATCAACGACGTCATATGATAAAGGAAATAAATTTTATGGGAATCTATAACGGCCAAAACTCTGTCAAATCTTAACGTATTTTGCCAATTAACAATTCCAAACTGGCTTCCTTTAGTGGTCTATTCATCTGTGAAACTTCATCTAAATATTCAATAAAGTAAATGAAGAAAAAAATCCAAAAACCATTGCCAATGGCCATAACTCTGTCAAAGTGTCAAAGAAAATCCATGAAAACATATTCAAATTATCGATCAGAAACGCCCAAAAACCACGTATTTCGAACTGAAAAGGGCTGTAAAATAGAAGTGGAGGCAATGATCAGGAATCGATACAATTAACCCACAGTTCCCACCAGAGACACCAAAAGGAAAGAAACACAAACATGAAACAACAGACCCTAATAAAAACATCTATAGCGGAAAGCCAAAAGGACATTTACTGTCCCACAAAATGGCCAATAGGCTATCCAAAATAAAATAATATAAGCGACACAAAAACCCAAAGACTAACCATAAAAAAAAAAAAAAAAAAAAAACCGCGACAGAAGAACCGCCTTGGAACGGTCAGCGGAAACGAAATCCACTGGGGTTGGGGGGGGGGGGCTTAAATCGATTTTACGTGGCCGCAATCCTCGCCCTTACTTCCGTCGCGATTAAGACAAATAATTTGTTCATTCCGCATGAAGGCCTCCTAACTCTGACAAATATTAACAGATGTTTCCCATTAACAATCCCAAACCATAAACATGTATGCAAAATTTAAAACAAAACTGTGAAAAAATATCCAAGTTATCAACCGGAAATGGTGTGGACGGATGGACGGACGTATGGACAGATACTTGAAGGTATATCATAATACCCCACCAATATCTGCTGGTTGGGTATAAAATGTATTGTTCCGCCTTTTTCCATTTAAAAGCCAAATGTCCCAAATTTGACCTTGGTGTAAAATAGGTCAAGGTTAACCTAGGGTCATCATTTTTATAAATTTTGTGGTACTCAATCACCTGATACTACATACCAAGTTTCAAGACAATCAGCCAAGTGACTCTGAAGATGAAATTTTTTTAAGGTTTTTAGCATTGTGGGGCGCTGTGGTGCAGTGGTAAAGCATCGGCTTTGAGACCGAAATGTAGCCGGTTCGATCCTCTAAAGCGCCACGTGTTGTTTCCTTGAGCAAGAAACTTTATCCACATTGCTTAGTACTGGTTCCAAAAGAGGGCCATATTGAAGATTAGTACTAGTACTTAATGTGTTACCCTCTATAAATACGGTCGATAATTACCATATTTGTGCATGGGGACCATCTTAGTCACATGACCTGGAGCTTTCAAATAAATTGGCAGTCCCTCAGTGTCCTTAATATATATATAATTAAAATGAAATTGGCACAGTGGTTTCAGAGAAAGTGTATTTGGAAATCAAACCAAATGGCCTTGACCTTTAGCATTCATTTTGAACATGGATCTATTCTCATTTCACAGACCATAATATTTTTCGAAAAATGCATTGTTCCACCTTTTCACTACTACAAAAGCCAATCGAACCAAGTTGACCTTGATGTAACATAGGTCACGTCATCCTAGGGTCATAATTGTGGCTATTTTCTATTAAAAGAGTTAGGCGTAAAAAATAGCTGTGCTCCCGCTAACATGCTGAAAACAATTTTGGTCGATAGGTAGGAGAAACATTTTTTTTTTATCATTTTATTTTTTTTTCCCGAAAAAACAGGGTCGGGCCTATATTTTTTATGTAATTTGTTTTTGTACATGTTTTTGTCAATGAAATTGATATGTTGAGACTTGAACTGTATATCATAATTGATTTTACATGCTCAAAAATGTCAGTGCGTATTTTGGAAAGTACTAAACAGTGCCCAAAACTACAAAAAAAGTGTACCTCAACACGCGAAATGACTATGGGAAAATGCATCTAAGACACTGGGTAGGGTCGGGAGGAGAAACTGGTAGGATCGGTGTTTTAATTTTTATTTTGTTCTTTTATTGATAAAAGAAGTAGAGTCGGGGAGTCTGAAGCAGGGTGGGTCGGGTAAGCGGAACCACAGCTATTTCTAGGCCTTATTCCAACAAGATGACCGAAGAGCTTTTCTGCTTAGTAAGTTTGGGTTGCCTGACAAACAATCGACGCAAAATAGCCGTGTTATTTGTTCCACTATGATGTCAGATTGTTCGTGCATTTAAAAATCTTGACTGTAATCATGTGTTTGGTTTGGAAAACTGTATAGACCAAGATCAGACGCCGCATATCGCGGCGTCTCAATACGTAAACACGCCTATACAAATACATTGCCACCTCTATCGCCGAAAAAATGAAAATTTTATTTTGAAAAATTGTGATATTTTTTCTTATTTCTGCTCCAAATATAGATTGTTGGCACTCGTTAGAACCGCTTCATCGAGGCGGTTCTAACGAGTACCCACAATCTATATTTTAGAGCAGAAATAAGAAAAATAAGGCATACCCCCGGAAACCCCAGTTTTACAATATAAAAGTGGGGTTCAAGGGGGTCAAAATTATATAGGCGTGTTTTCCTGATGCTGATCAGGGTCTCAACTGTTTGCATTAGGTACAAGAACTTTAGGATATACCGAAACAGTCCAAGTCCCCATTCATGACCATTTTTCCAGCCTGCACTTAGACAATCTGCCAATTAGTGCTGTCAGTGCTTTGATTTATGTACCCATAACCCACTGTGTACCGGAAACACCAAAAGATGTACCTTGGCAACCAGTGCAGGCGCAGAACACGGCGTCTGGTCAGGGCCTTCACTGTTAGCTAAAAGTTCAGTCATTTTCCAAATTAATTTTGAAGCAAACACAGCCTGAGACCCCTTCATTTTGAAATGGGCTCCAGGGGAAGATTCCATTTGCTACAAAAGGGTTAAATCCCTCTCTTCAGTGCATTTTAACATCAGTGAAGTTGGACACGTCCGTTCTACTAAATAGGGAGTCTAGCTGAATGGCCAGCAATATATACCCCGATAAGATGGCTCAGAGCCATCACATGAGGATCTAAAATATTTCCATATGTATCTGTACTGGGCTTTGGGTTGTAAGGGATAATCTTTGTTATTGTTCCGAGAGGCAGGTGGGTCAGACCGCAGACTCCATGACGGTTCCAGCGTAAAGGTTTACTTATTTAATGTTGGTTGGTACCTGATGCTCTGTCTCTAGTTGGGCCCATCGGAGTCTAACTGTTGGTTTTCCTTTGCTCAAGCATTTCAATTGTTTCTTGCTGTAGAGTCCTCACCGTTGTTTCATCTCTGGGGTTGTTTGATTTTTGTGTTCTTGGAGATATTGTACTGATGAATTTGGAAGCCTTCATCTGGACTGAACAAATTATATGTCTAAATCGCGAAGGAATTAAGGCCCCCAGTGAAACTCTTTTCACTGACCGTTCCAAGGCTGTTCTTCGGTCGCGGTTTATTTTGTTATGTTTGTCTTTGAGTATCTGTATCGCTTATATTTTTTTTTGTTTTGGATAGCCAATTGACCATTTTGTAGGAAAGCAATTGTCCTGTTGGCTTTCCGCTATTGATGTTTCCATTAGGGTCTAGATATTTCATGTTTGTGTTTCTTTCCCTTTGGTGTCTGTGATGGAAGGGATAGGTTAATTGCATCGATTCCTGATCATTGCCTTCACTTCTACATTGTAATCAAAATTAGGCAGTAACATATACATTGGAATCATAAGGGATAATTTGAAGCCGCCGATTGTAAACTCTATACAGGAATCATCTATTTCAGATACATAGACATACCATCATCTATTTGACACATTGAATTTTATTTTGGAGACATTTCCACAAGGAAATATCGAGAGTGGACTTACTGAAATCAAAACAATCATCTAAACCGTACACCCTTACGAGTATAGAAAAAAAAAAAAAAAAAACAAATAATAAATTAAGAACATATCATTAAAATTGGCAGTACTGATTTGAACTGAATACCAGTATTTAAAGCAATCGATGTAGACGTTGAGCAGCAGGCTGAGCAGACGCCGCGGCGTCTGATCTAAGTATACAGTTTTTGCTAAATGTCAGACGCTGACCTACATGTAAAATAAATATAGCGGACTATTTTCTGTTGTTAATCTTGGTTTCCCAAAATCAGTGATAGTCACGTGGACAACAGCATTAATTCAATTTCTGTGCTTTACAAATCAAATCAAATCAAATTTATTTCTCTAAGGTTATACAATATGATAACAACATGAGAAGCAAAAACGTTGTGCAAACATACTGTTTCATGGCGACACAGTGACATAAAGAGAATCGACAAAAGTCGAAAACAAAAACAAACCAGAGGACAACAACGGGTAAATCTGTTGTCATTACATGTAACCAACTTATTATTTCATCGTTTATTATTATCATTATTTATATTATTTTGTTTATCTGACCACGCCCGTTCCTGACTTTGAACCAATCAGATTACTTATATAATCTATTCCTGCAAATTTAAAAACTTAATTTCAAACAGTGTAGATCCTGATCAGACTCAGAAGTCATCTGATCTGGATCTACACTTTGTGCAAAGATACGTGTTATCAGGAACGGCAAGTTGTTGCACCGACTGATCCGTCTGTAGTAAACTATTTTCCATTCATAAAATCACCGAGCGTGAAACGGGTGAAAAATAAATAGGCCGTTACAAAGCATGTTCTGCACGAGCATAATTTAGTAGTTTTGTAAATGTGCAGACGTGTCACCAACACGCTAAAGAAAATGAATGGAATATGTTTACTACAAAGTGGTAAGTGTCATAAAATATTATACAGACGTCTCTCTCTCTCTCTCTCTCTCTCTCTCTCTCTCTCTCTCTCTCTCTCTCTCTCTCTCTCTCTCTCTCTCTCTCTCTCTCTCTCTCTCTCTTAACCAACCAATACAAACATGTAGACAGATTTCCATCACGAAAACACCGCGTCTATACAAACACACCGCAAACCCTACCGCCGAAAAAATGAAAATTCTCCTATTGAAATTTGTGATATCCATCCTATTCCCGCCCAAGCCACAGTCCCGGATACACGTTAGAACCGGCTCGTCGAGGCGGCTCCAACGAGCACCCACAATCCACACCCCAGAGCAGAAACAAGAAAAGTAAGCGCCGAAAAGAAAGGTTTATCGCTGTAAACCCCAGTTTTATGTTTGTTTGTTTGATTTGAGGTTTAACGTCCCCGTCAACACTGTAAAGGTCATTTTGGAGATGTTGCTTCCAATTTTGTGGGACTTTTACCTGACATTGAGATGAAATGACACCTCTAGCCCCATCGCCCAATGCAACCAATAGGGTTTATAAGCATTGACGGTCCGACACTCGCACCGCTTTGCCTGGGCATATAAAAGTGGGGTTCAAGGGGATCAAATTTTTATAGGCGTGTTTCCGTGATGTAAAGCGACTGCGTATAAGAGCAAATATTTAAGTCCGGGGTACATGTTAATTACCGTGTTTAAGCCAGTCAGCAACTTGTATGCTTATGTGAGGGCTACAGTTCTATGCTAGTGCGGCCTGGCCTTATTGATCAAACAAGGCCACTGCAATACCAGTCATTTAAGCTGTTAGACCTGCTCACTATCCCATAGCTCTGCCTTGCTAGAATTCGTGGATTGTGAGCAGGTGTTTTCATTTCCTACGGTGCTTAGTAGAACTAATCATCTCATAAGTAAAACAACAGTAAAACCAGTAATAATAATAATAATAATAATAATAATAATAATGCTCGGCCATCTATTATTTAGTTATTTTTTTATTTATTATCGTTGTCCAAAACTTATGGCCTTGCAATATCGTTCACATATACTGGGCTGGAAGGAGAAAGAGCTTATTAGTTGTCTAGAGGGCTGCTCAATTTCCTAGACTACTTTTAGTTTGTTTATGCTAAGAATAATAATGACAGTAATAATTATGATAGTTATAATCTGTTGCATACTTGATAAGGATTTATTTATATATTTATTTATTTATTTATTTATTTGTTTGCATGTTTGTTTCTGTAATGATCGGCATTGTTTTCTTTAGTTTTTTGTTGCTTAGCTTATCATTACAATAACACGTATGTGTCCTTACATAACGTCTTTCAATCGCATGTCAGTTTTGATTTTTATTTATTTATTTATTTATTTATTTAAAGTCCGAAAGTAGATTTTTGGCGCTCGTTGGAACTGCCTTGCAAAGGCGGTTCGAACGAGTGCCTACAATCAAGCTTTAAAGGAGAGATGAGGAAGCAAATATTTTACTCCTGTAGATCCCAGTTTTTCTATATGGAGTGGGGTTTGGTGGGCTGTTCATTTTACCTAATGGGAGAAAATACCCTGCGTCTCACATGGGAGCCCAGTCAACGGAACCACGCCAGAGAGCGTCCCAGTGCCTGTGAGTCAGCGCTCCTTACCAGTCTGTTGGCTTAGGGGGAAAATGGAGTAATCATTCTATACATAGGTTGGTATTTCAAGTGTGAAACAAGCTGTTCCTCATACTGCATTGTTTTATTGGTATCCTATCGGAAAGTTTTCATAATGATTTCTACAAAATCACAAAGATTCTTTATAACTGTACGATTGGAATTTGTCATTAACAAGTTCAATTTTTGGACATTGGGGTGTTTAAAAAAGAATGGTTTGACATACTTTTGCCTAGCTTCAGAAAAGTAAGCACAACTTAATACGTAATGGAATTCGTCGCCAATTTCGGCGTTACAAAGGGAGCATATCCTTTCACGTTTTGGTATGCTTGACCATCTTCCTAATTCTATAGGAAGCCGATGGTTTCTAGTTCTAAATGATGTCATTATTTTGCACTTATTATTAGGTAAAAATGTAAAATATGTGTTCATTTCAAAATTATCTTTAAAAATGCGATAATTTGTTCCGCTGGAAGATTAATCTACTACTGAACTCCACGACTGGACGTATTAGTCCTTAAGTTTTTGCTTAAAGGATTTGGTAAACCAATTTGTATTAATGGCGTCATTTGAATTCCATATATTGCTGTATCCATTGCAATTTACAAGATTTCTAATATTCTTTAACCATTTTGATTTTAATTTCCCCTGGTCATTTAGACTATGAATGATTTCATACAACAGTGTTGCAATTTCATTTTTTGAGTTGTATTTCAACTTAGTCCAATATCCTACCATCCTACTATGTATATCAATGGAGAGTGGATACGCACCAATTTCTCCATACACCATAAATGAAGGTGTCGATTTCTTAAGAAATCTTACAAAACAATCGACCGATAAAAAAATTGACCAGGTTGTCTTCTCATTATTCCCTATCAGTCTGTAAAGTTTCAAGGTCAATAACTTTAATAGGTAAAGTTTCAAGGTCAATAACTTTAATAGGTAAAGTTTCAAGGTCAATAACTTTGAAAGGTAAAGTTTCAAGGTCAATAACTTTAATAGGTAAAGTTTCAAGGTCAATAATTTTAAAAGGTAAAGTTTCAAGATCAATACCTTTAACCCTTTTTGTTCTAAATGGAATTTTCCTCCTTTATATATAGCAGGAGTCCATTTCAAAATTTAGGGTCGTCAGGATGTGTTTACTTCAAAATTTATTTGGAAAATGCCTGAACTTTTTGCAAACAGTGTAGGCCCTGATCAGACGCCGCGTTCTGCGGCGTCTGATCTGGGCCTGCACTGTTTGCCAGGGTACTCGTTTTGGGGTTTCTGGTACTGAATGGGTTAATAGGTTTTAGATATCTTGCTTACAAAGCTAAAATGCCGAAAGTTTCAAAAACCGTAACTAAAAAAAAAATATAACCGGTCATCTACAAATCATCCAAATTTCAAGACAATAGCTCATATTTTGCTTACAAACTTAACCTTAACCCCCGCCCATCGGGCTTGAAGAAATAGAAAGGCTGCATGATGCTCCCAAGCAGAGCTGAAATCAGACCGCACACGAGTACTGGTAAACAGCTTAGAGGACATAAGCCTGCCCAGGTAAAGCGGTGCGAGTCGGATCGTCCATGCTTATAAACCCTTTTGGTTTCATTGGGCGACATGACTTGAGGTGTCATTTCATCTGAATGTCGGGTAAAAGTCCCACAAAATTAGAAGCAGCGTCTCCAAAATGACATATACAGTGTTGACGGGGACGTTAAACCTCAAAACAAATAAACAAACAAACTTAATCTGACAAAATTTTCAATGGGCCATAACTCAAGAAATAAATTTTTGGATTTCTTTCAAAAGTTCATTTTCTTTTTAGGTCCTTTGAAATGTCGATGGACCTGCAATCCAAATTAACTTTGGCCAAGGTCTTTGAATGACCTTGACCTTTGGCATTCATAGACATTCATTTTGTACCGACTCTCATGTAATAGACTATGAATGTTTTTGAAAAATGTATCGTTCTATCTTTTCCTTGTTGATAGGCCTAAGGAACCACATCTGACATTGCTGTAAATAAGTCTATGTCAGCCTAGGGATATCATTTTAACAAAATTGGCAGTACTCAAGTCACCCAATGATGCATACAAAGTTTTAAGGCAATCGGTCCATTGTTTCTGGTAAAGTAGATTTTTTAATTTGTTGTAATATATTGGAGATTGGTGGCCATCTTGGTCATGTGACATGGACCATTTACACAACAATTTGTTCCACAACTGTCTGACGGCTGCCTATAAAATATAAATGAAATTGGCCAAGTGGTTTCAGAAAAAAAGTACAGTCGAACTTCAATGGCTCGAACACCTTTGGGACCTCGAAAATCTGTTCGAGACAGGGGTAGTTCGAGCCACTGAGGTTCTACTGTATTTGGTTCAAACAGTATTTATTTAATCTAAGTGAGACAACATTGCGATGTAAGCATGTAGCTTAAATGAAAGTCATCTCCTACAAAGAAATATATTTCAAAATGTCAATGGACCTGCAATTCCATGAGATCAAGGGCCAAGGTTGCTGAAGGACCTTGACCTTTATCATAAACATTCGTTTTGTACCTATTCTTGTGTCAAAGACCGCATTTTTTTTCGAAAAATGCATTGTTTTACCTTGGTAAAGCCTAAGGTACTAAATTTGACCTTTGCATAAAGAAGGTCAATCAAATCAGCTAAGTGCTTCTGGAAAGGAGTATGTCTTAAAAGTTTTTCACCATATTTGGGCATGACAGCCATCTTTGTCATGCGACCTGGACCACTAGAACAAAGTTGTTCCCCCGCTGTCAGAAGGCTGCATATAAAAGTTCAATGAAATTAGCCCAATGATTTCAGAGACACTGCATTTTGTTTCAAATGTCAATGGCACTGCAATCCAAGCAACCTGGGCCAATGTCACCAAATGACCTTGACCTTTACTATTCGAAAACATTCATTTTGTATTTATTCTAATGTCATAGACTACAATATTTTCGAAAAAAAAAATGCATTGTTTTACCATTTTACCATTGAAAATCCTATGGAACGGAAGCAAATTTGATCTTTGCGTAAACTAGGTCAAGATCAACATAGGGCCACCATTTTTGCAAACTTGGTACTACTTAGTAACCTGATGCTTCATATATAGCTTCAAGATAAGCGACCTAGTGGTACTGGAGAAGAAGATTTTTACGTCTTTTACCATATTTTGGCAGGGCGACCATCTTTTTCATGTGACCTCGACCATTCGAACAGGTTTTCGTTCCCTTACTGTTCTTAGGCTACATATAAAATTTAAATGAAATTGGCCTTGTGGTTTCGGAGAAAATGTATTTTGAAATGTCTATCGACCTGCAATGCAAGTGACTTTGGGCCAAGGTCACTGAATGACCTTGACCTTGAGCATTCATAGACCACAATATTTTTTTTCGAAATATGCATTGTTATACCGGTAACCAAAGAAAAGCCTACTGAACCAAATTTGACCTCGGCATAAAATAAGTCAAGATCAACCTAAAGTCATCATATTTGCAAACTCGGTAGTACTCAGTTACCCAAAGCTGCATAACCAAGTTTCAAGACAATCTGCCTAGAGTTTCTGGATAAGATTTTAAAGGTTTTACCATATTTGGGCATGGCGGCCATCTTGGTCCTGTGACCTGGACCATTCGAACAAATTTTAATTCCCTCAATGACCTAAGGTTGCATATAAAAGTTCAATGAAATCGGCCTAGTGGTTTTGGACAAAATATATTTTGAAATGTCAACGGATCTGCAATCCAGGCGACCGTGGGCCAAGATAACTGAATGACCTTGAACTTAAGCGTTCATAGACATTCATTTTGTACCTACTCCCATGTCATAGGCCACAATATTTTTGAAAACAAAATGCTTTATTTTACCCTTTTCCCATTGAAAAAGGGATCAGATTGGACCTGGGCGTAGAATAGGTCAAAGTCAACCAAGGGTCATCAGTTTTGCAAACTTGGAAGGACTTGGTCCTCCAATGCTACATATCAGGTTTCAAGACAATCGGCTTAGAGGTTCTGGAGAAGAATATTTTTAGGTTGTCACTATATTTCGGAGTGGCGGCCATCTTGGATATTTGACCTTAACCATTCGAACGAATTTTCGGTCCTTCACTGTCCCAAGGCTGCATATAGAATTTAAATTGGCCCAGTGGTTTCAGAAAAAATGTATTTTGCAAAGTGAACGGACCTGCAATCCAAGTGACGATTTATGTGGTAGACCATATGATGTTGCAACAATGCTAAATATCTAATCTCAGGGCCTTATAGTTCCAGAAGAAGATTTCTTTAGTTTTTTTTTGTTGTTGTTTTTTTTTTTTGTATTATTAGTCTACAGGAGCTAATGAGTAAGTGTATTGTAGTTTTACGTTCTACGAACAGTTAAGGTGATACGGAGACAGGACCTCAGTTTGTTTACATACTCACCCGGAGGTCTCAAGAAACCGGGGATCTGTCCTGCGATCCCTGATTTATCAGGCGCGTAGCATAGACACTACACCACTACCGGGCCCATTGTGTAGTCGGGCATGGTTGGTAGGATTAATGTAGGTGACCACTTATTGTTGCTACATACTAAATATCTAAGCTCTGGGCCTCATGGTTTCAGAGAATATAGATTTTTAAAGATTTTCTTATTATTATAATAAGTCACATGGGAGCTTATGGGCCCCGGGGCGTGTTCAACTTAGAGCCCAGGGGCATGCTTGGCAAAATTTATTTGGGTGACCACTTAGCATTGTTACATTTGAAATATCCTAGCTCAGTGACTTGTGGTTTCAGAGATTTTTAAGTTGTTTTTTTTTTCATTATAAGTCTATGGAAGCTAATGAGCTCCAGGGCGTGAACAATTCTGACCCTAGGGGAATGGTTGGCAGGATTTATGTAGATGTCCACTGTAATGTTGCTTCATACTAAATATCTAAGCTATGGGCTCTATGGTTTCAGAGAATAACATTTTGAAGCTTTTTTCCATTGTATGGGAGCTAAGGAGCCCCGGGGCATGGCCAGTTTAGATCACAGTGGCCTGATTGGCAGGATTTATGTAGGGGATCACTTGACATTGCTACATAATTAATATCTAATGTTTTGGCCTGAAGAAGATTTTTAAAGTTTTTTTTTTTTTTTCATTTTTAGTCTATGGCAGGTAATGAGCCCCGGGGCGTGGCCAATTTTGACCCCAGAGGCATGGTTGATAGGATTTATGTATGTGACCATTTCACACTGCTACATAGTGAAAATCTAAGCAATTTGCTATATGGTTCCAGAGAAGAGTTTTTTAAAGCTTTTTTTTTCATTATAAGTCGATGGGAGGTAAGGAGCCCCAGGGCGTGCCCAATTTAGACCCCAGGGGCATGATTGGCAGGATTTATGTAGGTAACCATTTCATGTTGCTACATACTAAATATCTAAGCTTTGGAAGATGTAGATTCAGAGAAGAAGATTTTTATTTAGTTTTTTTTTACCATTGTAAGTCCAATTTTGAACCCAGAGGCAGGGTTGGTAGGACTTATATAGGTGACCATTTCACGTTGCTGCATAATAAATATCTAAGCTATGGGCTTACAGAGAAAAAGATTTTTAAGCTCTTTTGTTTTCCATTATAAGTCTATGGGAGCTAAGGAGCCCCGGGGCGTGGCCAATTTAGACCCCAGGGGCGTGATTGGCAGGATTTATGTAAGGGACCACTTGGCGTTGTTACATTTGTTTGTTTGATTTGGGGTTTAAAGTCCCCGTCAACACTGTAAAGGTCATTTTGGAGACTTTGCTTCCAAATTTGTGGGAATTTTACCCGACATTGAGATGAAATGACATCTAAAGCCCTGTCGCCCAATGAAACCAATAGGGTTTATTAGCATGGGCGGTCCGCCTAGCACTGCGGTTCCTGGACAGGCTTAGATCCTCTAAGCGGTTTATCAGTACTAGTGTGCGGGCCGGATTCAGCTCTGCGTGGAAGCATCATGCAGCCCATATATTTCTTCAAGCCCCTATGGGCGGGGGGCATGGCGTTGCTACATACTTAATATCTAAGCTTTAGGCCTTGTGGATACAGGGAAGCAGATTTTATAAGCCCCGGGGTTGGCCAATTCTGACTCCTGGGGCATGGTTGGCAGGATTAATGTAGGTGACCATATTATGTAGTTACATACTAAATACCTTAGCTATGGGATTAATGGTTTCGGGGAAGAAGATTTCTGAAGCTTTTTTCCATTATAAGTCTATGGCAGCTTAGGCGCCCCGGTGCGTGTCCAATCTGGCACCACAGGAATACTCCGCAAGTAGGGGACCACTTGACGTTGCTACATACTAAATATCTAAGCTCTGGGCCTTTTGGTTTCAGAGAAGTTTTTTTATTTTTTTATTTTTACCCATTGTAACACCATGGGAGCTATATGTTGCCATTGCAACAAGAGTTTCCATCAGATCTGCCCCCAAACACACATTATGTATCTGTCCCCACTACCTGATAATGCTTCACATGGAATTTAAGCACGACTGGCCAACTGGCCAACTGGCTTTAAAGATATAGAGGATATTTGATTTTTTCAGTGTAAGATCGAATTTTATTTCATCGAATGAACACCAAAACTGTTATTTTCACGAGTGGCGTAGCCACGAGTGAAAATAGCAGTTTTGGTGTTCATGAGTGAAATAAAATTTGATCTTGCACTGAAAAAATCAAATTTTCTGTTTCTTACATGCTTCAAAAGGCAATATTTAGCGTCTTTAATGGTGTCGCTCACATTCGGAGAAAGTTATCTTTGTTCCTGTTCGTTTCGCGTCAATTTAGTGGTGTCCATCGTGTTTAGTGGGTATACTATTGGGTGTAAACTTAAAGTTTGCACCTGAGAAATGGCCTGGGATGGTATTAATGTGAATGATTAATGAAATAATTGAGAGAGTAGTTTTCCAAAAGAAGTTGCTGGCAAGTCTAACGTCGCGCGACAAAAGACGTGACGTCAGCGTCATAAATGACGTCAGTAACGTCCCCGTCACACATGAACGGGCTATGCGTCAATTAGAACACATTTCAGTATTGTTCAGTTATCTGACAAAGATAAAATTGAAATTAGAGTTAGATTTGAAGAAAAAAGTAGTCCCAAACAGTGAAAAATAAAAAATCGTATTTTCACTGTTTGAAACAGTGAAAATATCGATTTATATTTCACTGATAAATCTCTATCATTCATTGAAAAGCATGTAAGAAATACTTATTTGAAAATGTGAACGGACGACGGAGCATTGGTATTCTATTGCCTCACATGAGCTTAGCTAAAATGTCAATAGACCTGCAATCCACGTAACCTTGGGGCTAGATCACCAAATGACCTTGACCATTGGCACTCATAGACATTCATTTTGTACCTATTCTCATGCCATAGCCCGCAATATTTTTCGAAAATGGCATTGTTTTATACGTTTCCTATTAAAAAGCCTAAGGAATCAAATTTGACTTTAGCGTAGAATAGGTCATTATATTTGCAAACTTGGTAGTATTCAGTCACCTGATGCTACAAACCTAGTTTTAAGGCAATCGGTCCGGTGGTTCTGGAGAAGGTTTTTATGGGTTTTCATCATGTTTGGGCATAGCGACCATTTTGGTCATGCGGCCTGGACCATACATGCAACTTTCGATCCCCCATTGTCCCCCGTTGTCGGAAGGCTGCATAAGACATTTAATCATTACGAAAACATGCCTATACAAATACATTGTAAATTTTACCACTGAAAAATGAAAATTTTCAGATGAAAAATTTCGATATTTTTTTTCTTATTTCTGCTCAAAACATTGATTGTTGATACGCGTTCGAACCGCCTCACAATCAATATTTTAGAGCAGAAATACGAAAAATAAGGTCTACCCCTATAGACCACAGTTTTACTATATAAAAGTGGGATTCAAGGGTGTCAAGATTATATAGGAGAATTTGTGTGATGAGAAATGTAATTTAAATTGGCCCAGTGGTTTCAGAGAAGAAGACATTTGAAAATTGTTGACGGACGGATGACGGAGGCTTACCATCCTGTAAGCTCCCCAGGAGCCTTCGGCTCAGGGGAGCTAAAAAGCTTGACGGATGGACAAGCAATATGCCACTACAATTTCTTCGAAGATGGGGAGCACACCGGGACGAAACGTCATTTAACCTTTAATATGCTGAGAAAAAAGCATCTAAAAATCTCGCCTGCTTTTGTCGTCTGCTGCGCCTTTTCTTGCAAACTCTTTAAAATATTTCGCATCCAGGCAAACAGTATGGACCCTAATCAGACTGCTCCTAGTCTTATCTGGGCCCACACTGTTTGCAAAAATGGTATTTTAGGTAACACTGTCGTGATTGGCATTTTATAGGTTAACAGAACAGATGTCTTCCCTACTTGTAGTCATACGAGACAGCATGTTTCATATGTGACCCGCTCCGGTCACATGTGAGACGCCAAGTTCTGCAACGGAAAGTCATGTGTTTTTTCTCCGGGTACTCCGGTTTTCGCCCACCTCTGATTAACGATCTGCTCAATATGAGTGAAATAATCTTGAAACAGCCGTAAAACCAATAAATAAATAAATAAATCACGTTTTGTCATGAATGCCAACTTTTTATCCTGAAAACATGTTTGTCATTTAGTGTTATTTTTTGTTCATGAATGCCAACTTTTTATGTTGACTTACCTATTACAATTTCATACATGTCATCGACTTCATTGCCTTCGATAGCCTGTAGAAGAATAAGTGCATCATGGCATGCTTTGACTTTGAATGCGATGTCTGTCACCCCAGCGACATAGAATTGGGTCGATGCATAAATATAATCATCCCCGGTGTCCATTATGTATTTACCACCAACTGAAAACAATTCCAATTCTTTATCATTATTTATCAGTTATCCCCTATATATATTGCATTGTAACGCATTGAACCGATAAAGATATCATATCGCAGGTCAAGTGAGCTTTATCATGTCAACGTGACATTGCACTTTTATCAATGAAGCAAACTAGTGGAAAAATGACAAAAGTGTTATTATTACCGGGAAAAATAGAAAATTGCGTGAACAAAAAGATCATAGGCAAAATATTGTCAGCTAATACTAAATATATCGACCGCCAGCATGCTGAGACTCACTGAGGACCATCAATAACGGATCATAAATTGCTAATTTAAGAGTGTACAAGGGGATAACTGATAAATAGAATACCAGATTCGTGTCATATGACATCAGGTTTATCAGGCTCGGCTTCGAGAACGCATGTAGAATCGCTCGGCAAGCCTCGCGATTCTACAAGCGTTCTCGAAGCCTTGCCTGATGAACTTGATATCAAAAGACACGAACCTGGTATTCTCTATATACATTTCGATTGATTTGATTGGTTGAAATAAAAGTTCTATACTTCGATGGATTCCATGAGCAAGCTCAAAAACTAATCACACAGCGAAAGTGACGTGACGTCAAAGAGCACGTTTTGAACTCGCACGTTACGTCATTGTAACAGCGTTCGATTAAAAGATGGAAAACTATTGAAAACGTAAATGTTAGAAGACAAATAAATTGAGTATATAGACTAGACGTTTTGTTCGCTTGGGTTTCTCTCAAAGATGGCCGCTTCTAATTGAACTATCATTCCGCCGTGGCTGTTGATAAAGTTCGTTCATATGCCACCTTCGAAATAATTCCTTAAAAATACCATTTTGGTGGGATTTTAAATATTTCGATGACACAGATCTAGTTGGAATTATTATAGGGAATAAATTAACATTTTTGTGAATTGTATCGATGTGTACATCGATAAAATCCTCAAAAATTAAATCCATTCCTACATTAAATCATAAAAATTGGAGAGCTGGATAGCTAGCAAGAATTTTGGTTTAAACAGTATTTAGCAATGTTCAATACAACCATACATACAAACTAGTACAAGAAGAATGTTCAGAACCAAAGACAATATTTAATCGATACAGTATCGTTTTGTCTTTGCTTACATGTGCAAGGTCGTGAGTTGGTAAAAGCATTGTGTTTGAATAAGACCTTATCCACTCCCCGTGGAGCCTGCAGCAGATTGTGTGATTTCTAAGGAATGTTGACACACAAATCCATGAAATAAAGTACATAGGGTCTTGCTTACAAGCTAAATCACGTATAACTATTGTCATGGGATACAGATTCAAAAGTCGAACGACTTTCTCTTGAATCCCGTTTGTCTAACATTGTAACTTTGTAGCTTTTATGTGTTGAGTTTATATGTATTATTTATACAAATAAATAAAGTTTAAAGTAATGTTCAGAAGCCACAGTAAGAATTTGATGGCAACCCCGCCATCCCTTTCCTCGCCTCGACCCATAAAACCAAACTTTTCGCAGCCAGTAAACACACTTGGAATACGAGCACACAAGCGTAGCGTTTGTCGGGTCATCAACAAAAGCAACGCGGCAAGCCACCCTGTCAGCACAAAAAGCGGGCCAACGTCGGGCCTATGATCGCGATCGGCCTGACGATGGCCCGGCATTCTTTGCTGGCAAGCCAACCAGGTACTGACCGCGATACTCGTTGCTTAACCCTTATCCTGCTGAATAAACTAATTTGGCCAAACCCACTTCTAAGTATCTTTCGCCCCGTGATTCGTTGCATAATAAAACACAGTTCCTTTCCATTGTGTATATAAGCGCGCTCTGTCAGACTTTTTGTTTGGTATATAACGTAATGTAATAAAAATGATATGACCAGACGTGGTTACTGGCGGTACCGTCATGATCCGGTCCTTGACAACACTTGTTTTCTTTTTCATTTTTTGACAACAAAATCCGGCTTAAAGGTAGTTTTTAGATAAACAGAATCTTACACTCATGGTCAGTTCAAATGAAATTCATGAAACTCATAAAATTTATATAAAATGAGCACTCGTGTAAGATCCTGTATTTATCAACAGCAGGCACATGGCGTAATTGTGACGTCAAATCAACGTCAGTACAACGTGTAACGTTTATGCAACGTCACATCTACGTCAGTGCAACGGCATGACGTTGCACCGACTTTGATTTGACGTTGCCCTAGCGACGTGTGCCAGCTGGGTGCACTGTCATACTTACATGTTCCCCTCGCGAAAAGAATGGACACAAGCGCCACAAACGATGCTGTTCTGATTGGCTCCATTTTTGTTTCGGTAATTTCACTTGGCTATAGAGAAAAACAAAAACATTTATCTGATAGATACACTATATTACGTAAGTTGATCGAGTGGATGTTTCCAAATCAATGTATCAAACGAGACGCGGAGTATCGAGTGCGGTCTGGGACAGCCATGAGACGTGATACTGTTCGGCAGATCAAGTAACAAAAGTCATATTCCGTGTATTACATGTATATACATGTGTTCTTGAAATATGATATTCCGCGTATTAATATATACATGTGTTCTTCAAATATGATATTCCATGTATTACATTTATATATATATGTGTGTGTTCTTCACATTTGATATTCCGTGTATTTCATGTATATTCTTCAAATATGATATTCCTTGTATTACATGTGTATACATGGGTTCTTCAAATATGATATTCCGTGTATTATATATATATGACTATATATATATATATATATATATATATATATATATATATATATATATATATATATATATATATATATATATATATATATATATATATATATATATATATATATATATGTGTGTGTACATGTGTTCTTCAAATATGATATTCCGTGTATTACATGTATATACATGTGTTCTTCAAATGTGATACTCCGTGTATTACAAGTATATACATGTGTTCATCAAATAATGTCACTTTTCAAACGCAAATAAGCGTAAAATTTTGACCCAATTTTTTTCGTTCTGAAAGTTTACTAAATTGGTTCACTTGGCTGCTTTAATACCGGAGCTCATAGCTAGCATATTTTAAGGAGGGCGATTTAATATATTATTTCCCAACCCACTATATAAAATGTAGCTACTGCAGGAGTTTGCCGTTTAAAGTGATAATCACCAGGCAATAGTGCATGGGGTCGTCCTTGGCGGCTCGAGCCATGAAATAAATTATCATCCAGCCTACGTGAACAGTTATGATGAGCTATTTTGGCTACTGCATGTGTTTGCCTTTAGGAGTTTTAATCACCGGGCAATTGACCGGTGTTATTGTCTGGATTTTTGTTTCCTGCTTCGAATGTGGATTAAATGTGAGCCAGTTCGACCATCGACCGTACTATGGTACAGGAAGTCGAACTGCGCATGTTCTTTCACCGGTTTGCTCTGTCTCTGGTCGGGCCCATCGGAGTCTAACTGTTGGTTTTCTTTTGCTCCAGCATTTCAGTGGTTTCTTGCTGTCGAGTCCTCACCGCTGTCTAACCTCTGTTGTTCTTTGATTTTTGTGTTCACGGAGATGTTGCACTGATGAGTTAGGAGGCCTTCATGCGGACTGAACGAATTATTTGTCTAAATCGCGACGGAAGTAAGGGCGAGGATTGTGGCCACGTAAAATCGATTTAAGCCCCCAGTGGAAATCATTCCACTGACCGTTCCAAGGCGGTTCTTCTGTGGCGGTTTATTTATGGTGTTGTTTGTTACTTACTGTGTGTATCACTTGTGTCTTTTTATGTTGGATGGCCATATGGCCATTTTGTGGGAAAGTAACTGTCCTTATGGCCTTCCTTTGTTTAGGTTTCCATTATGGTCTGGTCGCTTAATGTTTGTGTTTCTTTCCCTTTGGTGTCTTTGATGGGTGGAGTAAGTTAATTGTATCGCTTCCTGATCTTTGTTTTACTTCTACTTTGATCGAACGAACTCTGGTAGATATTTGGTAAACAAGCATGGCAGCCCCCATGTCACGATTGGAATTTTTGGACGACGAGAAAGATCACCATTTTGAACACTGCAGAAATAGCAGTGCCGATTCTATCTTTCCTATTGTGCATATTTTACATCGTTTTTACAAATAAACATGCTTTATCAACACTTAAATATGTAGTTTCCCTTGGGCCAACAGATTTTCTCACTTTCCGCCGCCATCTTGTACACCGTTTACGAGAGAAACCAACGCTTTAGTCCAGTTGGACCAGAGTGACGTCACGACTTTCCCGCCATTCAACCAGACTGAGTTCGATCACACTTTGGTCAACCATTGGTTAACCATGGTTAACCACGGTTCGTGATCAAACAACTTCTGTGTCTTTTCTTTGCTTTCGCAATGCACAGTTTTCCCAGAAAAAAAAACGGGGACCAGTAATTTCTGCCAAAACAACAACAATACTGCATTCGGTTGTCGTCGACGCCTTCGGGCCAGAGGTTCGACTATCCCCAAAATAACCATAAAACAACTGTAAACAGAGGACCCGCGTTATAACGACAGTATGTGTTCTCTATTATTGTGCCTTTATAATGAATTTGCCGTTATAAAGAATCCCAGTTAGGATTATGAAAGGTTATAAAAGGTCGTTTTCAATGAATCGCCGATGTCTATTACATTTGTTTCTTGGAGTATTAAATTACAAGAATCATGACTATGGATTCGATTTGGACATTTTCAATCCGAGGGAAGCCCATGTCGCTCGGAATCTAGGCTTAATCTTCAGCTAAGGATTAATTCCATTGAAATTGCCGTTATAACGAATGTCGTTATTACGCGTGTCCTCTGTACTATCACCCTGCCACCATTTCGACTTCTAGATGCGCGGAATTAGGTGCGCGTACAGGTCGGTTCTTCAGGGAAGCTGGAGAAAAAGAGGTTACACGAAAAAATTTAACAAATCGAGAGATTTTGGTACCAAAATGTTTTTTTTTTTTTTTTTTGTCATTATTAAAACCAATACCCACACTTGAGGGATTTATTCAAGAATAAACGTCACGAAAACACGCCTATATACTTTTGACCCCCTTTAACACCACTTCTATACAGTAAATCTGGGGTTCACAGGGGTAAACCTTATTTTTCTTATTTCTGCTCTAAAATATAGTTTGTGGGTACACGTTAGAACCGCCTCGATGAGGGGGTTCTGACGAGTACCCGCAATCTATATTTTGAGCAGATATAAGAAAAATATTAAAATTTTTCATGTTAAAATTTTCGGTTTTTCGGCGGTAAAGTGTAGAGTGTACTTGTATATGCGTGTTTTCGTAATAGAAGTTATGGATGTTTGCACTTCTGAATTGCTTCTACACCAGCCAGTGTTACTTATGTAGAAAGCCGACGTTATCCGTTAATTTGGAACTTTATGACGGCAAAAAAGTCAAGATTAAGCTAACCTGAATGGATGCCAATGTGGTACCAATTTTGTCGCTACCGAGCAAACACATCAAGAAAACACGCCTATATAATTCTGACCCCCAAACATCCCCACTTTCATGTGGTAGAACTGTGGTTGACGGGATATACATTATGTTTCTTATTTCTGCTCAAAAACATAGATTGTGGGTGCTCATTACAACCACCACTTTGAGGCGGTTATATGGAGTATCTACAATTAATATTTTGAGCAGAAATAAGAAATATATCACAAATTTTCATCTTAAAACTTTCTCTTTTTTTTCGGCGGTAAAGTTTAAAATCTTCAATACGCTGAGTAGTATTCTTATTTCTCCACGAAAAAAAAGGCTGTGGCACACATCGAAAGCCATTACGAAAACACGCCTATTCAAATATAGCGGCTTGAAGAAATATATGGGCTGCATGATGCTTCCACGCAGAGCTGAATCCGGCCCGCACACTAGTACTGGTAAACCGCGTAGAGGATCTAAGCCTGTCCAGGAACCGCGTTGCGAGGCGGACCGTCCATGCTTATAAACCCTATTGGTTTCATTGGGCGACAGGGCTTGAGATGTCATTTCATCTCAATGTCGGGTAAAAGTCCCATAAAATTGGAAGCAACGTCTCCAAAATGACCTTTACATTGTTGACGGGGACGTTAAACCTCAAATCAAACAAACAAATCAAATATATTGAAAAAAAAAATACCAACAAAATCTGAAAATGTTCAGATAAAAAAATTCTCATATTTTTCATATTTCGGCTCGAAACATGGATTGTGGGTACTCGTTAGAATCGCCTCGCCGAGGCTGTTCTAACGAGTAGCCACAATCTATGTTTTGGAGCAGAAATAAGAAAATAAAGAAATTTAATGCACTCCTATAAACCCATCATAAAGGTGTGTTTTCGTCATGATAAGAAGCGAGGTGTTAAACGTGCATGTTTATGGCAAAAAATATTTACCTGATACCTACTCTTATTAACAATTTTAACCGCTGAACTAGACTCATTACGCAAACACGCCTATACAAATACATTGCCACCTTTATCGCCGACAAAATGAAAATTGTATGATGAAAAATTGTGATATATTTCTTATTTCTGCTCCAAATTTAAATGGTGAGCACTCGTTAGAACCGCCTCATCGAGACGGTTCTAACGAGTACCCACATTCTATATTTTAGAGCAGACATCACGAAAACACGCCTAACCCCAACAGAGCCCTTGCCATATGCGGCTTAATCCTAACATACTGGAGTCAGTAAATAGTAATATTAATAATATTAATAATAATAATAACAATAAAGTCTTTATTTAGAGAGGATAACGTATTAAGCATACAAATACTTATCTACCATATGGTCCTCTAAACTAACAAGTAAAATATATAAATATTTACAAAATTTACAATATTTATAAATCATTCATGTACACGTAGCTGTCTAGGAATAAAACATGGTTACATCTGATTATTAAGACTTGGGATTAAAAGCTGATTTTGGGGTCATGACATAAAATTGTAAAACCACCTTTGCTACTATACGTTGTTAAAATGTAGCACTGCAGGCGGCAAAACAAGCATTGAATAAATGTTTTTATCATATGACTTCGCGTCTGAGAGTGTAATAACGCCATGTAATATTTTCGATAATCCACTAGTGAATTCAATATGCAAATTATCTAGATACGTCCCGTAACGTTACATGTATGACGTCCTTAACGGCGTTGCGTTTATTAACGGCGGAATATTAACATTTTTGTAAACAATAAAATGCGTTTTAAATCTCATATGATAAATAGAATCTTGCATTCGTGCTTATGTATTATTGAATTTATTAAACTCGTTGAGGAAAAAGCCTCGCATTTTATCCCTTTTCCTCAACTTAATAAATTCAATAATACATGAACACTCATGTAAGATCCTCTATGAAATTAGGAGCCGAAAAACAGACCAGTTACTATGAAAATAATGGCAAAAGTCAGTTATGATGCTAGAATGAAATGACATATATGTGACACACCCATCGCACCCGACGCGCACCACGAGACACCAGACACGAGTGGAGCAGGGGGCATGTGGCGGAAACCAATGTCCAAACATCATTCCTCAACCGCCCCCGCAACAGCGACCGCGCACCCACGACGCATGTCGTGCAGAGAACGCCACATGTATGATGTCTTTGTGAATGCTAACAAAAGAGAGAAAAAATATTTCAACTCGGATGTTAAACATAGAAATATAGATTGCTTGCAAGGACATCAGTTGGTCAGATACATATATATACATTTCAATATTGTGGTAAATGAACGATGTAATTTGCTTTGTAATATGTCACGTTTTAAAATTTAGTTATAAAATAATGCGAGTGCTTCCAGCAGAGACCATGCAGTGTTTCGCAAATCATTTATTCCAGCTAAATTTATTTCGTGTCTGTCATGACAGTGATGTTTGATTCGATTTTTACTAGTCCAGATGCTTGGGCGAATAGGAGGGGATAATTTAGGAGTTCTGCCATATTGAAAAAAAATGTGTCCGTGGATAGAACGTATGTAAAAAGCCTCAAACAGCCAATGCATTAAACCAATACTAGTTTGTTTGCCAACCACGGTAAGACACTTGCATGATGAAAAAGTTACCTACCTGGTTAAAAGTAGTATATGTACTTCGAATTACAAGACCAAGAACCTCTCTACCCTTAAACGAAATGAAATACCAAGAGAAGATGAGTTGGTCTGGGACAAAATATAATTTATATTTTGAATTTTTGTCTTTTAGAAAACAATTTTGCAAATCATATAGAATATGTATAATTTGTATCGGATAATGATCAGATTGTTGACAAATAAAACTCCAGTGATTCAAGGAGTTTACTTCTGAGATTAAGACCTTTCAGTTCAGCTGGCCAAGATATATCTCTTGACATTTTGTTTGAAACAGAGTAACGATGGCGAATTTCTTAAATCCAGAGGGAGTGCGTTCCATTGTTTGCTCCTTGGACCGCAAACGAATGGTCATAATAACACGTTCTTGAGAATGGAATCCTAAGCAGTTCATTATTAACTAATCGCAGAGGCCGGTCATGCATCTTGGAGACCTTACAAAAATAGGTCAGTCATGTGACGAGGTGCCATACCATTTAAGGACTTGTACATTGTTGTGCATGCGTGATACTGTGTCCGTTTAGGCAATAGTAACCATTGCAATTCATCAAACATCGATTGTGATGGGGTCATTATATCTGTCTGAAGTATGATTCGGGCAGCACGTTTTGGGAGTTTTAGAAGTCTGTTCATGTTATTTGTTCTACAACGTCCCCAAATTATGCAATCAAAGTCGAATATAGGAAGGATATACGAGGTATATATTGAATAAACTTGGTTTCTTGACATACATGTACTTGGACGGTAGTTTAAGTAAAGTGATTTTTCTAGATATATTTAAAGAAACAGTATCGATTTTTTTTATCCCAACTTAGTGTTTTGTCTATTATTACGCCGAGAAGTTTTTGGTTGTCTACAGCTTTTATGACTTCATAATCTATACAGATGTTAATTGCGTCTGAAACTGAGATATTCTGACGTATTCCAATGACCATTAGAGATGTTTTCCCTATAAGCATGTACAATTTCTTTTGATTACAGTACGTTTTAAAATCGACTGCAGCAGCCTGAAGGTTTGTTTGAATATTTTTGGATTCTTTGCTTGTCATCGTCAGCATATATATCAACATATGCTTCATTTATGAATAAAGGAAGATCGCTGACAAGCAGCAGAAATAGCACAGTACCCACGACGGAGCTCTGAGAAATCCCTGACTTAACAATTTGTTCAGAAGATTTTAATCGTTTTGGCAAAAATACACTGTTTTCTGTTTGTTAGGTATGAATGTACCCAACGAAGTGAATGTTCGCTAAACTTATAGGCTTTCAATTTCTTTAAAAGAAGATAATGATCCGCAGCATCAAATGCCTTTCTCAAGTCGAAAACTACTGCACCGATTAGTTCACCATTGCCTATATGTTTTAGCCATTTATCCATCAGGTGGATCAAAGCAGTATTGCAAGAGTGATGTCTGTGGAAACCAGACTGTGATTTGTGTAGAACATATTGTTTATTCATAAAACCAAATAAATGCTTTGTTATATGTTTTTTTCTATTATTTTTTATAAAACAGATAGAACAGAAATCGGCTTGTAATTTGTCGAGTCGTCTTTTGCCCCGCCTTTATGGATCGGGGTTATTTTTGCTAATTTTAAAGAGTCTGGGAATTTAGCCGATGAGATGCTGGTATTTATGATTTCTAGGAGTGATGTTGGCTGTTGATTTCAATACATTTGCAGTAATGCCGTCTAAACAGTTTGCTTTATTGGATTCTAATAACTTTATAATCGAAAGAAGTTCATGAATCTTCATGTATGGTATTAAGAAGACAATAGTGTGTGGTATTTTCGTGTCGTATGCTTTTAACTTAGTGATATCATATGGTATGTCTTTGCCGCCGTATTCGGTCTTCAGTTTATCGCTCATTGACGTAAAGTATTCATTTAAATTATCGCTAATGTCAGAAACAGTGTCACTTTGAGTTCCGTCGACGGTAATCGTTTGCGGTATCGAATCTTCACATGACTGACAACCTATATGTATTTGATTTATTTTCAGAGATAGCTCTAGTAAACAAGTCACTCTTGGAGTTTCGAATTAATTTAGCAGTTTTGTTTCGCCAACATTTGTATTGATTCCAATTTTCGCGGTTATGGAATAAATCTCTGTATTTCATGGAAGTCTTATTGTCTTCGCTTAGCCACTCCGGTTGTGATTTATGCTTGATGCGTTTGATTTCACAGGTGCGTGCTTGTTTAAAATTTCTTAGAATACTGTACTCCAATTAGCAATAAAATTGGAATCTGAATCGGTACTAGAAATAGTAAATGCATTCATAGCATCAGCTAGATAATTATTAAAAGTTTCTTCTTTAAAATGTTTAAAACATCTGCATTGAAGTTTTTTTATGGTCATGTCTTTTGATTTGACGTTTGGACGTACAGAGCGTAAAACAGATGGGATAATGATCACTAACGGCGCTTTTCGGGACAAAACCTCTGTAACTTTTTTTCTGGAAAGGAAGGGTATCTATGGTCGATCAATGTTTCAGAGTGTGCGAACAGATTCTTAAGTCTAGCCTAAAAAAGAAATTTAATGGGAAAAAAAAGAATGCTTGCTCCTCAATAGGAGCGATTTCACAGGAAATAACTTGGCGGGCTAAACTTTTTTAAGCTTTTAAACTCGCTACATTGGGAAGAAAGTTCTCTACTTCAAGCGAAGCTCCCGAAAGGCAAGAAAAGTGTCCCATGTTAAGTTTTTGTTCCCTCTCTTAAATAGCCTGTGCGAGGCAAGGGAATATTTAAACACTTAAACTATTTCGCCGGTGCTACATATTCTTAAATATTGTCATTACGGAAACACGCCTATACAAATACATTGTAATCTTTATCGCCGGAAAAAATGAAAATTTTAGGATGAAAAATTGTGATATTTTTCTTATTTCTGCTCAAAATATAGATTGAGGGTACTCGTTAGAACCGCCTCACCGAGGCGGTTCTAACGAGTACCCACAATCTATATTTTAGAGCAGAAATAAGAAAAATAAGGGATGCCCCTGTAAATCCCAGTTTTACTATATAGAAGTGAGGTTCAAAGGGGTCAAAATTATATTGGCGCGTTTTCGTGATGCAATGAAATTCCTATCTTTATTTCTAACTTTTATTCTTTGCATTTTTAAATTCAGACGCATTTCCTTTAGCTGAGAATTATAATCCAGTTGTAAAAATATGGCTAGCAGATTTACAAACTTAATCGAAATCAAATTAAAAAGTAAGGCTTTTTGTATACATGTTCAAGTTATAACTTACAAACCCTATACTGACGCTTACTAACGCTTACATGCCTGGATACGTGATTTGTTTGTTGTGCAACAAATTAAAGATGTAAACCAAAATTAAATTTTCATTCGTGATTGTGAAAGTTACAAATTATATATAAAGTTATACAAGAAAATGAACTTAAAAGAAAGAAAGAAAGAAAGAAAGAAAGAAAGAAAGAAAGAAAGAAAGAAAGAAAGAAAGAAAGAACTGTAACATAAACAAAGCAGAATTGTTAACCAGAAATGTGTAATTGTAAAAATTACAAATCATTTATAAAATTTACAAGAAAATGAACCTAAATAAAATAAATAAATAAAATAAATAAATAAATATGCATATGCTAAATAAAACAAATCTAATTCGTAAACAAACATTAAAATTTATTTTCGCAACTGTAAAAAATATAAGTCATTTATTCAGCTAAACAAAAAAATATAAATGTAATTAGTATGCATATTTATTTACAAATAACTTTAAAGACTACTTACTTTACCTGGAAGAGTCTCTCTCCAAAAACACCAAACCTTTCTTTGCCAAGCCTTATATGAACACAAGAACAGACGAAGATACCCTAATGTCACAGCTGCGCGTTCGGTAATTTAGTTGTGGATTTATTTTCAATGACCGGATAAAGAAAAAAAAAAGATACTGTTTGGAATGTTACAAAGTCCCAAGTTAAGATCAGCCCGTGTGTCTATTTAACTGACAGTTCCTACACTTTTAGCTGTAAGGGTTCACTTGTATCCCTACATGGCCCGCATGCATATGACAGGTGAAGGCTCTGATCCTAAAGATACCATGTCCGGATACGTGAGCTGATTTGTTTGTTGTGCATAGGCATTTCGACGTCTGTTTTTGGCAACGTGTCCGCTGTCACGTGATAATTGATCATCGAGGACTTTGCAAAATCAACCTTACTGCGCAGTTCAAATTAACCGTGATCATTTGCGCTCGGTCGCAAGAAAGTCCGTTTCTTGGGTTTGTGACCAAGAAGGACACAGATCAGTCTGTTCAGCTACACCGACTAACAAGAGACTTAGAATTACAAAAAAAAAAAAAAAAAAAAAAAAACAGACTAGAGGTATTGATTTTTACAGCAGCGAACATGAAATGTGCTGATCAGCCTGCATAGATCCGCTGTCTCATTACGAAAACACACCTATACAAATATATTGCCAATTTTTTGGCCAAAAATTAGAAATTTAAGATGAAAAATTGTGATATTTTAAACATTGTGATATTTAAAAATTTAAAATTTTAGAATTGTGATATTTAAAACATAGATTGTGTGTACTCGATAGAACCGCCTCGTCGAGGCGGTTTTATCGAGTCCCCGCAATCTATGTTTTGAGCAGAAATAAGAAAAATAATGTATACCCCCTTAAACCCCAGTTTTACTATATAAAAGTGGGGTATGAGGGGGTCAAATTTATATCGGCGTGTTCTCGTAATGGATCTGCACCTTTCTTCATTACGAAAACACGCCTATGCAAATACATTGTAAATTTTACCGATGAAAAAAAAAAACACGAAAATTTTAAGATAAAAAGTTATGATATTGTTCTTATTTCCGCTCTTGGTATAGATTGTGGGTGCACCTTAGAATCGCCTCGTCGAGGCGGTTCTAACGAGTACCCACAATCTATGTTTTAGAGCAGCAATAAGAAAAATAAAGTTTACCCCTGTAGACCCCAGTTTTTACTATATAAAGGCGGGGTTCACGGGGGTCAGAATTATAAAGACGTGTTTTCGTGATGTGTCCCCAAATGGCTTAAATAGGTTTTGTCAGAATTCGACCCTTTCTTGTCTTATGTACTGGGTCTCTATTAAGGCTGACACGAGTAATCGGATAATCCATTAATCATTCGATAAATCGATTATTTGATATGTACAATTTACTACCCAAAGTTGTGCCTAAAATAGCTGGATGACTGGCAAACAGTTCAGACCCTGATGAGACACCTTTCTGTTCAAATATATATGGTAAACTACAAAAAACAGTAGTTGCCATGCTCAGACAGCAAGCCAGACAGGTAAAACTATAACCAAATCTTCAGTAATTACTAATCGATTATCGATCACAATGACAGAACTGACAATCGATTATCTTTTCGGTTCCGATTTGCAAGCTCTAGTCTCTATATCAGAGTTGCGAAATGCTTAAACGAATTCTACCTATTCTGAACACATGTTTGGCTGGATAGTTTGTATCCCGATCCAAAGGTAACAAGTATAGCTTTTACAAAAGCTATGTCTACGCTTAGCACATATTAAATGTGAATGTCTAGTGTGTGTTTTATACAATTAACTGTCTTTGGCGGTATTTCAATTGCCAGTCTGCACCAAGGATATTGCTGACTGATTTATAAAGTCCAAAATGTCCAAGTTGCAAAGGCTGTATTTTTTTCTGCTTTTTTCATTTTAAAAAAAGACACATTGTGCATCTTCAATATACTTGTAACACCCTATCAAATGGGATGCTGTAAAACTGTTTGAGAAGTTTCTACACTTTGTACGTAGAAGACTAATTGAAGATTAACCCAAACATTTTGCTAACGGCGTGACAAGTCTTTTTGTGACTCGAACTTTTGATTGACCCAAACTGTTCATAGGTCACTAATACTATTGTTTAATACTTCAACACGGCAATTCTTACACATTTTCTTTACACAAGTAGTTATTGTATTGACAGCAGTTAAAAATTTTTTCCATAGACAGTTTGTAAAAATATATATATATAAGATTGGTTCTGCCTATTTTCACACCGGTTACCGCAGTACAACGAACGCGACAGAGTACAACGAACGCTACTGAAATCATGACGTCACAGCAGTATTTTCGTTAAGAAAAAGGTTTATTTTAGCCCAGATCCTAATCTTTTTGGGTGGTTATTTTGCATAGCTTCAGAATAATGGTATTACCATTTACTGATACAGTTGCAGAGAATTCTGTCTATTATAAACGAAACCGCAAACATTTTTCTTTCGTCTAGTGTGTTTTCACCAACCCCAGCATACTTCTGTCAATGTTTTTTGACAGTAACACATCTTTTGTGCACATGATTTTGTGATTTATATGTAGTTGCGATTTCAGAGCTTCCATTGATGCATTTGCTTGAGCCCCAGTTCATGTCAATACCCACTGAATCCGTGGATGGTTCAATGGTTGATTTTTTGTTAGGGTACACCTTACCACGGGTTATGATACACCATAACGCGGTTAGTCAGCACAATTAGGGTACAACAAACACGGTACATAATCTTCATAAATTGAAATATTTGTTTGAATTGGGGTTTAACGTCCCAGTCAACACTATTTAGGTCAATATGGAGACGTTGCTACCATTTTTGTGGGATTTTTACCCGACATTGAGGTGAAATGACAACTCAAGCCCTACCGCCCAATGAAACCAGAAGGCTTATATGCATTGGACGATCTGGCTCACACCGCTTTGCCTGGGTAGGCTTAGTCCTTCTTCGCGGTTTACCAGTACTCGTTTGTGGTCAGATTCAGCTCTGCGTGGAAGCACCATGCAGCCCAATTTATTTCCTCAAGCCCCGATGGGCGGGGACGAAATAAATTGAAATAAAACTCTTAAATCTGCCAGCGAAGGCATGATACATGATGCTGTTTTTAATTTAAAACGATCCATTTTGCTGTTACATACTCTTTAATGCCTTTTTGATTCTCATTATGATCTCCGAACTTATACACGTACGAATTTAAAGGGTTGGTTAAAAATCTTGGACAATGGGGACGGAAGAACAAAATTCTGACTTTCCAGAACGTTTTTACCACATTCCCAACTTATGAACAACTGAAACCCAACTTATTTAGTTTCGGCATTGGTGGGGAGGGGAGACACTTGAATTTATAGATTCCTTTCTTTGCTACTGAAAATGGTAAGTTTTTGTAAATGGCATGGACCAACTATGAGTTAATGGCAAGTATATGGAGTGTGATCCAGTTTTGTCTGTGTCCCAAACGGGACTGTTCTTATTCCACTGTTATACTCCCTGTATATTAATCATATTTCCACCGACATTGACTCAGAAATAAGACTGTTCGCAGACGACTGAGTGTGCTGCCGGGAAATTAGAGTTACAGAGGACTAAAATACACCTCGGAACCAAATGGATAGACTGGGATGTTGGGGATGAAAATGTGGCATGACACCATGCGAACAAGTCCGTGAAATGAACACCCCTTACTTTATATAGAGAAAACTGGGATTTAAGGGGATATGCATACTTTTTATCATATCTGCTATAAGCCATGGGTTGTGGGTACACGTTAGAACCGCCTCCTTGATACGGTTCTAACGAGCAACCACAACCGATGTGAAAAAATACACTATGTCGAACTAGTGTGTTACCAGAATGAGTTTTCAGGCCGTTTAATGCAATACATTAAGCAGATAACTGGGCAGAGAACCAATTGATAAAATTGAGGGTTCGTGTATTAGAACTCCTTGAGTTTCATTTCACATGATTCTCGGACTCCCAGAAATCCGAGGGCGAATTTCAATGTAGAGGGGGAGAATGTCATAGGGTATAGGTATATAGCACACGTGTACTGCCTTTCGGTACAAGCCGGCTTTTATAGCAACGTGATAGATTTGCTTATCAATCCGGCGGCCCGGGTTCGAACCCCGGCCGGGCAAAAGTTGTGTAGCAGTTTTGTCACCTGTTACACACTGTCAGTAAAAATGCCATTAATGTCCATGAAGAACAAAACTGGACCGAAAACGGCACCTTGTGAGACACCAGACAAAACTTGAGCCCAATCCTAAGTTTCACTGTTAGGTTCGGCAATAGTATACAGGGTGTTGGGGTCATCTGGATGATCAGCATCGCTAAACTCAAACTCAGCCATAATGTATCTTTCTGAAATAAAGAATGTAAGTCTCTTACTTTGGTATTCTTAGGACATGAATGTCGTAACAATGGAGAGAAGCATAGTTGTAAAAAAGGGAAAAAATCGCCTATGGTGAGACCCGAACCTGGGACGATCGGGTAAAATCAACTGCTCAAAACACTAAGCCAACTGTCTTCCTCAGTTGTCTTCCGCATAATCGACCAAGGCAGGTATAATGTAGGTTAGGTACTGCGGGCCGTAACACCTCATCCCCTTTCTTCAAGTCCGTATGTTGACGCGAGGTCATTTTTGCGAAGAAAGTCAAATCCCGGGCCAGCCACCATCTTCCGGCATGACAGCCATTATGAAGGAATGGAGCATAGCAGAAAAAAGTAATCGACTCTGTGCCAAAGAGTCGTACCCATGACGCAGTTGTCATTGGTTATTAACCTCTAGACCAAGGAAGATAATTCAGGATTACAAGTTGTGGGCCGTAACAGTACCAGGGGCATAGCTGGAAGAAAATCATTTGTACGAAAAAAAAAAAGAAAATACTAAAACGAATAACTCCGTTTACCAAATGAGGACCACTCTTACAGGAAAGAATTTGCTCCGGGAGCAAATTCTTTCCTGTAAGTCCGGTCACCGTGGCAGAGGAGGAAACTATGCTAGCTAATAAATAGTGTTGCGTATATCCTAGACAAATGCAGTTTTTTTTTTCTTCTTCTACTTCTTCTTCTTCTTCTTCTCATTCTTCTTCTTAACATTTTTCTTCTTCCTCTTCTTCTCTCTGCGTTTTTTTCCTCTTCTTCTTCTTTTTCTACTTTTTAGCTCACCTAAGCACAAAGTGCTCATGGTGAGCTATTGTGATCGGTCAATGTCCGTCGTGCGTCGTCCGTCGTTAACAATTGCTTTAAAAGACTACTCCTCCTAAACCCTTGGGCCAATTTAATTTAAACTTCACAGGAATGTTGCCTTTGTGAATCTCTACCAAAATAGCTAAAATGGTTCCGCTCTGATGAACAAGATGGCTGCCAGAGCTAAAATTTAGAAAAATCTTTAAACTCCTTGGCCAATTTCATTCAAACTTCATAGAAAAATTGCCTAGGTGACCCTCTACCAAAAAAGCTAAAATCGTTCTGCTCCGATGTACAAGATGGCCGCCGAAGCTAAAAATTAAAAAATATTTAAACGACTACTCCTCCCAAACCCCTGGGCCAATTTTATTCAAACTTTAAAATAACGATGCTTAGGTGACCCTCTACCAAAATAGCTAAATTGTTCTGGTCTGATTAACGATATGGCCGCCAGAGCTAAAAAGAGAAAAACGTTGTAAATTTGCTTCAAATACGAACTTCTCCTAAACCCTTGGGCCAATTTTATTCAAACTTCAAAGGAATGTTGCCTAGGTGACGCACTACCAAAAAAAGCTAAAATCGTTATGCTCTGTCAAACAAGATGGCCACCAGAGCTAAAATAGAAAATAATCTTTAAACGACAACTCCTCTTGTACCCTTTGGCCAATTTCATTCAAATTCAAAGGAATGTTGTTTAGGAGACGATCTAGCAAAATAGCTAAAACGGTTCTGCTCTGATGAGCAAAATAACTAAAATAGAAACAAAAAAAACATTGTAAATTTGCTTCAAACGACAATTCCTTCTGAACCCTTGTGCCAGTTTCATTCAAACTTCATAGGAATGTTGCTTAGATGACTGAACTGCTAAAATAGTTTAAACGATCCCGCTCTGATGAACAAAATGGCCACCAAAGCTAATAATAGGAAAACGTTAATTTGCTTCAAATGCGAACTTCTCCAAAACTGATTCAAACTTCACAGAAATTTTGCCCAGGTGACTTCCTGCAAAGTAGCTAAAATCATTCCGCTCTGATGAACAAGATGGCCGCCAGAGCTAAAAAAAGAAAAAAAATCTTCAAACGACAACTCCTCCTGTACCGTTGGGCCAATTTCATTCAAACTTATAGCAATGTTGCTTAGATGACCCTCTACCAAAACAGCTAAAACGATCCCGCTCCGATTAACACTTTGGCCGCCTGAGAGTTAAAAAATAGAAAAAAACATTGTAATTTTTCTTCAAATGCGAACTCTTTCTAAACCCTAGTTTGATTCGAACTTGACTTCGTGACACCCTTCCAAAATAGCTAAAATTGTTCCACTCTGACAAACACGATGGCCACCAGAGCTAAAAATAGAATGTACTAGAGACAGTGACATTCAGGTGAGCGAATCGGGGGGGGGGGGGGGGGGGGGGGGGGCAGGGGGGAGGGGGGGGGGGGGGCTCTTGTTTCTACTTCTTTTTCATCTTCTCCTTTCTCTTCTCTTTCTTCTTGTTCTTCTTATTTTATTTTTCTTCTCCTTTCTCTTCTTTTTCTTCTTTTTTTTTTCCTATTCGTCTATTTTTTACGTTTGTATTATGTACGTATCAGCGTAAAGGTAGCTTCGCCCCTGAGTGTGATGGACAAACTTTCCTACCTATCCCTCACACCGATCTCTTTGGCTGGCTTGTTTCTTCGCTTGTTTGGGAGTTTAACAGCCCAGCGAACACTATTTAGGTCACATCGAGCCAGTTAGTTTACCTTGAAGGCTTATAAAACCAGCACAGTGCATATTCTTACGCCCGAATTTGACAACCGCCCATCAACAGTGAAAGGCAGAGCATGACCGTGTGGGCATTTTGAGTTATACGTCCCAGCAACCCACTAAGGTTATACATAGAGGGGACTTCAGTTTATCGACTCGCCAGAAAGTTTGGAGAAGCCAAAAATCGAACCCAGAACCCCTGGTTTATGAGGTGAGTAAAACAGAATGATTACCAAAAAGAACATTTCATGACACACCCATTTCAAATTCTTTTTCTTGCATTAATTAAATCTGAAAACGTAGATTTTGAATATGCGGTCGCTTCGGCTCCTGACGTCTATTGTGACGTTTAGTGACGTCGCATTACGGGTAGCAACCACGACTTTCTATACAAGTAGCGCACATCAGACACCCTTTGAGTTTAACACCTCAGAATTCTCGACTTTCTGTACTAACAAATTATTTTGCAGATTTTTGTGGTTGCACTGGGAGTGTTGTCTCATTGAAGTTGGATTTGCTCAGTATAGCTCATTGTTGGCTATTTGAACGGTTCCTCTGTAGTTTTATGTTGTTTACATGTTTATGTACAGGTTATTCTTGGGCCCCATCCACCGCTGCTTGGGGAAATAAACGGGCTACATGATACTTCCACACAGAGCTGAAACCCGTCGCACAGGACTACTGGTTATTCACTTAGAAGGTCTTAGTCTTCCCAGGCAAAGTGGTGCGAGTCCGATCGTTCCTTCACATACATGTGAACCCTATTATTCCCCTTGGGTGGTAGGTTTGAGATGTCGTTAAAACTCAATGACGGATAGAAAGACTTGCAAAATTGGAAACAATTCCAAAATGACCTTAATAGTGTTGACGGGGACGTAAAAGCTCAATTCAAACAAACAAACAGGTTATTTTGTATGTTACATTTTTTGATGGATTATAGCGACTGTTTATTGTGCATCTGTTGTAAAAAGTTGTCTCCATGTCACAAACACACATACATTCCAAAACACTTTTCTGTTTTAGGAATGGCCAAGCGCATAGTGTACATGTTGTAATTGTTCAACTTAAGGGCAAATATGTATCGTTCATCTTGGCTATTTCTTGAAAAATAGCGCTTATAATGGGTAAAAGCGTCCAGAGTCGGTTTTCCATATCCGTGTTTGTTGTTTCATTTGTTCCGTGTTTAGTGTACTCAAACACAACACATGATCCGTGGTAAGGTGTACCCGTGTTTCAAGGTAGTGGGCCAAGAAAATTCGGCACGATTCTGATTTAAAATAATTTTATGAATTATTAAAAATAGTATACTTACTTCGATGCCTAGAGACATGGAAAACCAAAGAATGCCCGTGTATATGTCATTTGTTTTTGATTGATAGACCCTTAAAACTTGAAGTTTTGTTTTTCTACCTATTTTGCCCTAATTTATGGCTTTGATTTCCCTTCTCTGACCGTGTCATAACTTAGAATTTGGACAAAACAACAAAAACACAATCTGTTGTCATCGCAAAAACAACAGAAAAACGTAAATCGCGGTATGTTCGACAAAATAAAAGAAATATTGTACTCACACTTTTCTCCCGTCAAAAAAAACCCGGTAGCGTTTGTTGTACTCAGTCGCGTCACGTTGTACCGCGGTAACCGGTGTGATTTTGGACACAATATTGAAAGATCATTTGACGGATATTATATATTATAGGCGTTTTTGTATGGGAAGCTGTGTCCTGACTTTGGGGAGAAGCAATACAATATGCTAACTTAAAAGATGTAGCACTTTAGTCACAAAGATAAAAATATAGCTGTCCAGAAGATATCGTTTTATTATTTTTCTTGTAATATATTTTAGTTATATCTTTCAAACGAAGTTTATAACAGTTAACTGAGAGGGATTACATGAGCAAGTTAACGTGATGAAAAAGAAATTGGATAAAACTAATCAAAACTGTTTATTGGAACTTACAATGATAATACTAATAATTAATAATAATTAAAGTACTTATTATAATGATACTTTTATAACTACTACTATTGCTGCTGCTACTACTACTACTACTACTACTGATAATAATTTGATAATAAAGCAATGATAATAATTATACTGTTACTGTTACTGCTACTTCTACTACTGCTACTATTATTGTGCCCCCCCCCCCCCCCCCCCCGCGGCTTCATGATGCTTCACGCAGAGCTGAATTAGACCGCATATGAGTACTGGTAAACCATTTAGGTCTAAGCCTGCCCAGGCAAAGTGATGTGAGACGGACCTTCCCTATACATAAAGCCTTTTGGCAATAATAATTATACTCTTACTACTACTCCCACTACTACTACTCAGTGAGTGAGTGAGTGAGTGAGTGTGTTTCAGTTTTACGTCCCATCAACAGCTAAAGTCATACGGAGACGGGACCTCGGGTTAAAGATTCTTCCGAAAGTCTGGCGAAGCCCGGGTTCGATCCTGCAATAATAATAATAATAATAATAAGAGGAAGAGGAATCAAAACGATGGTAATAATAATTATATCTTGCTACTACTACGAGTTCTACTACTACTACTACTACTACTACTTATATCACTGTACTACTACCACTTCTTCAACTATTGTTATAATAATTATTATTAACGTGATGAAAATAAAGTGGATAAACACTAGCTAATATTGTCTGTAGGAAATATTGTTTGTAGGAAAGAACATTTAACAAAAACAATAATTATATTGATAACAAATAATAATAATAATAGTAATAGAGTGTTGTTGTTCATGTGTGAAAGGAGGGTGCTAAGTATAAAAAAGATCCGTCTTTTTGCTGATTGTGCGTGTCGGTTTATAATACAAATCATGCGCGCTACGCGCTCGTGATTTGATCTACTTTACAACTGACCTCCAAACTGTGATTTATTACTCAACAAAACACAGTTAGAGCTGATCTACTTTTTGAATAAGGTTTAGGGTTTTCAACTTTTAAATATTTTGAAAAAATCAATGTATTCATAGGTCTAGATAGTAAATATTTTTTTCCCGTTTCTCAAGGAATACATATGTGGCGGTACTCATTAGAAGCACATCTGCGAGGCACTTCTAGAGTACCCACAACATATGGTTTCGTGGAGAAATTAGAAACACATCAATACAGTAAAATTCCTATATTAAGACCACCTTTGGGACTGTTCAAAAGTGGTCTTGAATACCACTTTTGAACAGGCCCAAAGATGGTGCTCTTAAATACCACTTTTGAACAGTCCAAAAGATGGTGCTCTTAAATACCACTTTTGAACAGCCCCAAAGATGATCTCTGAACAGAGGACACTGTATGCAGCAAACACAAAGAAAGAATAAATGGAACTTTCTAAATAAGCTTTCTAAAGTCTCAATTTTAGGTGGTCTTAATAGCGGAATTTTACTATACGTTTGTAAGTTTGCTCATTTAGAATCTACTTCAAACATAGAATGTGAGTGATCGTTGAAACTGCCTCATTAAGGTGTCTCTTATGAGTACCAACGGGCTCTGTTTTAAGAACAAATCAAAGCACTGAGAGAACTGGTGGGTCGATTGTCTCTTGAGAACCTGTTAAAATAGTTCTGGGCCCAGTTGTTCAAAGCATCGTTAGCTTAACGAGCTCGTTAGTGGTCAAATTGTTAACTGTTCTAGCAAGTACAATATCGAAAATTTTGGTATTTTTGCTGAAAAAATGTGAGCAGCAAAGCTGGTAATATTTTTCAGCAAAAAATTCAGCATGTTTGCCATTTGACTGGTTCCCTCTCCCTATAGCTCTCTAGCTTTCGCATATAGGGATAGGTAAGGCATATTCTTGCACACCAGACAAGGAAATCCGCGATTTTACCCTGGGATAGAAATTTATGTTCTGACCCTGGTGTTCCGACCCCAAATCGAATATAATTGCGTGTTTGATAAATGCACTGGTTGATTACAACCTCAAGCCCGGCGACGTCATGCGTGACGTCACTAAACATTCCTGTTGTGTCATCACAAAATGGCGCACGTCGGTAACCGAAGTGACAGCAGCATTACAAATTCGCAATAGAAATGGAAGGTATGCAAGGAAAAGAATCCAATATGGGTGTGAGGGGTGGATAGAAAAAATCCGTCCCTCGGGATCACTGTCCGGCATCACTCGGCAAGCCTCGTGATGCCGGACAGTGTCCCTCGGGACGGATTTTTTCAATCCACCCCTCACACCCATATAAGATTCTTATAATCCTACCGGTACGGATCTGTACCGGTGACGTAAAACAGCTCGCGCTTTTGATCTGATGGAAAATGGCGTCGCAGCCCTGACAGTTGCTAATAATGAAATTTTGCTGCTTTTAATAAATTGGGCCTTACACTAATTTTATACAACTTGACACAATCTGTTATATTTTTTTCATGTTTGAGATGCTCCCAAAACATTTTCCTGCAATCAGAAAGCAGGTCAGCCAATACACATTTTCAGCGCTTTACTCAAATAACTCGATTACACACTAACATGTCGCCTGCTGAGTGCAATAATGATGTAACTGACATTTTGGCCCAAATAGTTTTTTGCATAAATGGGTGCCTTAGGACTTGACACATTTGGCAAATAAGTTATACAGCTGGATTCTGCCTGAATCATGATTTATTTCAGCATTTTGAATTTTTTTTTTGTCAGTTACACCGTTTTTGCGCTGACTTTTAGAAAAAAAAATGGCGCAAAAACAGTGTAAGTGCACTTACCCCATTTTTGCGCCAAGTTTTTTAATACCTCAAAAATATTGAATCCTGCTGCTTGATATTTCAGAAAAAGCATGTAAGTACCATGCAGAATGTATAAAATGTGACCTATTATCTACCAAGTGTCTTTAATTTACTGCTTTACCATGTAAAAGGCAAAGAAATAACGAAGTGGCTATTGCCAGTTAACTGGTAATAGCGGTTTTACGATAAAATCGCTATTGCCAGTTAACTGGTAATAGCGGTTTTACGATAAAATTGCTATTGCCAGTTAACTGGTAATAGCGATTTTATCGTAAAACCGCTATTGCCAGTTGACTGGTAATAGCCATTTTAACGTAAAACCGCTATTACCAGTTAAAAGATTAATATAAAATATCTTACCGTCCATAGAAAACGCTAGAATTTAAGGACGGGTCCGACTAGCATCACTTTTTAGGGATACAGTCCTAAACTGGCGGAAATGTGTTAGACTTAATTGGGATAATTTCACTTTACATATTCAAAGTTTCCCTAGCTTCGTTGTAATAAAACTGACAGAACCAACTGTCTTTCTCTTCTTGTTGTTTTCTTTTCAGACTTCTTACTCGTACATGTACGTGCAGCACCCTCAAATATGTCTATGTGTCCTCATTAACTTACACATTTAAAAACAATTCAGTCTTTATTTTGCTACGAGTAAGAAGTCTTACTTTTGTCCGAGAACTGGAATTCACTTACATGAAACATGTCTTTGTAATCTAGCTGGCTGGGATTACATGAAATACATGTTGAACAACATAAATTGTGGATACTCGATAGAACTGCCTTGTCGAGGCGATTCTATCGAGTCCCAGCAATCAATGTTTTGAACAGATGTATGAAGAATATCTTTTAGCTTCTTAAATTTCCATTTCTGATCAAAATTTGGCAATGTACTTGTTTAGGCGTGTTTTTGTAATGTATGTTTGGAATAACAATTCATTATGAAAACGCGCCTATAAACATTTACTGTCTAAATTTACTGATATACTTCATATTTCTGCCCTAGACTCACTAGAACCCCTTCAAAGAACTGGTTTTATCAATAACCCGCATTCTTGGACTGTTACCGGACTTTGAGATGAATTGACATCTCAAGCCCTATCGTCCAATGAAACCAATAGGGTTTGTATGCATGGGCGGTCCGACTCGCATCACGCTTTAAACTTCTAAGTGGTTTACCTGTACTCATATGCCATGCGGCTGGTTTCAGTTCTGCATAGAAGCATTATGCAACCCATTCTATTTCTCTTGAAGCCCCGATGAGCTGGGGCGATTATGGATTACATATGCAAAATATGGAAATGCTTGGTCAAAGCAGAAAAACAAAAACATGCATTTAAGCCATTACATTCATAACTGTAAATGGAATAATTCTGCACGTCAACTGGCAATAGCGATTTTACGTTAAAATTGCTATTACCAGTTAACTGGCAATAGCGATTTTATCGTAAAACCGCTATTACCAGTTAACTGTCAATAGCAATTATATCGTAAAACCGCTATTACCAGTTAACTGTCAATAGCGATTTTATCGTAAAACCGCTATTGCCAGTTAACTGGCAATAGCGATTTTATCGTAAAACCGCTATTGCCAGTTAACTGGCAATAGACCTTTCCAAGAAATAATGATGCTTCCAAGCAGCACTGAAACCCACACACGAGTACTGGTAATCCACTTAGAGGATCTTAGTTTGCCCAGGCAAAGTGGTGTGAGTGTCGAACTGTCCAAGCTTATAAACCCTATTGGTTTCATTGAGCGACAGGGCTTGAGATGTCTATCTATCTACTGATACTGCGTTAGCCACATTTGACCATAACCGCATTACATGCACTCCAGGTTTGCAGGATGACAGCCTACACAGTAATCATGTAATTACGGTAGGGATCTTTAACCTGCACAGGGGATGGCTCTCCCTGCACAGGGGGCCACCAGTTAAAGTCCCGATCTGAAGGATGGTGCACCATATAACATTCATCCCTGCAAATGATGCCAATGGAGTGTGTTTGGACACCGAAATTTTATCGCCGCTGCCGGGGATGGAACCCGGGACCTCTAGCATCAGAGGCAAGTGCACTAACCACTGAGCTATCATGCTATCATGTCATTTCACCTCAGTGTTGGGTATCGGTGTCGGGTAAAAGTCCCACAAAATTGGAAGCGACGTCTCCAAAATGACCTTTACAGTGTTGGCGGGGATGTTAACCTCAAATCAAACAAACAAACATGAGTACTGGTAAACTGCTTAGAGGATCTAAGCCGGTCCAGGTAAAGTGGTGGCAGACTGTCCGCCCATGCTTATAAACCCTATTCGTTTCACTGGGCGACAGTGCATTGGATGTCATTTCATCCCATTTGAATTTCTCTAGTTGAATATAATTCATACACGCAATCTGTTAAATTCACAAACTGCACAATGAACAGTGAAGATCCTGGTCAGGTGGCACATTGTTATTCTTTTAAAAATATTCACTTGAAATTAGAATTTCTCTTCTTTCAATATACTTCATACAAGCTATCTGTTAACTTCAAAAACTGCATGATGAATAGTGAAGATCCTGATCAGATGATTTATCTGGAGCTACACTGTTTGCAGATGTAGGGATTGTCTTGTTAAGCCGGATAAGTGGGGAAAAAATAAATGAAAGGAAAAATGCCATAAGGAAATTTTTCACCATATTAATAAATGAAATATTGTTTGTTTGTATTGGAGTTTTAACGGCCCAGTCAACACTATTTTAGGTCATTTTTAGAGTTGGTTAGTTTACCTATCCATGCTTTTCCTGGGCAGGCGTATACATAAGCGGTTAACCAGTACAGTGCACATTCTTTCGCCAGAAACTGACAACTGCCCTTCTTGAATCAGCGGAAGGGAGAAAATGACCGAAGAAAAGATTTCATGATCATCATCAATCTCCACGAAAGAAAAGAATATTTAGACATCTTGTTACTCTTTTAAAAAAATATGTTCAGTTCCATTGGAAGGTAAAAGTGCCATAAAATTGGAAGCAATGACTCCGAAATGACTTATACAGTGTTGACAGGTGTTAAACTTTAACTCAAAAAAAAAAAAAAAAAAAAAAAAAAAAAACACACCATAATATGGCTTATCCATAATCTGTACCCTATATAATTTAATAATTGATGAATGTTTGTAAAACTCAGTACATTTTGTAATTACAGTCTACCAAATTTCAATAAATTCTGGTGATCTGACCAGATATACATCATGTATTTTTTGGTTTTCTGTAACTAAAGTTTAACAGGTACATAATCATGCTCATGTTGAGTTTTTCCCTTGCATTAAAATTCAAGCATGCATTTGAAACTCATTTTTGGGGACTAGGGTTTTAAGCTAACAATCATTCGTGCATTGTTACACCCTGCATTACGTCCTGATACTCTCACTGGTGATGGTGTTTGCTTGAATACTTAGTCACTTACCAAACTTATTGTCTTGGAAAATGGTGCTGAGTCCGGTTGTGTTAAACTTTAGTTACAGAAAACCCCAAAAAGATATAAATTAAGGAAGTGGCTATTGACAGCTGGCTTTCAATAGTGAATGTCCGCTATCGACAGCCGGCTGCCAGTTGCGAAAGTTTGCTATTGGCAGCCAGCTGAGATATTGATAGTATATTATTTAATTGAATAATTGAAAACATGCAAATGTTAGTCTTCTGCAAGTTATTAATTGACATAAATCAACAACATGCTTGTGCTATATTTTTTAACTGTATGAGGGAGATTTGCCATTGTGATGAGGGAGATGTGAAGAATATATAGGGAAATTCTGAATTCTCATTTCGAATGAGGGAGACTCCCGAATTTTACTAAAATTTAGTGTAAATTGGGCAAAATTAAGCATCAAAATGAGGGAGTATCCCTTCTGATGAGGGAGGTATAAATAAATTTTATTTAGTAATTTTATTTTTCAATAAATAAATGAATAGAAATAAATAAAGTCAATAAATAATACATGTATTAAATTAGTTACTTTTGATAAATGTAGTTTTCAACCATGGTCTAATACGGGATAATTATGTCCCCCGAAAGGGAGGGGGACATATTGGTTTTGGTGCGGATCCTGTCAGCGTCGGCATCAGCGTCGGCGTTGGCGCCGGCGTTGCCTCTTGTCTGCACTCTATCTCCTGAATGGATGGATTGATTTTGATTAAACTTACACAGATACACCATTGGGAGGGGGAAACGTACCGATTAGATTTTGGTGGCCTTGACCTAATTTTCAAGGTCACAGGGCTGAAACAATTGTCAAATTTTAGACCCAAAAACCTTGTCTGCACTCTAACTCCTGAACCAATGGAAGGATTTGGTTCATACTTGATACATTATATCAGTGGGATGGTCTTAAGAACTGATTAGCTTTTGGTGATCTTGACCTAATTTTCAAGGTCACAACGGGAGTTAGACTTTTAAAAATTGGCTTGTCTGCACTCTTTCTCTTGAACCAGTGGATGAATTTTGATCAAACTTGGTACATTATATCATTGGGCTGGTCTTAAGAACTGATTAGATGTTGGTGACCTTGACCTAATTTTCAAGGTCACCACAGGACTTAGACTGTTGAAAATTGCCTTGTCTGCACTCTATCTCCTGAACCAGTGGATGGATTTGGTTCAAACTAGGTACATTATATCAGTGGGCTGATCTTAAGAACTGTTCAGATTTTGGTGACCTTGACCTAATTTTCAAGGTCACAGGGCTGAAACCATTGTCAAATTTTAGACCAAAAAAACTTGTCTGCACTCTAACTCCTGAACCAATGGAAGGATTTGGTTCATACTTGATACATTATATCAGTGGGATGGTCTTAAGAACTGATTAGCTTTTGGTGACCTTGACCTAATTTTCAAGGTCACAACGGGAGTTAGACTTTTAAAAATTGGCTTGTCTGCACTCTTTCTCCTGAACCAGTGGATGAATTTTGATCAAACTTGGTACATTATATCAGTGGGCTGGTCTTAAGAACTGATTAGATGTTGGTGACCTTGACCTAATTTTCAAGGTCACCACGGGACTTAGACTGTTGAAAATTGCCTTGTCTGCACTCTATCTCCTGAACCAGTGGATGGATTTGGTTCAAACTAGGTACATTATATCAGTGGGCTGATTAGATGTTGGTGACCTTGACCTAATTTTCAAGGTCACCACAGGACAGACTGCAAGGTAGTTTATTAGTATTAACCACTGAGATTCTTATCAATTTTTCATTGACAGATTTAATCTGAACTGTGAAACACAATATTGATTTGGTTTTGTGACCAAGTCCTCATTTTCCCGGTAAAAGCAGAATTTGAAATAATGAGTGTGGTGGGGGGACATCTGTTTTCTTAGAAAACAATTCTAGTTATTATCAAAGATAAAAGACCTAAACTAACTCATTCAGTACTGGAAACCCCAAAATGGGTAGTTGGCAAACAGTGCAGGCCCAGATCAGATGCCACAGAAGCGCTGCATCTGGGCCTACACTGTTTGCAAAATTTTCAGCCAATTTTCAAATAGTTTTTGAAGAAAACACAGCCTTACACCCCAAAATTTTGAAATTGATTCCTGCTATATATAAGGTGGAATATTCCATGTGGTACAAAAAGGGTTAAGTACCACTCTTAGAACCTCAAAAATAAAAAGAATTAATTATATAAACATGAAAAATAAATAAAATAATAACATAAGGTATAATCATGTCTAATTATGTATAATCATGAAATAAAAATTGCATTTGATGTAATTATGGTGTCTCAAGAGTTTAACCCCCTTTTGTTGGACATTGGCAAACAGTGTAGACCCTGGCAAACAGTGAAGACCCTGATAAGATGATGCATAATATGGTGTGTGATCTGGGTATACACTGTTTGCTTAAAGAACATACATTTTAGCCAGGGAGCTTATAAGATAGGGCAGTTGTTTGTCGCCTGCGTCGTTGTGTGTCATCAACACTAACAAACGACATCTCTGAGGCCACTGGGCTGATTCAGCCCAATTTCAGCTGCAGCATCCTTGGGATAAGGGATTGAAAGTTTGTGTTTTAATGAAAATGGGCTCATTAGTATTGGTTGCTATTGCAACTTGAATTTCCATAGATTTATAATGGGTTAAAATAAAAATATGGCATTTACTGTCTTTGCAGATTTTGTTTGTTTGATTTGAGGTTTAACGTCCCCATCAACACTGTTAAGGTCATTTTGGAGACATTGCTTCCAATTTTGTGGGACTTTTACCCGACATTGAGATGAAATGACATCTCAAGCCCTGTCGCCCAATGAAACCAATTGGGTTTATAAGCATGGCCGGTCCGACACTCACACCACTTTGCCTGGGCAGGCTTAGATCCTCTTAGTGGTTTACCAGTATTCCTGTGTGGGTTGGATTCAGCTGTGCGTGGAAGCATCATGCAGCCCATATAATTCTTCAAGCCCCAACGGGTGGGGGCCATTGTCTTTGCAGATATTTTGACAAAAATTTAATTGAAGTATTCATTGACTGAGTAAACTTCTTTATCCCCCTCCACTTAATAAAAGGCCATATATCTCAGAAACCATTCGGAACCCCACTCCTAAACCATATATGAGCCATGCCTTACCCCATCAACTTCTTAAAAGGCCCAATATCTCAGGCACCTTTTTGATCCCCACCCATAAACCATATATATTCTTGTTCCTTATGATAAGACACATTCATTGATACCAAACTAGGGTCTCCTCAGCTCTCCTGTGGTGCGCCAGCTCCATGCCACACACCCTCTTCACAAAAGGCCATATATCAGAAACTTCAGAGCCCCATCCATAAATATATTCATGTTCTTTATGATAGGATGCATTCAGTAACAACAACCGGGGGATCCCCTGGTGTGCCCAGAGTCATGTCCCTGGCCATACACCAACCCTTTACTTCATAAAATGCCATATATCTCAGAAACGGTTCAGATCCCCAACTCTAACACATAATATATATTCATGTTCGACTCATTTAGTCACATCAACCCAGGGTCTCTTTATGCTAGGGCAAAGTGCTGAGGCCATTGCCCAACCCTCCACTCCATCAAGGGCCATACATCTCAGACATCATAGACATCCCCACCCCATAATCATATATATTCTTGTTCTTTATCATTAGACACATTCAGTCACACCAACTTGGTGGTCTAAAGGGGCCATTCCTCATTCCTCCACCTCATAAAAGAGCCTCATATATTAGACACATAGAAGCCTCTGTAGTGTAGTGGTTATGCTACTGGCCTTGTAAACCAGGGGTCGAAGGATCAATCCCAGTCTTCTCCAGACTGTCGGATGTCGAGTCTTTAAACCTAGGTACCATCTCTGTATGACCTTAGCTGTTGTTGAGACGTAAAACTCAAACACTCAACTCATCTCAGAAATAGTTCAGATCCCCACCCCTGAACAATATATATTATTGGTCCTAATGATACAATGTAAGACAAAATCAGTGACAGTGGTTCTTATTTGGTATGATAATGGATATATAGGTCCAAAATTTTTCAGCAATACACAATGTCATGCTCCTGATCCTAAGGGCTAAGGTCAAGGTCACAGACATTGTTTTAGATTCATGTTATGGATCTGGTTCATATTTGGTATGGTAACAGATACAGGTCCATGGTTTTATTCAGCAATACCAACCCTGCTACCTATCTGCCCACGACCTCAAGGTCACGGTCACAGACACAGAAATTTAGTTTAAAGTATTAAAGAGCTCGTACTTTCAAACCTTCTTGAATTTGGTTCATATTTTGTAGGATGATACATATTTGTCCAAAGGTTAAATTGGCAATATATCTGCCTATACCTGTTTGTATCATGGGTGGAAAATTCTACTCGTCCACTTGCGATGAGGAAGCTTATAGGATAGGCAGTTGTCCGCCGTCGTCGTCGTATGTCATATGTCTGCAGACTGGTGTTAACACTTTTAAACATCTTCTGCTCTGAAGCCACTGGGCCGATTAAGCCCAAATTTTATCTGTAGCATCCTTTGGCTGGGGGATTGAAAGTTTGTGTTTTTTTTATGAAAATCGGCTGTTTAGTTTGGTTGCTATGGTAACTTAGAGTTTGCATAGACTTATAATGGGGAAAATTGAAAAATGGCATTTACTGCAAAGTCATTGCAGATATTTTGACAAAACTTTTATAGAAATGTTTTTTGAGTAAACTTCTCACAGCCATATGCTTTTATACCAACCTGAGGGTCCCCCAGGTTGTGCTGGGGCCATGCCCCACCCCAACCACTTATTAAAAGGCCATATACCTCAGAAACCATTCAGATCCCGACACCTAAACCATATATATTCTTGTTCCTTATGATAAGACTCGTTTAATCACACTAACTTGGGGTCTCTTTGTGCTGAGGCAATGTGCCCCGCCCTTCAACTTCATGAAAGGCCATATAATTCAGAAACCATTCAAATCCCCACCCCATAATCATATAATATTATGTTCTTGTTCCTTATTATTAGCACACCTACTGTAGGGGTGTCCGCAGGGGCCTGTCCTCTCCTTTCCACTTCATAGAAGGGCCTCATATCTCGGAAACCGTTCAGATTCCCACCCCTAAGCCATATATATACTTGGTCCTTATGATAAGACACATTTAGAGACAACATTCTTGGGCTTTCCTGGGATCGACATGCCATGCTCCAACCCCTCCACTGTTTAAGAGGCCTTATATCTCCAGACATACGGATCCCCACTGCTAAACCATATATATTCTTTTTCCTTGTGATAAGACACATTTAGTGATACCAACCAGGGCTCCATTGGGTCCATGCCCCACTCCCTCTACTTCGTAAAAGGCCTAATGTTTCATATACTGATTCCACATGGGTGCTCATTTGGATAGTTGGGTTATTTGGCAGATTAAAATGATATTATGTTAAAATACATGGCTGCAATTGGGCAGTGCCCACCTGAGCTCTGGTGAGCATAGTGGCCCATGTACCTCTTGTTTAAAATTTTAGGAGAATTACAGCAAGTCCTCGGGGTGTCCGAATTTTTTGGATTTTTACGATACATGATGAAAGTATGTTAAATATTTTGATCAAGGGCAGAGTCATTTTTTACCCCAAGGCTATAATTTGAACAATCTGGATAGAGGTGCACTAGATGAAGCTTGATACAGAATATTAAAAAACCTCTGAATGTTGAAATTCTACCAGCTAAGGATTATTTCTGTGAAATTTGGTCAAAATCCTGTTGGTGTTTTAGGAGATGTCGGATGAAGAAATTGTTTATGGATGCATGCATGGACGATGGACACAAAAGCTCACCTTATCATTACACGTCAGACATTTGTTGGCCCTGGATCCCTCACCTGATCCACAGTGTAACAAGTGGGTCATGGGGGGGGGGGGGGATTATTGGCCACATGGCTATAACTTGCATAATCCTGAGGTAGGTTTAAAGGTGAAGCTTCATACCAAATTCAAATCCATTTTTGGCCCAAGGGCTATAATTTGAACAGTCTTGATAGAGGTTCACTAGAAGGAGCTTCATACCAAATATCAAAGATCTGGGACTTCTGGGTTCATACAAGAAGATTTTTAAAGGTTTTCTCTTATTTTATCCTTTCCGTTGACATGGCAACCAGAGTTCTGCATGGAATTGAATTATTTGAAAAACTGAGAGATTATTTCCGCCAAGTTTTGTCAAAATCTTTAGTGGCTCAGGTCAGCTAAAAAATTGTACAGTTCTTTTTTCATGAAAAAAGGTAACCATAGTGCAGTTTATATTTTACTTTTGGTCCTTTGAGATCAGCGTAAATATTCTGAGAAATCAGAAATAAATTATTGGTTTAGACTCATATTCTAGACAGGTTTTTAATTAGTTGGACCCCATTTTGATTTATATCAGTCTTTGAATCGACTGCCTATTTGACATTCGCAAAATTGCAGTATGTTTCCTCTGGCTTTCGTTGCCGGATCATTACAGGGTCACTGATGAGGCTTTATTAGCCGAAACTACGTAGTATGACCCATCTTCTTTCTTATGAATGTTTTCATTGCTCTTAAAGGAACTCATTTTTGATTTTTATTTATAATTGGTTGATTAAAATCATATCATGTTAAAATACATGGCTGCCATTGGGCATTGTCCACCTGAGCTATGGTTTATAAAATTTGGATCTTTGGTTTGTTTGCCATGGCAAGTTTAGAGTTTCCATTGACTTATAATGGAGAAAATTGAGAAATAGCATGCCTTTCAAGATTATTTTATCAACTTTCATAGAAATGTTCCTTAAATAATGTTATTTTAGGCCTATTTGTTGCCACTGATAGGAATTTTTCAACTGTCATCACTCAATAGTTGCCCTGCAACAACACAGACCTCTGAAGCCACTAGGCCGATTGGATCCAAATTTTATCTGTAGCATCCTTTGGTGCATGGCTTGCATGGTTAATCAAACTACATTGCTGCCAGTGCCCCAATGAGCTCTGGTGAGCATAGTGGCCCATGGGCCTCTTTTTCTATGATTTGACCTACTGACCCACTTTTTGATCACAATTGGCCCATATTCAAACTTAAATGTGATATTGTCAAGATGATCAATCTGAGCATGTTTTATGATGATTGAATCAAAACTTTGGCCTCTAGAGTCTTCACAACATTTTTTTTCTATGATTTGACCTGCTGACCTACTTTTTGGTCCAACATGAACCACATTCGAACTTGACCCAGATATTGTCAAGATGATCATCCCATACTCAAATGAACACCCATGACATTGTGTACTCTGTATACGAAATATTAGGCTTTTTATGAAGTAGAGGTGTTGGGCCATGGACCCAGTGGAGTCTCGGTTGGTATCACTGAATGTGTCTTTTCACACAAAATAGATGTAGGTACCTATGCCTGGGATGTAAGGTCTTTTAATCAGTAAAGGGGTTGTGGTATGACACATCTGCTGACCCAGGAAAGCCCAAGATTGTGTTCTCTGAACAGATCTATCTTAACATAAGGACTAGGCATATATTTGGTTTGGTGGTGGGATATGGTCAGTTTCGGAAATGAACAGTCATTGTGGCACTTGTGGGTCGGCTGTCACTGGTAAAATGATAAGAAACAGTGATTTACACTTTTTGGTTTAACAATTACAATCAGGTAATGTAAGCAAAGAGTTCTGACCCTGATCAGATTCAGTGCCTGCTCTGGGTGTGCACTGTTTGCAAAACCAAACACATGATTAAAGATGATTCTGTAGATAACAACAACTCTTTGACAGTCAGATGGATATTTTCCACAAAAGGCTACTGATGCTAGAGGCCCCCAGTTTGATCCCGGAGGGGATGATTATGTCGGTGTCCGAAAATGCTCCATCGGCATCATTTGTAGGGATGAATGCCAAAGTGTGCACCATCCTTCAGACCGGGACGTTAACTTGAGCATTTGTTTGTTTGATTTGAGGTTTTACGTCCCCATCATCACTGTAAAGGTAATTTTGTAGACATTGCTTCCAAATGAGTGATACCAACCAGGTCTCCATTGCTTCCAATTTTGTGGGACTTTTACCCGACCTTGAGATGAAATGACATCTCATGCTCTGCCGCCCAATGAACCAGTAGGGTTTATTAACATGGACGATCTGACTCTCGCATCACAAGCTGAGATCCTCCAAGCAGTTTACCAGTGCTCGTGTGCGGGTCGGTTTCAGCTCTGCATGGAAGCATCATGCAGCCCATCTATTTCTTCAAGCCCCGATGGGCGGGGGCCGTAACTGGAGCATGGGCGTCTGACGTAACATCAATGCAATAAATCGGCTGATCAAGAGGACTAAATGCCCTACTGACAGGCATTTTGGGTATGGTGGGTGACTTTAAAAGTATTGTATGTGCTCTGATTGAACCTCAGATGCCCGTGACTGGAGGCCCCCTATGCAGGAAGAGTCAACTTCTGTGCATGTTGAAGACACCTACCGTAATAACATGGTTACTGTGTAGGCTTTCAACCCTGCAACCTGGAGTGCATGAAATGTACACCTGCGAGTATTGGTCAAATGTGACCAATCGCAGAATACTATAAGTAGAAAGAAAGAAAAGACAGAAATGTGGAAAAGTTTGGCATTCCACAATTCAATCAGAATTGTTTACACGATTTTTCTGAATAGTAGGGCCTATATACTTGCAAAGCGGATTTCAAACATTCAGTTTGTTTGGGGTTTGGATATGTGAAGGACTGGTTTCTTTGTTTATTTTTCCTAATACAGCCTTTGATTTGACTGAAAATTCTAAAGACTCGGCGGTGCGCTGCGATGTCCGCCATTACTGTTTACAGTCAGTGCTTGCTGGGAAACGTTGCCGGGAAACGTAGCGACCAATGAAATTTAAATATATGACGCACCAATGAGATCACGCCATTCATTGTGCCTTACCTGTTGTCTATTTCAATAGAACACAGGCATCCAGTTAAATTTGCCATATTTAAAGATCAAAGTTTTAACGATAAGTTAACTAACGACGTCGTTAGTTTTGAACAACTGGCCCCTGGACTGAGTTTGAATTATTTCGTTTAACAAAGAAAATCCATATTTTTTTAGCATACAGTGTATTTCCTGATCAGCCTTCGCGTTCCGTGGTGTCTGATCTGGAGCTACACTGTTTGCTAACCCATGCATAAAAATCAGCTTTTATAGATAAACCTCTTACGCAACCCTCTGACTTCACAGTGGCTATTTTCTATAAATAACCGTTATTCCGGAAAGTCAGTGATAGCGCGGAAGAGCTTTTATGCTTAGTAACGTAACTTTGTGTCGATTGATAAGCAATCGACAAAAAATCAGTAAAGAGTCGAATATCCTAGTTAACCTCATTTTATCTACATAAAGTGTTTTTACCAGGGTCTTCTGGGCCCCCGCCCATCGGGGCTTGAGGAAATAGATGGGATGCATGATGCTTCCACGCAGAGCTAAAACTAACCCGCACACCAGTACTGGTAAACCGATTACAGGATCTAAGCCTGCCCAGGCAAAGCGGTGCGAGTCGGACCGTCCATGCTTATAAACCCTATTTGTTTCATTGGGCGGCAGGGCTTGAGAAGTTATTTCATCTCCATGTCGGGTAAAAGTCCCACAAAATTTCGGAGCAACGTCTCCAAAATGACCTTTACAGTGTTGACAGGGACGTTAAACCTCAAATCAAACAAAAAACAAAACAAGGGTCTTCTTTATGTGGACTTGATTACGTAACGGTCGGTCAACATCATCACGATAACAAGTCCGTAAAAACGAAGACCCCTCGAAACCCCACTTATCGGGTTTACGGGGGTATATATTATCTGCGTTATTTTTGCTTAAAAGCTAGATTTTGCCGCCTCATTGAGCAGTTCTAACGAACACTCACAAATTATGTTGAAAAAAAATAAGAAGAAAGATATTACAATTTTTACTTAATATTTGTCATTTCTGAAACCGTGTTGGACGCCATTATTGTACATGGACGTGTTTTCCTTATGATAGAAATTTTAGTAAGGATCGAGGCCTGTCAAAAAGCAATAGCGAGAGCTTCAAGTCAGCCCGTGCGAATGCACGGTCAATAAAAGAGCATCCACATTCAGTAAGCCTGGATTTTGTTTTGTCGGATTGTTTGGAGTTCAACTGCAGCCAGAACAATGCATATTCTTACGCCAGAAACTAACAACTGTCCTTCTCGAATCAGCGGAAGGGCGCATCACGTGAACAAGTCCGTACAATGAAGACCTCCTATACCCCACTTTATATAGAGAAAACTGGGGTTTACAGGGAATACATTATTTTTTCTTATTTTTGCCCCAAGACATAGGCTGTGGGTACTCGTTAGAACCGCCTCAATGAGGCGGTTCTAACGAGCACCCACAACTTATGTTAACAGTATTTATAAGAAAAATATCACGGATTTTAATCAGAAAAATGGCCATTTTGAAAATGTGACAACTTAATTTAATAGGCGTGTTTTCGTAATGCCTTATGTAATCTTTTATCACGAGCTGATTCATTCTGTGCCTTTCAACGAACAGACCAAATATTTTTCCAATCATTACGATACCACACCCGTGCGACATAGTGCATTTTGTCATATCTCCAAATGGCCATTTTTCTGATGAAAATTCGTGATATTTTTCTTATAAATACTGTTAACATAGGTTGTGGGTGCACGTTAGAACCGTCTCATTGATGCGGTTCTATTGAGTACCAACAACCTATGTCTTGGAGCGAAAATAAGAAAAAATAATGTATACCCCGTAAACCCCAGTTTTCTCTATATGAAGCGGGGAATAGGAGGGTCTTCATTTCACGGACTTGTTCACGTGATGTGCCCTTCGTGGAAAGGAACAGAATGAATCAGCTCATGATAAAAGGTTACATAAGTCATTACGAAAACACACCTGTTCAAATACATTGTAAATTTTACTGCCAAAAATTAAAAAAAAAAAAAATAAAAACAGATTAAAAATTAAAAATTATATTACTTTTCTAATTTCTGCTCAAAATATAGATTTTGGGTACCGTCCAATGTATATATAAGCCTTCTAGTTTCATTGGGCGGCAGGGCTTGAGAAGTCATTTCACCTCAATGTCGGGTAAAAGTCCCACAAAACTGGAAGAAATGTCTCCAAAATGACCTAAATAGTGTTGACGGGGACGTTAACCCCAATTCAAACAAACAAACAAACATCATCGAGGCGGTTCTAACGCGCGTACCCACAATCTATATTTTAGAAATAAGATATGTACCCTTTAAACCCCAGTTTTACGATATAAAAGTGGAGTTCAGTGTGTGTGTGGGGGGGGGGGGGGGGGGGGGTCAGAATTACATGTTTTGACCCAATTGACCCACTTAAGATTTTATAAGAACTCGACATCCTACGTCGATGAAAGCATCACCTTTTCATAAAATGAAAAAGCTAAGAAGCAAAATAGGATTGACCTCCTTTCGCATCCTCCGCGATAGAAGTCACTAACTGCACACTGATTGGCTGGATTAACTACAAATTAAGAGAAAAGCAACAACCAAAACACCAACATATGACATCCCAACATAACGCAGTTAGGGGCCAGTAGTACACGGTACTACCAAGATTATCCTCGTAGAGACCCGTGTGGTGGCGACACAGCATAGGCGTGTTTTCAAGGTGGTAGAGCACGGGTACTAGGACATTTTGCAATAGCCGAAATTGGCTGGTCTAATAGTAACCCTTCCTGGCTCACTTTTGGCTGCCGTTCAAAATTCAAAATTACATGCATTATCAGCCTTTAACAAGCACCGTGTCCATAGGCGTTTTCTCTACCATGGCAGGGGTGGGGGTAGAGTCTAATGGAAGCCCAAACCGATAATGCATGAGAAGCTTTTTTCCTCGGTCAGACAAGGGCTGTGTACGGACACATTTTGCAGCCGGAATTGGCAACGTGTCACCACATTCTAGAGCCCGACCATTGGTCTGCATTTGCATTCAAAATTCGAACACCGCCAGAGAACTGCTCATTTTACAGGACAAACGCTTAACATTGGGTGCGTTCTGTGCCTACATGGCATCTGAGCGGGGTATGGGAGAAGTGGGATTGACCGACTTCTTACGTCCTCCGCGAAAGAAGTCACCTAACTCCCAATCGGCTAGCTGATAACCGTCAAGCAGACAGGAGTCATCATATTGGCAGCCTAGGGAAAAGAGCAGTACCTACAACTAATCCCAGCTGGCGAACTGGGGGTAGCCCCATGTGCCCTTGGCGCCCGGTTACCTTAAAAACAACAGTCAGTCAGTCGGTTAAAACGTTTACAAAGTTTGGAAGCAGCTGGTTTGAGATGTATCGATACTATGTTCTTTATTATTCAGTCTTTGTTTGCCTTTTTATGTTGCCTTATCTATGAAAACACAGAGCTCAAAACAAAGGAACCTATTACATAGACAACATCTCTCAGAAATAAATCAACAAAGACGGGGGCGTTATACCTCAAATAAAACAAAACAAATCAACAGAGTCGCAGATTACTGTGTCTCACAAAACGGCTGTTTCGAAGTGGTGTGACGCAGACAGACCTAACACATCCGTGCCACATAGGCATTCGTTCATATTTCCCCTAAAACACGAAAATGTGTGATATATTTCTTATTTATACTCCAAACATCGGTTTTTGGGTGCTTTTTAAAACCGCCTCATCAAGGCGGTTCTAAAGAGTACCAACAACCTATGTCTTTGAGCAGAAATAAGAAAAATAATATGTATGCCCTGTGAACTCTGGTTTACAGACTTGGGTTTACAGAAATGTCCTTTACACGGACTTGTTGAAATATGCGTTTGTGCTGTATACCCGCGAGTTGTGTTATGCTCGATATGCTTCCAGGCAGAGCTGACACCGACCGCACGCGAGTACTGGTGTGTCGCTTTGAGGTTCTAAGTCTGCCCAGGAAAAGTGGTTTGAGTCGGATCACCCATGCATAAAAACCGTGTTGGTTTCATTGGTGACAGGGCTTGAGATGTCATTCCATCTCAATGTCGGGCAAAAGTCCCACAAAATTGGAAGCAGCACCTCCAAAATGATCTATACAGTGTTGACGGGGACTATAAACCTCAAATCAAACAAACAAAAAACATACTCCATCTATCATGTGACATACACAATTATTTTTATGCAGTCTTTTTACCTTGCAAAATTAGAGTCGCCAATATGTTTATACCAGTACATTTTAGAAGCCTCCGTGGTGTAGTGGTTACGCTACTCGCCTCGTAAACCAGAGTTCGCAGGATTGATCACAGGCTTCTCCAGATTTTCGGATGAGTCTTTAAACCGAGGTCCCGTCTCCGTATGACCTTAGCTGTTGGTGGGACGTAAAACTCAAACACTCACTCACTCATCAGTACATTTTACATTGCAAAATTAGAGTCGCCAATATGTTCATACCAGTACATTTTACCTTGCAAAATTAGAGTCGCCAATATGTTCATACCAGTACATTTTACCTTGCAAAATTGGAGTCGCTTATGTGTTTATTTCAGTTCATTTTACCTTGCAAAATTAGAGTCGCCAATATGTTTATACCAGTACATTTTACCTTGCAAAATTAGAGTCGCCAATATGTTTATACCAGTTCATTTTACCTTGCAAAATTAGAGTCGCCAATATGTTTATACCAGTGCATTTTACCTTGCAAAATTAGAGTCGCCAATATGTTTATACAAGTACATTTTACTTTGCAAAATTAGAGTCGCCAATATGTTTATACCAGTCCATTTTACCTTGCAAAATTCCCCAATCAACGCACTAGAGGTAGAATGTGGACTTAAACCACTACATCTACGAAGGGAAGAACTCATACTAAAATACTGGGCTAGATCCTCCCCACTTGGCAAATCTCTCCCAGTGAATGATCTATTAACAGATCATGGTTGCTATTCATGTAGGAGAGCAAAGAACTACAACCCATATTGTAAGAAAGTCCGTGCCCTCCTGAAAGAGCACAACATACCCGATAAGATCCAGGCACCCAAGTACAGATCCAAATGGGATCTCAAACACAACACACCCTCCTGTTACCTCCATCAGGTCCTGGGGAGGAAAGAAGAAAATACAAATGAATACATGAAAAATAAAAGCCTCTCTTATGTTCGCACCAGCCATGCTGGGAAAACTCTAATCTACACAGATGGCAGTAAGGACCCCACAACAGGAAAAACCGGCGCCGCATTCGTTGTCCCAGAGAGAAATCTTCACGTACCGATTAAAACAAACCAACACCTCTCAGTATTCACAACTGAACTGATTGCCATTCACTGGGCCATCTCCTGGGCCATCACAGTTAAGACACCCAAAGCCACAGTACTCACTGACAGCCTTAGCGCTATCCAGGCCCTACAGTCAGGAAAATCCAAAACACGACCTGACCAAATTGACTCAATCCTGTCTAAACTAGATAAGGCAAAAAGAGAAGGGCAAGACATTGAAATCGACTGGATCCCATCCCACGTCGGCATCCCCGGTAATGAGGCGGCCGACGAAACAGCCAGATTAGCACTAGATATAGGTATTAAAGATTATACTCTTCCTTCAAAACGGGAGATCTATACAATCATAGACACCGCCATAACGAGAAAATGGCAAGCTCTATGGGATAGAAACCCAACCAACACCGGGAGGCATTACCAACTCCTCCAGCCCACAGTAGGTAAATCTGCCCACCAATTTAGCAACAACAGAAAATTAGACGTGGTAATTTCCCGTTTGAGATTTAACCATAACGGCCTAAATGCCAACCTCACTCAACTAGGAAACACAACGGGTCTATGCAGAAAATGCGATAACTATGAACTAGAAACAACACAACACATCTTGTTTGAATGGGTAACAAACGCCCATGCACGAGAAGAGATAAAATCTGAAATGTTCAAATTAGGATATGAATCGGTACACCTACAAGATCTCCTCGCTCCCCCCGAAAAACACTGCTCGGCCATAGCCGAGGTGATTAAGAAATTCCTTAAAGACACAAATTACTGGGAAGTAATATAAGAAAAACAGCTTTTGTTACCCACACACCGCGCTTAGGCAACCATCACCTACCGTCAATCTGCACTTGGACCTGAGACGGGGGCGTCAAAGCGAGACACTGTGGTTGCGGCTCATTCGCTTTGCACTTATGGGTGCCCCGCCGAGGCTACCCCCATCAAAGGACAAACCAATGACCTTCCCATACCTTCAACATCATAACAGACCGCGGGCAAGGGTGCATCATAAGAAAATCCCATAGCCCGAAAACTCCCACGGACATGCTTGAACCTGCGGCGACAAGCCGATTCGGGACACTGTGGTTGCGGCTCATGTGCCTTGCACTTATGAGTGTTCTGATGAGGTAACATGCCGCGGCAGGACAGGCAGCCCCCATGGGAAGGTAATTCTTCACAATAACCGCGCCACCCGTTAACTTGGTTTTGAACAAGTTACCCTAAGAGCCGGATCGTGCCTTTGTGGGGGGACCCCCCTCACAAGCCCGGCCCGCCCTGTGCACAGAATGGGAAGCCAAAATATGTGACGGATGGCGGGGTCATATTAGCACAAGCACAATATGCACTAATGACTTTTATTTGTATTACAGGTACAGGTGGGACCCCGGGGGACAAGAAACTGGACACAGCTACACTGATCCGAGCGCACACATGGGGTCCCAAAGCACTAATCCGACTTTTCTATTTCAGGAACGAGAGGAGGCTCGACGGAGCCCGTCAGGACAACATCCTGAGGGCACCTGGGAGAAAGCCCGTACTGGGCTCCCCCTAGGTACCAACAGAATGAAGTCCCCTGAAGTAGGCAAAGCGAAGGCATAAATACTGCCAGAACAGAGCATACAAACGGGGACAGGTCACACGCTAAATATCTTTATAGGCGGGGCAACGGCAATATCCATCATTTGCTAGGTATTTGGAAATAGGAAGTCCCTTAAAAATGCCTTTTGGAAGACCATTCAAAAATAAAAATTAGCGGGATTGCAAAACGGCTGATTAGCCTCATCACTGCCTTTCCCAAACAAACACATACCTCCAAACACATCACGAAGACACACCTGTCCAATTTTGAACCCCACTTGCATAGGCAGGTCTCCGTGATGAGAGCACGGGTACTAGGACTTTTTGCAATAGCCGGAATTGGTTGGTCTATTAGTCACCCATCCTGGCTCACTTTAGATGCCTGTTCAAAATTCAAAAATTTCATGCGTTATCACCCTTTAACAAGCATCGTGACCGAAGGCGTTTTCTTTGCCATGTCAGGGGTGGAGGCAGAGAATAATGGAAGCCAGAACTGATAATGTATGTTAGCTTTTTTCCTCGGCCAGACATTCGAAAACAGGGCTGTGCTCTGACACATTTGGCAGTCGAAATTGGCAACACGTCATCACATACTAGAGCCCGTCTTTGGTCTGATTCCTGCACTCAAAATTCTAAAATCGCTATAGAACTGTGTTTCTTAGGACAAACGCTGTACCTTGGGTGCGATTTGTGCCTTCCTCCGATTAAGAGTTCAGTATATTCCCATTGGTCAGCTGACACCTGTCGAATTGACAAGTGCCAGCACATTGGAGGCCCTGGGAAGAGCAGTTCATAAACTAATCCCATTTAGCGAGATGGGGGTAGCCCCTATGTGCTTTTAGCGCCCGGTTACCTTACAAAATCTATCAAGTCAAGACTTGCAAAATTAGAGTCGCCAATATGTTTATACCAGTTCATTTCACCTCGCAAAATTAGAGTCGCCAATATGTTTATACCAGTACATTTTACCTTGCAAAATCGTCGCAACGGCGAGGCGGTTATGGCGTGTATTCATAATCCATGTAACATTTCGCATTCTCCAAACGGCTCGAAACTAAACTCTTTATTGTTTTCTCCAAACATGGGTTGTGGGTACTTATTAGAACGGCCTCAACAAGGCGATTATAATGGGTACCCACAATCTATTTTTGGAACAATAATTAGATGTGTAACATTACCTCGTTCAGCTGATTCAGCGTCTTGTTCTATGCAGTTGTTAAAAACAGTGTCTCATCAAGAAAACACGCCTATATAATTTTTACCCACCTTGAACCCCACTTTTATAAGTAAAACTGGGGTTTCCGGGGGTATACCTTATTTTTCATATTTCTGCTCTTAAATTTAGATTGTGGGTACTAGTAAGAACCGCCTCGATGAGGCGGTTCTAACGAGTGCCCTCAGTCTATATTTTGAGCAGAAATAAGAAAAATATCACAATTTTTCATCTTAAAATTTTCATTTTCTTTTTTTTTTTTTTTTTTTGGCGTTAAAGGTGGCAATGTAATTGTATAGGCCTGTTTGCGTAATGGTGTGCAACAATACCTGTCCTGCTGTGTACGGTACGGGCGTTGGAGGACATTGCGTGCATTTCGCGCACTGTTGAGGGGAATGCATACACCATCAGGGGAGCCAACTCTGGCAAAAATATTTTTTCTCCCATGTCAATAGGGGTCAACTCTTAAGGGCAAGAATTTACTCCTGAGGAGCAACTTCCTTCCTTTAAGAGTAGATCCCTTTTTCAGTTGGATAGGGCTTATAGCAAAAGCGAACAGGAAGTCCCGAAAGTGGTCTCCGTTCGAAAAATGGTGGAAAAAAATCTACCAGCAGTTCCCATTCCCCTTAACTTTCTTTGTGATAGTTTCGGTGAAAATCTCAAACATGCGTTTTTTATTTATATTATATTCTAACATTTTAAGTGTAATTGACCGTCGTTGTCAGTCATTGTGCAGTCCTTGGCAGTCCTTGTCTGTCCTTGCCGGTCCCAGAAGTGTTGAGTAGGACCGTTGAGTTCCGATCGGGCTATGTTCGTCTTCGTCTTCCAGAAAAAGGTCTTCATAGACTGTAAAGTTGACTGATAGTGCGATCCCCAGGGTGGGGGGATACTCCGAATTTTGCCTGCTACATGGGCTAGCACCCAGTATATCATCAGATCCCGCAAAATATATCTGTAAATTTTAGCATGTCCCCTACACTCACCACACCCCCTCACCCACCCCCACAAAAAATATTCCCAAATTTTACTGGCTTGCCTTCTGTAAAGAATACAAAATGTGTTTTAACTAATTATTACGCAGAGCTGAAACCGACCCGCACACGAGTACTGGTAAACCGGTTAGAGAATCTAAGCTTGCCCAGGCAATGCGGTGCGAGTCGGACAGTCCGTGCTTACAAACACTATTGGCTTCATTGGGCGGCAGGGCTTGAGATGTCATTTCATCTCACTGTCGGGTAAAAATCCCACAAAATTGGAAGCAACGTTTTCAAAATGACCTTTACAGTGTTGACGAGGACGTTAAACCTCAAATAAAAAAAACAAACACAAAAAGTATAGGTCTGTATTTACTATAAATCCATTGAATTGTTGTGCAGCAAGGAGAATAAAAACATAATTAAAACAGCTTTCTTATATGAGTAATAGAATAGAATAGAACTTATTTCCAATTTTGTGCCATTGCTGGCAAACAATAAATGTGAAAAAACTGACATGATTAGAAAGAGGGTAAAAAAACAACATGTTTTCAAACAACATTAAACAACATATGAATATAATATGGATTCATGAGTCTGTGTCAAATGTTAGACTTGTATTCTGTTGGCCCCCGCCCATCGGGGCTTGAAGAAATACATGGGCTGCATGATGCTTCCAAGCAGAGCTGAAACCGGCCCACACACGAGTACTGGTAAATCGCTTAGAGGATCTAAGCCTGCCCAAGCACAGCGGTGCGAGTCGGCCCGTCCATGCTAATAAACCCTATTGGTTTCATTGGACGGCAGGGCTTGAGAGGTCATTTCATCTCAAGGTCGGGTAAAAGTCCCACAAAATTGGAAGCAACGTCTCCAAAATAACCTATACAGTGTTGACGGGAACGTTAAACACAAATCAAACAAAAAAGACTTGCATTCTGTAGACAATTTCTGGTCGACCCACCATAGAGAGCAGGCATCCTTGGTAGGCCCATCGGCAATAATGAATTTAGCTGTCCCTAAATATTTTTATAAATTATTTACCTGCTGCAAGAGGCGGAATATCTTCTAATATATACTCATTAACCCTTTTTTGTACCAAATGGAATCTTCCTCCTTATATAAAGCAGGAGTCCATTTCAAAATTTAGGGGTGACAGGATGTGTTTTCTTCAAAATTGATTTGGAAATGGCTGAACATTTTGCAAACAGTGGAGGCCCTGATCAGACGCCGCATTCTGCGGCGTCTGATCTGGGCCTGCACTGTTTGCCAAGGTACCCCTTTAGGGGTTTCTGGTACTAAATGGGTTAAATATGATCAAACACGTGCAATCAAAGATAAATTTAGCAATCGAACTTGTTACATGATTTGTCTCATTTGTCCTTAACCATATCAGTTTATTTTTGTCTGTTAAAACTTCATAATTTTTACATTTTATAGTCATGTTATCAGTATAAACAGTTTGCGTAAATTAGTGTAAGCCGTGCAGTGAAGAGAAAATGTATCTCATCTTCAATCTGATCTAAAGTCTAAAGGACAAAATCTGCAAAGTCTTGAATTACCTGGCACATTCTTGTAATGACCATGCTCTATTTTAAGCCTATGGGCACTTATTCGAAAATTAATATATTGTGCCAACAATATTCATTAAGCATTTAATGCCCCCCCCCCCCCACACACACACATACAAAATACCAACGGCATTTGATAGTCCCAAAGAACGTTCAGGTTTAGAAGTGACCCCCCCCCCCACCACCGCCACCCCCCCCCACCCCCCCCCCCAAAAAAAAAAAAAAAAAAAAAAGAAAATCTACTAAATGGCCAGATCCATAAAAAATCAGCTTTTTCCCTTATCCCCACAAAGAAACTAAAATTTACAATTTTGAACCCAAAAAATAGTCCGAGCCTATGTAGCAGGCAAAGTTTAAAATATGAACGGACACAATATAACATGACTCACCCTACGTCTGGCGCGGCCTGGAAATCTAATAATAATAATAATAATAATAATAATACCCTGGTATTGTCCGGCCTCAGTAGCTCAGTCGGATGCGCGACTGACTGGTGATCAGGAGAACGCGGGTTCGATACCTGCCGGCGACGGGGTCGACAACATTCTTTCGTGGAGATTGATCGTGAAATCTTTTCTACGGCCATTCTCTCCCTTCCGAGATTCAAGAAGGACAGTCGACAGTTTCTGGCGACAGAATGTGCACTGTACTGGTTAACCGCTTACGTATAAGTCTGCCCAGGAAAAGTGTGGATAGATAAACTGACCGGCTCAAAAATAACCTAAAATAGTGTTGACTTGGCCGTAAAACTCCAATACAAACAAACAAAATACCCGGGTAATGTAGTTTAGTTGTTGTGCGCAAATTCAGTATGGCCCTTTTGAAGGTAATTGCCCGGTATAGCTAAACAGCGAAAGGAACGTTCCTTTTGCGAAAGGGGGGTTTTAAGTAGGTACTTATGAGTGATTTTACATATAAAAGGGTATCATATATAATGATTTAAATGAAATCAGGTATTTTGCCAAAATTCGGGGTATATGGGGATTGAATGGACCTTTTATTTCGCGAAAGCAAAGCTCATTTCGTGAAAGGAAGGTTTTGTCTACGTTAAGAATATTTTGTCTACGAAAGGAAGGCTTCATTATTGTATAGAGCGTTGCATATGCATACATTTGTTGCGAAATGAACAAAGTACAAAATGAACGTTTGTCTGCGAAAGGAAGAGGAAATTTTTGTCTACGAAAGGAAGTTTTCGTCTACGAAAGGGAGGTTTTGTCTGCAAAAAAGGTTTTGTTTATGACAGAAAGGTTTTGTCCCCGAAATGAAGGTTTTGTCTACGTAAGGAAGGTTTTCTATGACGGCTCCAACGTAAAGGCTTATTGAGAATTAGAGAGATCTAATTCAAGGTAATGTTGGTTGGTGCCTGATGTTCTGTCTCTGGTCGGGCCCATCGGAGTCTAACTGTTGGTTTTCATTTGCTCCAGCATTTCAGTGGTTTCTTGCTGTCGAGTCCTCACCGTTGTCTCACCTCTGTGGTTCTTTGATTTTTTGTGTTCACGGAGATGTTGCACTGATGAGTTAGGAGGCCTTCATGCGGACTGAACAAATTATTTGTCTAAATCGCGACGGAAGTAAGGGCGAGGATTGTGGCCACGTAAAATCGATTTAAGCCCCCCAGTGGAAATCATTTCACTGACCGTTCCAAGGCGGTTCTTCTGTGGCGGTTTATTTACGGTGTTGTTTGTTACTTACTGTGTGTATCACTTGTGTCTTTTTATTTTGGATGGCCATATGGCCATTTTGTTGAAAGTAACTGTCCTTATGGCCTTCCTTTGTTTAGGTTGCCATTATGGTCTGGTCGCTTAATGTTTGTGTTTCTTTCCCTTTGGTGTCTTTGATGGGTGGAGTAAGTTAATTGTATCGATTCCTGATCTTTGTTTTACTTCTACTTTTTAGTAAGCACCTGTCTTGTAAGCAAGGGGTCGCCGGTTGTGATTGGATTTTTCAGATTCATTTACTCATTAATTATGTATTTGTTTGCAATAAAGTTTGTTTGTTCCCTTCCACCGTCTTTCCGAACAGTAAAAAATAAACCAATGTAATGAGGCATTCATAATGGCGAGAGGCATGTCCTAATTGCGTCTGTGCACATGAGAACAGCGAAGCCTGCTCAGGCGAGGCTGCACATCCGTGTAGTCTCACCAGAGCCTATTTGTTTTTCGTTAAAGCATGAATCCGATTATATCGTTATTGCTTTCTTTCGTCGTTGTTTCTTTCTTTCGGCCCCCGCCCATCGGGGCTTGAAGAAATAGATGGGCTGCATGATGTTTCCCCGCAGAGCTGAAACCGACCGCACACGAGTACTGGTAACCCGCTTAAAGGATCTAAGCCTGACCAGGCACAGCGTTGCGAGTCGGACCCCCCCCCAATGCTTATAAACCCTATTGATTCCATTGGGAGACAGGGCTTGAGATGTCATTTCATCTCAATGTCGGGTAAAAGTTCCGCAAAATTGGAAGCAACGTCTCCAAAATGACCTATACAGTGTTGACGGGGACGTTAAACCTCAAATCAAACAAATAAAACTTTCTTTCTTTCTTTCTATGAGGACCCAGGCTATTCTCTCGTACAATTACCAGTGCTCAAGTTCGGTCGGTTTCAACTCTGCGCGGAAGCACTGTGTAGCCCATTTTATTTCTCCAGGCTCCGATGGGCGGGGGCGATTCGAGTCATCTTCATCATGCGTATTTGAAACCCTTGAAGACCAAACCATACATAAAGAAAATCGGGGATTAACAAGGGTATACTTTTTTTTGTCAAGTCTGCTCCAAAACATAGATTGTGGGTACTCGTTAGAACCGCTTCACCTAAAGAGTACTAAAGAGTACCAACAGTCTATGTTTTCAGCAAAAATAAGGAAAATAATGTATACCCCAATAAACCCAAATTTCACAAAATGAAAATGGGGTTTCTGGGTATATAGGCGTGTTTTCTTGATGTTTCACCATTGCATATCTGGAACTACAGTAAAACCGACATCAGTTGTCAGTTTGGTATTGTCAATATTATTGTAAATAAAGGTTATTTTTAAATTTATCTACGCAATTATATGTTATATTTGGATGATCTAATTTTATTTTTGGTGACTCCCTATTAATGTGATGGTATCAGGCTAAAAAATACCATACCTGCACTGTATCGACGCTAGCCAAGTAGTAAAGTCACGGGCCTGTAGAGCTGACGTATGCGGGTTCGAATCCCGCTGGGGGTGTTTTTTCTTTAACATTTTTTTTTCGCGCCAAAAGCAAAAAATCATCGTTGAAGTGTCGTCATGTGATGCTACTCTGACAGCAGAAGAGACTTTGTCGGCTGACGAGAATCAAATTTCAAATCGTGAAGTTTTTTGGTTCTGACAAGTGCAGTTTTGTGACTAACAATCGATAAACGTTAAAATAACGTATGATCAACATGAATTAAATTATAAATTTCCAATCAATGTTAATTTGAAGACATGTTATTGGTGTGCCTATTCTTTACTTTCACATGTCACATATAGGGTCTAGGCCAATCAGGTCCCATTGTATCAAATTATGGCATTTTGTATTTCAATTCACTGGTGCATGTACTTGCTGGTGTTTCTTTTTTGTTCACTATTATAAATCAAATGTGAAGTTGATCTTTATAATTGTGCATGACATGTTTTGAACTTTAAAATAAATAGATAACCATTTACGAAAAAATAATAATACAAAAATAATAAACAGAATTGAAAATTAAAAAAGAAATAATAAAAATGTAAATTCTGAAACTATTTTATAAAAAAAATCATCAAGAAAAAAAATAAATCATGCTTTTAATAGCTTTATGAAAAAACGTTGTCTGCGAGGATCGAACCTGCGACCCTCAGAAAAGTAATCCAGTAGTTTTAGACGCTCCTCGCTTTTAGTTGCGCTACGCAACTGATTACATTGACAATGCAAAATTAAGTGCTTTCTTGTTAGAATATAACCCGTTACGTACCTGTGGAAAACACCGTTGTTTGTTATGATTTATAAATAGACGAGTATTTATCAACATTGAAACCAAAACACCGACATATTACGGCAGGGTACCTGTAAACCCCGCTTGATAATCTGTGTAAATAAATAAATAAATGACAGGAAAGTAAATGCAAAACATTTTATTATACTCTTAGTTAAATTTTAATAAATCAAATCAGACTGATTATCCCGTGATTTTTTCAAGGGTGCAATAAACGCTCTTGATTCTCATTAAAATTTCGCTTGATAATCTGTGTAAATAAATAAATAAATGACAGGAAAGTAAATGCAAAACATTTTATTATACTCTTAGTTAAATTTTAATATATCAAATCAGACTGATTATCCCGTGATTTTTTCAAGGGTGCATTAAACGCTCTTGATTCTCATTAAAATTTGAAATTATTGAGTGTTTACACAGCATGAATTGGACAGGTATATCAAAGACGCCGCAAGAAAGATATTAAAGAGCCTTATCCAAAAAATGTGGATATGTAAGCGGCATTTTGATTGGATAATTGGAAAATAAGAAATTGCGGTCCACTTGCATTTTACGGGTACACCCCTATTTTTACGGGTATACCCGCATTTCAAGATGCGGGTACACCCGTAAATTTAGGGGTGTACCCGCAAATATAGGGGTGTACCCGTAAAATGCAGGTGTACCTGTAAAACGCGGGTAGACCGCTAAATGCGGATGTACCTGCAAATTTACGGGTATACCCGCATTTAAAATATGGGTGTACCTGCAAATTTAGGGGTGTACCTGCAAATATACGGGTATATTGTTTTTGCTTCGACCTAGGCCATGCAATGACTACCATCGTTTAAGGGGAATGGGTACACCTTCAGAAAGGCAATTCCTGCAAAAGTATTTTTGTCTCCCATGTCAATAGGGGTCAACTCTAAGGAGCAAATTCTTTCCTTTAAGAGTAGACCCCTTTTTCAGTGGAACGGGGTTCATAGAAAAGCGAACAGGAAATCCCGAAAGTTGTCTCCCTTTGAAAAATAGCGGAAGAATCTGCCACGTGTTCCCATTCCCTTTAAGAAAGCAGGTTTACAGAGGTATACATTGATTCACTTGTTTTAGCTCACCTGGGTCGACCTTTGACCAATCATATCTCTGCAACCTGCAGGCTGGTCTCAACCATTTCTCTTGTGTAGCATACCTCTGGTGGGACATTGATGACATAAGCTTTCTTTCAAAATCGAACGAAACTTTTAGTTAAAACATATTTTACACCTGTGGACACAAAAGCGTTCAAACTTTGAAGAGCTTCATTTCATTCTGACTTCATGTTGTCGCTTTCCAGTGATAACCAATCTGAAATTATTGAAGCTTTTAGCTCCACTTCTAGATATTTAGATGATTTATTAAATATTGATAATACCTATTTCAATGGTTTGATCAGTCAGATTTACCCCCCAGAACTTCAGTTAAATAAACCAAATTCTTCTGATACCGAGGCCCCGTTTTTGGATTTACATCTATCTATTGTAGATGGGTTTGTTTCGTGGAAAATTTATGATAAACGCGATGACTTTGATTTTGAGATTGTAAATTTTCCTTTTTTGGATGGTGATGTTCCTCGTGCGCCATCCTATGGCGTTTATATTTCGCAATAAATTCGATTTGCTAGAGTGTGTAGTCATGTAACTGACTTCAACACTCGTAATAAATTATTAACGGCTAAACTCCTTAATCAGGGTTATCGGTACCATAAACTACGCAAAGCCTTTTCAAAATTTTATAGACGCCATTCTGATTTAATTTCAAAATTCAATATTGGACTTAAATCTCTTCTGCAACAAGGTCTATCGGAACCCGAATTTTATGGTGACTTAGTATATAAATTCAGAAAAATATATAACCGCAATGACTTCAGCACCCAATTTCGTAAAATCATTCTTCGATATAAAAAGATTGGGTACAACATGGATGTTATACGACAGACTACATGCATGGTAGTTAACCCAATCACGGTTGGCAACTTTGCTTCCCTCTTTAATTGCACGCCGGTGGGTCAGGCCTCAGATTCTATGACGGCTCCAACGTAAAGGCTTATTGAGAATTAGAGAGATCTAATTCAAGGTAATGTTGGTTGGTGCCTGATGCTCTGTCTTTGGTCGGGCCCATCGGAGTCTAACTGTTGGTTTTCCTTTCCTCCAGCATTTCAGTGGTTTCTTGCTGTCGAGTCCTCACCGTTGTCTCACCTCTGTGTTTCTTTGATTTTTTGTGTCCACGGAGATGTTGCACTGATGAGTTAGGAGGCCTTCATGCGAACTGAACAAATTATTTGTCTAAATCGCGACGGAAGTAAGGGCAAGGATTGTGGCCACGTAAAATCGATTTAAGCCCCCCCCCCCCCCCCCAGTGAAAATCTTTCCACTGACCGTTCTAAGGCGGTTCTTCTGTGGCGGTTTAGTTATGTCGTTGTGTGTTACTTACTGTGTGTATCACTTGTGTCTTTTTATTTTGGACGGCCATATGGCCATTTTGTGGGAAAGTAACTGTCCTTATGGCCTTCCTTTGTTTAGGTTTCCATTATGGTCTGGTCGCTTAATGTTGGTGTTTCTTTCCCTTTGGTGTCTTTGATGGGTGGAGTAAGTTAATTGTATCGATTCCTGATCTTTGTTTTGCTTCTACTTTGAAACATCATTCAATATATCCTAACATCCTATCAGTCAGCTGCCAGACGGAAATAAATTCAAAACACAAGGTGATGTTTTTTCCATTGTTGACTCCTGCAATGTCCAATCAAAATACATCTCAGATGTCACTCACAAAGTGTTTTCCAAAATGAGACCAATCAATTGCTTGATCTAGTTTTAGAATTTTTTGATGTATAACATTTGCTTGTCAAACTAACTTGATGCAAAGAGATTCATTGAAAGTTATTTCATAGGAGTTTGAACGCTTTTGTGTCCACAGGTGTATTTCCATATTATACATGTACAATATTACATGCAACAATGTGGATTAGAACGGAAGCTTGAAAGCCTATTTGGTTCTTCTCCAGAAACACGCAGCTGTTGTCAGCAAGAGTAAATACAATTTTAATATTTACAAGTGGTTACATCTACATCTATTTTTGTTTTATTTGAGGTTTAACGTCCACGTCAACACTGTAAAGGTCATTTTGGAGACGTTGCTTCCAATGGTGTGGGATTTTTACCTGAGATTGAGATGAAATGACATCTCAAGCCCTGTCGCCCAATGAAACCAAAAGGGTTTATCAGCATGGACGGTCCGCCTCGCACCGCGGTTCCTGGACAGGCTTAGGTCCTCTAAGCGGTCTACCAGTACTAGTGTGCGGGCCTGATTCAGCTCTGCGTGGAAGCATCATGCAGCCCATATATTTCTTCAAGCCCCTATGACCGGGGGCGGATCGGCTACATCTATAGCAGTGTTGCGAACGTTAAACAAGATGAAGTACGTCGTTTATGTTCTTTGTTCTTTGAAATATAAAGAGACATGTAAGATTCTTTGTAGCTGAATAATAATAATAATAAAAATAATAATAACGATGATGATGATGATGATCCATAAGAGATAAATGAAGAAATACAACTCATTGAAAGGAAAACAAAAAAGAAGTCATTCTGGAGATTTGGGTGGAGTGGGCGTGGGGTACAAGTTGCTTAGAATCGCTTTGTTGATTGTATGTACTTTTGAACGGATTTAAAAATTTCCGCTTAAATTTCGAAAGAAAGGTTTGTGGTCCCTTTGATGACTACATCTAGTGTTACATTAAAAACTGTGACACTGTTTAAAGTAATCCCAAACGAAGTTCTTTATTGTGCTTACACTTGAAAAAGAAATGCTCTGCATTTTCAATTTCTCAACTTCCGCAGGCACATAACGGACTATCAACTATATTTTAAAGAAAAAAAGTCGTTGTTAAGTGAACTACAGCCTGTTCTTAACCTGGTGTGAAAGATATGAACTTGCCGTGATCCAGAGTAATAATGTTTGGGTACAATAGCTGTGTTTTGGTTGATTACTTTGAAAACTTTGGTCGCCATGGCAACCAGAATGTCCAATAGACTTACAATGGGAAAATGCTCTTCATCACTGCAGCGCATTGTGTTTTGATCGGATCTTTCTGAAACTTATATGTAAATCCCTTTGAATCAAGGCATACACCAAATAAACGACATATGGCTACGGTTGGTTTCGTTGGGAGGCAGGGCTTGAGATGTCATTTCATCTGAATATCTTGTAAAGTCTCACAGAAGTGGAAACAACGTCCCCAAAATGACCGATATAGTGTTTACGGGGAAGATGAATCCCAAAATCAAACAAACGAACGGCATACATACATACATACATACATATACGAATGCGCGCGCATGCACGTGCGTGCGTGCGTGCGGGCTCTGATCTCCTAGAACATAAATACATATAAGGGCGCGTGCGTGCATGCATGTGCATCGCGCGCTCGTGCTCTTGTCGCATTCTATTATAAATATATATTTATTAAGGCTTATCTGATCATAAATATTACATCAAATACCTTGTCCTTGATCACTGTGCTTTATTATCCAATAGCACGTACAACCGTACCTGCATGCATGCGTGCATGCGTGCGTACATACAAACATACATGCTAATTAATGTAAGCATTTTTTCCCGTATCATACATGCATACGCTCATTTACATACATGCATATTAACATGCATCAATGGTCTTCTGTAATTTACATACATACATACATACATACATACATACATACATACATACATACATACATACATACATACATACATACATACATACATACATGATTCTATAATCCTTTCATCTATCGTTGGACTGAATATATATATTATATTAATTTTAACATATATATTGCACGATATGTATATGGAGTCGGAAGGGGAGGAGGTGCCGACAAAAAAAAAAAAAAAAAAAATGATGTACGGGGAGACGTTTTACGGTCGCCACACGGCACAACACCAGCTACATTGAAAATAAGCAAGTTCTGTAGTTAGATCCTTTGGAAGCAAGGAATACACAAAAATAAACGAAAATAGCAGACTCGGTTTTATTGAGTCTGTCCATGACCAATACTGAAATGTGCAACACCGGCCACGCCCTCTAGCACCGGTTTAAGCAGAACTCTATTTTCAAAATGATACCAAATGAACTCAATGATCCCAAAGGGCCAGAAAATATAATCTGCACTATGATGATGTACGGGGAGACGTTTTACGGCCTCCACACGGCACAACAGCAGCTGGAGATGAAAACTCGGACGAGTTCGAAAACCGGCCATGTCGGCCTATCAATCATAGAGTTACGTCCCCTTGATTGCTGAAAACGCCTATTTTTGACCTTGCCGTCACCGTAGCCCCTTCAATTGTGTTCGTATCTTCCTGAAACGTACATACAAGTAAGTCAGGGTTAAAAGCTCTGATGAGATCGAAAACTAGCAATGTCGGTTCATTACTTTCGGAGTTATGTCCCCTACTTGGCTAAAAATGCTTTTTTTCTTACTTGTCATCACCGTGGCTCATTCAGTTTTGATAGGATCTTCTTGAAACTTACAAACAAGTATGTTAGGGTTAAAAGCTCGGATGAGTTCGAAAACTGACGAGCTTGGTCTATCTGTTGTAGAATTACGTCCCCTTGATTCCTGAAAATGTCTTTTTTTACCTTGTCATCAATGTAGCTTATTCAGTATTCATCGGATCTTCTTGAAACTTACTTGTAAGTAAGGGATAAAACAACAGAGTTTAAAAATCGGGCAGGCCGGCCTATATTTCAGAGAGTTATGTCCCCCTTGATTTCAGAGAAAAAGTATATTTTTTACCTTGTCATCACCGTAGCCCCTTCAGTTTTCTCGGGTCTTCTAGAAACTTACATGTAAGTAAGTCAGGGATAAAAAATTGGATGAATTCGAAAAATTATGAGGTCAGCCTATTTATAATAGAGTTACGTCCCTCTGATCGCCTATTTTTGACCTTGTCATCACGAAAACTCCTACAGTTTTTACCATGCCTTCTTGAAATAACAAACAAGTATTGAAGTCAGGGATAAAAGCTCAGATGAGTTCGAAAACTATGTCGGTCGATTACTCACGGAGTTATGTCCCCTACTTTGCTAAAAATGCTTATTTTTGAACGTGCCATCACCGTAACCCCTAAAGTTTTGAGCGGATCTCCTTGAAACTTACATATAAGCAAGTCAGGGATAAAAGCTCGAATGCGTTCAAAAACCGGTCGGGTCGGCTTATTTATCATAGAGTTACGTCACTTTGTTTGCAGAAAATGCCTGTTTTTAGCTCACCTGTCATGTAAGGACGAGGTGAGCTTTTGGGATCACTTTTCGTCCGTCGTCCGTGCGTCCGTCCGGAAACAATTTCTTCAACGACGTCTCCTCAAACACTGATCGGATTTTGACCAATCTTCATAGGAATAATCCTTAGGTGGTCCCCTTTCCAAGTTATTCAAATGGTTCCGGTCCATTGCACATCAGGTCACGTAAGCGAAACATATATTTATCTTAATGAAAACTTAAAAAATCTAATCCTCTGAAACCGCAAGGCCCAGGCCTTCGATATTTGGTTTGTAGCTCCATCAAGTGGACTTCTACCATGATTGTCCAAATTATAGTCATGGGGCCGAAAATGCTCCCGCCCCGGGCCCCTTTAGTTTTACATTGACTTACATTGGAAAAAATCTTAAAAAATTTTCTCCTCTGAAACCACAAGGCCCAGGTCTTTGATATTTGGTGTGTGGCTTCATAGACTTACATAGGGAAAAGCTTAGAAAAAATCTTCTTGTCTGAAACCAGAAGTCTATGGCGTATGCTATTTGGTATGAAGCTTCGTCTTGTGGACCTCTATCAAGATTGTTCAAATTATAGCAGTGGGGCCAAAAAATGCTGCCGCCCCCGGGCCCCTAGGTTTTACATTCACTTATATAGCAAAAATCTTTAAAACATCTTCTTCTCTCAAACCGCAAGGCCCAGGTCTTTGAAATTGAGTGTGTAACTTCATCTACTGGACCTCTACCAAGATTGTTCAAATTATAGCCCTGGGGCAAAAAGTGCACCCGTCCCGGGCCCTTTGGTTTTACATTGACTTATATAGGGAAAACATTTAAAAATCGTCTTGTCTGAAACCAGCAGGCTCAGGTGTGTTTTATTTGGTGTGTAGCTTCGTCTTGTGGACCTCTATTAAGATTGTTCAAATTATAGACCTGATGCGAAAAATGCCCCCGCCCCGGGCCCCATTAGTTTTACATTGACTTATACAGGAAAAATCTTAAATAATCTTCTCCTCGGAAACCACAAGGCCCAGGTCTTTGATATTATGTGTGTAGCTTCATCTAGTGAACCTCTGCTATGATTGTTCAAATTATAGCCCTTGCGCCAAAACTGCTCCCGACGCGGGACACTTTGGTTTTACATTTAAACTTAAAAAATTCTTCTCCTCTGAAACCGCAAGGCCCAGGTCTTTAATATTTTGTGTGAAGCTTTATCTACTGGACCTCTATCAAGAATGTTAAAATTATAGTCCGCGGGCCAAACATGCCCCCCGCTCCGGGGTCCTTTGGTTTTACATTGACTGTATATTGGAAAAATCTTTAAAAATCTTCTCCTCTGAAACCGCAAGGCTCAGGTCTTTGATATGCGGTGTGTAGCTTCATCTAGTGGACCTCTACCAAGATTGTTCAAATTATAGACCTGGGGTAAAAAATGCCTCCGCCTTGAAGCCATTTGGTTTTACATTGACTTATATAGATACAGGGAAAACCGTTAAAAATCTTCTTGTCTGAAACCAGAAAGCCCAGACTTTTGATATTCGGTGTGTAGCTTCATCTAGTGGACCTCTACCAAGATTGTTCAATTATAGCCCTTGGGTAAAAACTAGTCCCGCCACGAGAGGTCCACTGGTTTTACTAAGACTTATAAGGGAAAACTTAAAAAAAAAATCTTCTTGTCTGAAGCCAGAAGGCCAGGGTCTTTGATATTTGGTATTAAGCTTCATCTAGTCGACGTCTGTCAATATTTTTCAAATTGTAGCCCTTGGGCCCACTTGTTTTACATATACTCATAAGGGAAAAACCGTTAAAAATCTTCTTGTCTGAAACCAGAAGGTCCAGCTCTTTGATATTTGGGATGTAACTTCATCCAATGGACCTCTACCAAGATTGTTCAAATTTTAGCCCTGGGGCCAAGAATCGCCCCACACCAGGGCCTACTTGTTTTACATAGACTTATATAGGGAAAACCTTTAAAATTATTCTTGTCTGAAACCAGAAGGCGCAGGTCTTTGATATTTGGTATGTAGCTTCATCTAGTAGACCTCTACCATGATTGTTCAAATTTTAACCCTGGGCCCAAAATGGCTTGCCCCGGTGCCCACTTGCTTAACATAGACGTTTAAGTGAAAACCCTTTAAAATCTTGTCTCAAACCGGAACCCCAGGTCTTTGACATTTGGTATGTAGCTTTATTCCCACCCCCACCCTACCGGGACACATGCAAATCTCTTAGCTCTTAGCTCAGAGGAGAGTTATAGGACTATCATGATCCTCTTGTTGACCTTGTCATCACCGTAGCCTCTTCAGTTTTGATCGGATCTTCTTGAAACTTACATGTAAGTAAATCAGGGATAAAAACTCGGATAAAATTGGCGAGGTCGGCCTATTTATCATCGTTATGTCCCTTTGATTGCTAAAAATGCCCATTTTTGACAATGGCATCATCATAAGTCTCTACGTTTTGAACAGACTTTCCTGAAACTTACATAACTAACTTAAGTAAGTTAGAGATAAAAGATTGAATGTGTTTGCAAACTAATATTGTTGCCACATTGCTCATAGAGTTAAGATTTTTCTATCCGCCCCTCACACCCATATAGGATTCTTTTTCTTGCATACCTTCCATTTTTAGCGCGGATTTTTAATGCTGCAGTCACTTTGGTTACCAACATCCGCCATATTGTGATGCCACTACAATGAGTGGTTAGTGACGTCACGTAACGTGCATGACGTCAACCTTAACGACGGCGCATACGAGATCGTATTCAACCAGTACATTTAACAAACACGCGGGAATATTCGAAATTTGGTCGGAACACCAGGGTCAGAACATACATTTCTATCCCAGGGTAAAATCACGGATTTCCTTGTCTGGTGTGCAAGAATACAGATTCTGGGGAGGTAACTCAACATACTTTAACTCTACTCGTATAGTTAGGTGTATTTTCCCCTGCTTTTTTCAGAGTCTTTGTTTTGTTTGTTTGATTTGAGGTTTAACGACCCCGTCAACACTGCATAGGTCATTTTGGAGACGTTGCTTCCAATTTTGTGGGAGTTTTACCTGACATTGAGATGAAATGATATCTCAAGTCATGTCGCCCAATGAAACCAATAGGGTTTATAAGCATGGGTTTATAAGCAAGGACAGCCCGTCTCGCATCGCTTTGCCTGGGCAGGCTTAGATCCTCTAAGCGGTTTACTTGTACTCGTGTGCGGTCGGTTCCATCTCTGCATGGGGGCATCATGCAGTCCGTCTATTTCTTCAAGCCCCGATGGGCGGGGCTGTTTTTCAGAGTCACTATGTGGTAACAAGAGTGCCATGATGGCCCTGGATCGTTCACCTTGTTTGTTTGATTTGATGTTTAACGTCCCCGTCAACACTGTAAAGGTCATTTTGGAGACGTTGCTTCCAATTTTGTGGGACTTTTACCCGACATTGAGATGAAATAACATCTCAAGCGCTGTCGCCCGATCCATGTGGTGGAGTAGAAGGTTTGAGCAATTTTGGTTGGCCCAAGGTGGTTTTAATATTTTTCGCTCTGGGGCCATCTTGTTCATCCAAGCAGAACGATTTCAGCAATTTTGGAAGAGGGTCACCCAAGAAGCATTCCTGTGAAATTAATTCGAAATCCATCCACTGATAATGCAGAAGTTTTTCTATTGTTAGCTCTGGCGGCCATCTTGTTAATCCCAGCAGAATGGAGAAGCCTCCGTGGTGCAGTGGTTACGCTACTTGCCTTGTAAACCAGGGATCGCAGGATCGATCCCGGGCTTCTCCAGACTTTCGGATGAGTCTTTAAATCGAGGTCCCGTCTCCGTATGACCTTAGCTGTTGGTGGGACGTAAAACTCACTCACTCCCAGCAGAATGGTTTGAGCAATTTTAATAGAGGATCACCCAAGGAACATTCCTTTTAAAATCCATCCACTGGTTAAGGAGAAGTTTTTAAAAGGTTGTTTTTTCTGTTTTTTAGCTCCGTAGGCCAACCTGGCCACCCGAGCAGAACGATTTGAGCAATTGTGGTATAAGGTCACCTTAGAAACATTCCTGTGAAATTACTTCTAAATCCATCCAATGGTTAAGGAGCAGAAGTTATTTAAAGTTTTTTTTTCTTTCTATTTTTAGCTCTGGTTGCCATCTTGTTGATCCAAGTGGAAGGGTTTGAGAAATTTTTGTTGAGGGTCACCCAAGGAACATTTCTTTTAAAATTATTTCAAAATCCATCCATTGGTTAAGGAGACGTCATTTTAAGATTTTTCTACTTTTAGCTATGGCGGCCATCTTGTCCATCAGAGCAGAACGGTTTGAGCAATTTTGGCAGAGGGTCATCCAAAGAACATTCATGTGAGGTATTGCAAAATCCATGCACTCGTTAAGGACGAAAAGGCATTTAAAGATGTTTTTTTTCTATTTTAGCTCTGGCATCTTGTTCATCCGAGTGGAGCGGTTTTAGCAATTTTGGTTGAAGGTCATCCAAGGAACATTCTTGTAAAATTATTTTTAAATCCATCCACTGGTTTAGGAGAACAAGACGGTTTTTTTTCTTATATTTTTAGCTCAGGCGGCCATCTCTTTCCTCCGAGCGGAACAGTTTGAGCAATTCTGGTAGAGGGTCACCTAAGGAACACAGCTGCGAAATTATTTCAAAATCCATGCGCTAGTTAAGAGGAAGAAGTCGTTCAAAGGTTTTTTTTTTCTATTTTTAGATCTGGTGGCAATCTTGTTCACCTGAGCGGAACGATTTGAGCAATTTTGTTAGAGGGTCACCCAAGTAACATTCCTGTGAAATTAATTCAAAATCTGTCCAGCAGTTTTGGAGAAGAAGTCGTTTAAAGCAAAAGTTGACGACGGACGCACGAACGACGGACGGACGACGGACAAAGACCGATGACAAAAGCTCCACTTGAGCACTTCGTTCGTGCTCAGGTGAGCTAAAAAGTATGAAAGTCCGAAAATGTCTCTCTCGCAAAATTGTAGCAAACCAAGCACTGACGACACTGGTGGGTCAATTGTCTCTGTGTGTCGGCGTGGGAAATGGTCTTGCACGGGGTCTTAGACTGTTTCGTTTAACCCTTAAATTACTGACCTTTAGCAAATATTGTTGGTCTTCACCAAACGCCGCTTTCTAAGCATTACGCAAACACTCCTATACAAATACATTGCCACCTTTATCGCCAAAAAAAAAAAAAAAAAAAAAAAAATAAGATAAAAAAAAAAAAAAGTTATATTTTTCTTATTTCTGCTCAAAATATAGATTGTGGGCACTCATAACGAGTACCCACAATCTATATTTTAGAGCAGAAATACGTTTCTGCTCAAAATATAGATTGTGGGCACTGGTTGTAACGAGTACCCGCAATCTATATTTTAGAGCAGAAATAAGAAAAATAAAGAATAACCCTGTAACCCCAGTTTTACTATATAAAAGTGGGGTTCAAGGGGGTCAACATTATATAGGTGTGTTTTCGTGATGGGCTGATCAGGGTCTACAAAGTTTGGCAGAACACGAGTCCAGTCCAAATGGATTCTAAATTGCGGCTTTAAGGGGAATGGATACACCTTGAGGGGAGGCAACTCCTGCGAAGGTATGTGTGTCTCCCATGTCAATAGAGGCCAACTCTTACAGGAAATAATCTGCTCCCGAAGAACCCATTTTTCCTTTCAGTGTAGACGCCTTTTTTCAGTGGGACAGGAAGTCCCGAAAGTTGTCCCCCTTTGAAAAATGAAGGTGTTCCAATGCCGCTTAAATGCGTATTTTCTGGATTTTGAGCTACATGTTGTGGCGGTCAAATCTGCTCTCCCATAGATTTTATTTCAATTTTGCATGCGAGTACGTCTCAACTTTCTGCATCAAAATATACAATAATCAAAGCAATGAGAGTACTGGTGGGTCGATTGTCTCTGGGTGTAGTTAGGAAAAATGGGCCTGAGCGTGGACTGTTTCGTTTAACCCTATAACCTCTTTTCTGAAAGCAAACCGTGTAGACCCTGATCAGACGCTGCGTTTTTCGGCGCCTGACCCTTAAATTCCTATACTCTAAGCAAGCAGTGAAGACCCTGATCAGACGACACTGTTTGCCTAGCCCAACCCATGATTCCAGCCCAGATTTTACAGTTAACCTTTTCACGTAAACACGCTGACCTCACTGCGATAAAATTCAATAAATAATCTGCGTGGATTCCTACAAATCAGTGATAGTCACGTGGGCTCCAGCACTAATAGAGGTTTTGTCCTTTATACTTTTGGGTCGATTGATAAACAATCGACCCAAAAATACGATAGGCGCCATGACCGCACAAAAACCTGAAACATGTGAATAGAAAGCAATGGAAATCCGACGAAACTGATTTGCCGAATTTTCCATCTTTATAGTCAGTAGTAAGAATACTGGCCCATAGAATTTTTCTAAAAACTTATATTTTTGTCGTATTTATTGTTGACTTGAATGCGGTGTAAAGGTCTACCATGCAAAATTTTAAAAAATTCTATGGGAGAGCACTTTTACGTATTCTTGACGACCTTAACTTGTATGCACGCAGATTAGGTCGACAACCTGGAGTGATGGTCAGCCTCGATAGCGCAGTGGTTAGCGCGTTCGACTTGTGATCGAGAGGTTGTGAGTTCGAATCCGGCCATCGGTATCGAGGTGTGTCCTTGGGCAAGACACGTAATGACACTGCCCCACTCTACCCAGGTGTAAATGGGTAGCATGGGTGTAAAAGCCACTGCCTCTCTCCCTCGCGCGCGTGAAAACACCCGGAATGAGTGTTCGAGCGCGATTCAATAAGCTTGAAGCTTTCATCGCAATCGAACTAAAATAAATTGGTATAAACTACCTGGAATGACAGGAATACTGCGACCAAAGAAACACAGAAACCTGTGACACTGATATAAATGTTTGATTGTATGTTGAGAAAATTTTAGCAATTACTTATCTGATCGGAAAGCTGAACCTAAGCGCTATTTTATTGTTTGAGAACAACCCACGGTAGATGTAAATGTTTGATAGATATACGTTGAGAAAATTAGCAATTACTTATCTTTCTGACTGATCTGAAAATTATCCACAGTAAAACGTATGAGGCGAACGAAGACAAGAATAGCCTATAACTTACATGTGCGCCAAGCGAAGAATCAGATCAGCATGTGCATCCATATAGTCTAACCAGAGACTTCTCTTGCTGCATGAAGGTGCATTGGGCCCTTAGCTATCCTTAGAGCACAACGAAGACTCTAGCGCCCCCGCCCATCGGGGCCTGGAGAAGTAGATTTGGCTGCACGGTGCTTCCGCACAGAGCTGAAACCGACCGAACTTGAATACTGGTAAACAGCTTAGGTCTATTATGTTCTATAAAAGGGTTATCCTTTGGAAGCAAGGAATACACCACAGAGCTGGAAAATATGAAGTGTACGTGTTTTCTGGCCCTGACTAGCTAGTTTAGGCCTAGATTTGGCCTCATCAGCGGCCCTCAAGTAATTTTAAAATTCAACAATGGAATTGTAAGCCTGCCCAGGAAAAGTAATGCGAGTTGGATCGCTCCTTAAACCCTAGCGGTTTCTATGGCGGTAGGGCTTGAGATGCCATTTCATCTCAATGTTGGGTAAACGTCCCACAAAATCGGAAGCAACGTCTCCAAAATGACCTTAGTAGTGTTGACGGGGACGTAAAACCTCAACTTAAACAAACCCCAAAAAAAAAAAACGAAGACGCTGATCAGATTGAGCGGATGCGCAGGCTCATCTGAGACTTCGTTGGACGCACATGTCTTGTTATAGGTTTTATCGTGCGCTGGCTCATTTTATAGAGAAAACTTGGTTTTACAGGGGTATAAGGTGTAAAAAAAGGCAGTGTTTCCGCTAACATGCTGAAAAAAAATTGGTCTGTAGGTAGGAGAAACATTTTTTTTTTATTATTTTATTTTTTTTCTCTCGATAAAAACAGGGTCGGACCTATATTTTTATGTGTTTTTGTACATTTTTTTTTTGTTTTTGTCATGTTGAGACTTGCACTGTATATCATGATTCATTTTAGATGCTCAAAAATGTCAGCTGTGTATTTTTGAGGGTTCCAAATGCCAAAAACTACAAAAATGTACTTAAAACGCGAAATTACTACGGAAAGATGCAACAAGAGGGCCCTTGATCGCTCATCTGATCCTATTGTACAAACGGAATTGTGGGTAATATATGGTGGAGTGGAGGGTTTGAGCAATTTTGGTTGGACCCAAAGACCATTTCTGTGATATTAATTCAAAATCAGTATGCCTGTTTAGGAGTAGAAGTCATTTTGAGAAGTTGATGTCATTTTTGATGAAATGACATCTCAAGCCCTGCCGGCCAATGAAACCAATGGGGTTTAAATGTATTGATGGTTCCACTCGCACCTCTTTGCCTAGACAGGCTAAAACCTTCAAAGTAGTTTACCAATACTCCTGGAGAAGCACCTTGCAGCCAAGGTAGGTGGGGGCCAAAACTTTCAAAAGACATCTATCTCTAAAAGGAAGCAATTTTATAGGAATGTTCCATGAGTGACCCTCTAACAAAATTGCTAAAAATATTTTGCTTAACTGAGCATGATGGCCACCAGAGCTAAATCCTCAAACCTCATTCCTGTCAAATAATTTCATAATCCATCCACTTGTTAAGGAGAAGTTGTTTAAAGGTTTTTTTTTTTTTTCTATTTTAGCTCTGGCAGCCATCTTGTTCACCAGAGCGGCATAAGTTGAGCATTTTTGGTGGAGGGTCACCCGAGGAACATTCCTGTCAAATAATTTCAAAATCCATCCACTGGTTAAGGAGAAGAAGGCGTTTAAAGGATTTTCTATTTTTAGCTCTGGCAGCCATCTTGTTCAACAGAGCAGATGGTTTGAGCACTTTTTGTAGAGGGTCACCCAAGGAACATTCCTGTCAAATAATTTAAAAATCCATCCACGGGTTAAGGAGAAGAAGTCGTTTAAAGGATTTTCTATTTTAAGCTCTGGCAACCATCTTGTTCACAAGAGCAAAATCGTTTGAGCATTTTTTGTAGAGGGTCATCCAAGGAACTTTCCTGTCAAATAATTTCAAAATCCATCCACGGGTTATGGAGAAGAAGTCGTTTAAAGTTTTTTTTTTTCTATTTTTAGCTCTGGTGGCCATTTTGTTCAACCTAGCAGAACTGTTTGACCAATTGTGGTAGAGGGTCACCGAAGGAATATTCCTGTGTAATAATTTCAAAATCCATCCACTCGTTAAGGAGAAGAAGTCGTTTAAAGGTTTTTCTCTTTTAAGCTCTGGCGACCATTTTGTTGACCTGAGCGGAACGGTTTGATTAATTTTGGTAGAGGGTCACCCAAGGAACATTTTGGTGAAACAATTTCAAAATCCATCCACTGGTTAAGAAGAAAAGTGCGTTTAAGGGGAATTCTATCTTTAGCTCTGGCGGCCATTTTGTTTAATTGAGCTGAATGGTTTGAGCAATTTTGGTAGAGGGCTACCGAAGGAACATTCGTGTGAAATAACTCTAAAATCCATCCACTTGGTAAGGAGAAGAAGTATTTTAAAGGTTTTTCTATTTTAAGCTCTGGCGGCCATTTTATTGACCTGAGCGGAACGGTAGAGCAATTTTGGTAGAGGGTCACCCAAGGAACATTCTGGTGAAATAATTTCAAAATCCATCCACTGGTTAAGGAGAAAACTCCGTTTAAAGGTTATTCTATCTTTAGTTCTGGCGGCCATTTTGTTTAACCGAGCTGAACAAGGAACAGTCCTGTGAAGTAAGTTCAAAATCCATTTACTGCTTAAGGAGAAGAAGTCGTTTAAAGATTTTTCTATTTTAAGCTCTGGCGGCCATTTTGTTCACCCGAGCGGAACAGTATGAGAAATTTTGGTAGAGGGTCACCAAACAAACATTCCTGTGAAATAATTTCAAAATCCATCCACTGGTTAAGGAGAAGAAGTCGTTTAAAGGTTTTTCTATGTTTAGCTCTGGCGGCCATTTTGTTCACCCGAGGGGAACGGTATGAGTAATTTCGGTAGAGGTTCACCAAAGGAGCATTGCTGTGAAATAATTTAAAAATCCATCCATTGGTTAAGGAGAATAAGTTTTTTAAAGGTTTTTCTGTTTTTAGCTCTTGTGGCCATTTGTTTCAGCCGAGCGGAACAGTTTGAGCAATTTTGGTAGAGGGTCACCCAAGGTACCTTCCAGTGAAGTAATTTCAAAATCCTTCCACTGGTTAAGGAGAAAAAGTCATTTAAAAGTTATTCTATTTATAGCTCTGGTGGCTATCTTGTTCACCCGAGTGGCACGGTTTGAGCAATTTTGGTAGAGGGTCACTCAAGGTACATTCCTGTGAAGTAATTTCAAAATCCATCCACTAGTTAAGTCGTTTAAAGGTTTTTCTATTTTTAGCTCTGGCGGCCATTTTGTTCACCCGAGCAGAACGGTTTGAGCAATTTTGGTAGAGGGTCATCCAAGGAACATTCCTGTGAAATAATTTCAAAATCCAACCACTGATTAAGCAGGAGAAGTCGTTTAAACGGTTTTCTATTTTTAGCTCTGGTGGCCATCTTGTTCACCTGAGCGGAACAGTTTGAGCAATTTTGGTAGAGGATCACCCAAGGAGCATTCCTGTGAAACTAGATCAAAATCTGTCCAGTGGTTTCGGAGAAGAAGTTGTTTAAAGCAAAAGTTGACGACGGACGGACTCACGCACGGACGATGGACGACGGACAAAGTCCGATTCCAAAAGCTCGCCTTGAGCACTTCGTGCTCAGGTGAGCTAAAAACGGTCGAAAATTGAAAATGGTAGGGTCGGTGTTATAATTTTTGAAAGTTGATTTTTAAAATCAAGTTTCTATGTCATTACAATTCTACTTCCGGTACTTGACCGCGTTATTCCACTTCTGCTGTTCGTTCGCTGCATAAAATAGTCCAAATGAACTCTTGAAAATTAATTTTGCAGGCATGGAACGTCTTTCAAAATATTTCATATTTCGAGACTTTATACGGATTGAATATAAATTGGCACAGAAAGTCTAATTCTGAAAAGAAAACAATACTCTGGGACTATTTTCCTACGCGTTTATGCAACTGGTTTAAGAATTTACTCTTTCATCCCTGAGTTTCTGAACAGGACTCTTCTCGCTTTAAATATATTCTACAAGAAAGGAATTTCTGAGTAGTTCATTGACATGATGGCAAAGTGTTATTGTAGATTCTGGCGAGACGTGCTAGCTACGTGCCGTCTTATCAGGATCTGCAAGGTTTGCATAGATACAGTGTATTTCTACCTCGGCGTCTGCACCGGTCTACAGGGTTAAAAGGGTAAGCTCGCTTCTCTGTGACTATACAACCCTTTACTGACAGACATCGAACACAGTTATTTACTTGCTTTCGAGAGTTCTTATTACAAAATATGTGTCGTTTAAGGCTTTAAGCCGTGAGTTTTAAATCAAGTTCCGTACTTTAAGCAAATAGTGAAGACACAGATCAGACGCTACATGCTGTGGCCTCTAGTCTGTCTTAACTGTTTCCGAATGCCAAAGTATTGAAACAATTGGCATTTATGGGTTAATGGTTCCGTACAGGTTGGAATAAACGTACTTTAGTTCGCCTTGGGTAGTCGAATGTCGCTAAAGGTGGCGTCTGATCATGGTTATAATGTCTAAATGGAATGGTTTAAAATGATATTTTTTCCGTCAAGTTATTCTCCCCACGCCAGTTGGGGGTTGTTGTTGTTTCTTCTTTTTCTACACTTCCATTCAAACTCTAAACAATCGACGAATCGTTTTTTTCTTCGTCGAATTTTTTTAACCCTCTGGGACCTTGTTAACAAAATATCTAGATAACTGCTTATCTACGACTGACATTGTTATCAAAATAATTATTCCTCATAAATCAACTTTTCTCAGTACTTTCAGTACTTTGATTATTTTGTTCTTTTATTGATAAAAATAGTCGTGGGTCTGAAGCAGGGTCGGTCGGGTTAGCAGAAACACGGCTATTTATTCTTAGGCCTAATATAATATCTTTCTTATTTCGGTTTTTGGTACTCGTTTGAACCGCCTCAAATAAGCGGTTCTTACGAGCACCCACAAACTTTATTTGGACTTGAAATAAGAAAAATGAGCCTGGGCACAGCATTTCCTACAATTCACATTTGTGTTCAGCGAAGACCCAGATCAGACTGCGCAGATCAGCAGTCTGATCAGGGTCTTCGTTGTGCGCTCTAAAGATAGTTAATGACCCAATGCTGCTTCATGCATCATGAGAAGTATCTGGTCAGTCAATATGGATGCGCAGACTCTGGGCGCACATGTAAATTGTAGAAAATGCCTTGTTCAAGCACAAATATCAAAAGCCTTTATCAGAAAAATGGTGGTTTTGGAGCCCTGAAAGAGTTCACCATATAACACGGGTGTGTTTTCGAAATGGTAAGTGATGTTGAAGGGCTAACTAATGCACTTGCATATGAACCGCGACGTCTGATTGGACAACGTAAGAATTTGCGACAGTATATTCTGCGATATACTGTCGGAAACCCGGCGTCATCCCATAACGTGGCTTTTCATTGTCTGGCAGCTCACAAAATAGTACAGTTTTTTACAAAACAACCGAATAAGTGCATTAGAATTGCAAAATTGTGATTTGTGGCGGTAAATCGGAGGTTTTACGGTCGCAAATTACGTTTTAAAACAAAATTTCCGACCGTAAAACCTCCGATTTAACTCCCCAAATAACTATTTTCAATACAGTTATCTCCTAATTTACTTGACATGCCGACGTGAAAAGGCACATATGATAAGACAAAAATATAACACTCCTGGAAGGGTAGTGTATAAATATTACATCCCTGAGAGAGTGATAGTAAAAATGTCACCCTTCGGAAATGAATATCAGACTTGGCTGCGCCTCGTTCTTCACTATCACCGTCTCGGGAATGTATTTTTTTTTATTATACCGAAACAAATTATTGATATCCGTATACTGATTTTATATCATTATTCTAACACAGCGCGCCTACAAATCACGGCAAGGAAGAGCGTGACGAGTGAAGTCATTAAAAACTGCCAATTTATGACGTCACTAGTCGATATCCTTGACGTAAGACGGTGTAACGTCATATTCTCGCATCGAAAACGTTAGAAAAGTGTTTAAGTCGATAATTTTAGCAGTATTTCTTCTATCAATGGCGAAAAGTTGTGAGATTTTGCAGGAAACAACAGCATTATTCACACTGGTCAATGCTTTCACAGGTTTGCCGGGTCTGACGTACATTTGCCGGTGGATACAGCGCAAGATTTCTGGAAGAAAATGGCGGTGCACATGGGTTGCTAAGCGGAAATAGGTCGTATTTACCATCGCTTTATCGTTTGTGTTCTAGTTGGCCATCCAATACCCAAAAAGATTGATATTTTTACTTTTGATGGCAAAATTGAGTAGAGTATGGCACCAATGCTAAATGTAATCCTTGATGTGTGTCAACAATCATTGGGGTGGATGCCACGTCTGGGAATGCGTCTGAGGCATCAGAAGTAGGTCAAAGGTCAAATGAGTGCAAAATAAACATGAAACTACTTATAACTCTCTTTTAACACATATTTGGGGAAAATGTTTGCTTAAAATCACCATAAACTATCCAGGTGCAGTGAACAATGGAAAATCATTATAAATGTACCCTCAAAGTATGCCAGTCTTATAGGTCAGGGGTCATTTAAGTGCAAAGCTCGTAAAAAAACGGACGTTTTCTGAACACATTTTGTTATATTTAGCATAAGGATGTGTTGTTGACCAGTATTTTTTATACCCCCGCCATGCGAAGTATGCTATCGGAGAATATAGTTTTCGTTCTACCGTTCGTCCATCCATCTGTCTGTGTGTCCGTCATTCCGTCCGTCCATCCGTCCGTTAACGGTTTGGTTAAAGTTTTGCGTTAAAGTTTCTAAGATATTGTATCTTCTGAACCCTTTGATAGATTTAGTTGTTACTTACACTGAAGTTACATACTGGTCTGGAGATTTCATTGATGCATGTCCCACCACCCACAGTGACCTTGAGGTCAAGGTCACAGACTTAGAAATTTTACTTTTGGTTAAAGTTTTATGACAGAGTTTATAGATGCCTGTGTGTTCTAAACTCTAAGCCAAAGTCAGTTGATACTTGCATCAATGTTGCAATAGTCCAAAGATTTTGTGATGCATGTCCCTTCTCCCACACATTGTGACCTTGACCTCAAGGTCACAGACTTAGACATTTACATTTGGTTAAAATTTTATGACAAACTTTATAGATGTCTGTATGTTCTAAACTCTAAGACAAATTCAATTGATATTTGCATCGATGTTGTATACCAGTCCAAAGATTTCATTGATGCACACCCCACTTGCTTCAGTAACATTGATGCCCCGTCCCCTCCAGTAACTTTGATGCCCTCGCGCTCTTGGTCCATTTAGAAATTTTATGTTTGGTTTATCTTTTACAAACACATTTATAAATTCTTATAGCTTCTTGAGTTCTTCATACAAGCTCGAAAAATAAATCAGAGGGTGGCGCTGACCAGTGGTATACGTGACCCACTGGTCACTTTCTCTAGTTATCAAAATAGTAAAAAAAATACATTTGTAACGTGTATTTGATTAGAAAACCTGCTTGTTTACATGGATATGGGTTAAATGGAATTAAAAGGGATACTAATGTTACAGACTTGAATCATAGATGATCTCCGATATTGATATAGCACTGGATTCTTTCTTTGTGACTTTGTTTCTGTTATGGGTCTGAAACATTGCCTTTGCGCAACTACCGTAAATCAAATCGCGACTTTCATTGAGCTAGCCTGTCCGACAACAGGTTTCATTAGTCAGTACCCACCAGCTGACTGAACCGGGTTGCCAGGCCGGTTTTTATCACAACATAGACACAATACAACACTGTGCCATTTCTAAAACAGAAAAGGCGATATAAAATGGTTTTACCAGCATTAAATATGTTCGACTAAAATGTTACTCTATTATGAGCAGGACCTATTTTCACACTTTCTTTGTGTAAGACAATTAAACATCAAACTTTAACCTTATCCCCTTAATTAAATTGTAGCATCTCGGATAACTGGCAATAATAGATAAACCAGTTAACAACACATACAAAAAATCTTTATGCGTGACTTAGCAGGTGCAAAAAAGCTTGATAGTTTACGTTTGATGACAAAATTGACTAGAGTATGGCACCAATGCTAAATGTAATCCTTGATGTGTGTCAACAATCATAGGGGTAGGTGCCACGTCTAGAAATGCGTCTGAGGCCAAGAAGAAGGTCATAAGTCAAATGAGTGCAAAATAAACACAAAACTACTCATAACTCTCTTTTAACATATATTTCGGGAAACTGCTTGCTTAAAATCACCATAAAACTATCCAGGTGCAGTGAACAATGGAAAATCATTTTAATATACCCTCTAAGCATGTCAGTCTTATAGGTCAGGGGTTAATTAAGTACAAAACTCGTAAAAAATGGATGTTTTCTAATCAAATTTTGTCATATTTAACACAAGATGTGTTGATGACAAGTATTTATTATCAAAAAAATACATTTGTTACGTGTATTTGATTGAAGTGAAGACAATGATTAGGAATCGATACAATTAACCAACAGCTCCAATCAAGGGCACCAAATGGAAAGAAACACGAAAATGAAATGACTAGACACTAATGGACACATCAATAGCGGAAAGACAAAAGGACAGTTACTTTTCCACAAAATGGCCAATTGGCTATTCAAAACAAAATAATATAAAGCGATACACATATTCAAAGACAAACCATAACAAAAGTAAACCGGGACAGAAGAACGTCCTTGGAACGGTCAGTGAAGCAAATTCCGCTGTGTGTGTGTGTGGGGGGGGGGGGGGGTGGGGGGGTCTTAAATTGATTTTATGCAGCTGCAATCCTCGCCTTTACTTCCGTCGCGATTTAGACAAATCATTTGTTCAGTCCGCATGAAAGCCTCCAAACTCATCTATGCAACATCTCACAGAACACAAAAATCAAAACAACAACAGATCCTTTAGCCATATCGTATTATATATATGTATTGTAAATGAATCAAATTTGAAATAAATATTGTTTAAACCAACAGAGATGAAACAACAGTGAGGTCAGCAAGAAACCACTAAAATGCTGGAGCAAAAGAAAACCAAAAGTTGTACTCCGATGGGCCCTACCAGAGACAGAGCATCAGGCACCAACCAATATTACATAAAGCTAAATTCTCTCTAATTCTCAGCAAGCCATTACGCTAGGACCGTCGTGGAATCTAAGGCCTGACCCACTGGCGTGGAATTAAAGAGGGAAGCTAAGTTGTCAACTGTGCTTGGGTTAACTACCATGCATGCAGTCTGTCGTATAACCTTTATATTGTACCCATTTTTTTATATCAAAGAAGGATTTTACGAAATTGGGTGCTGAAGTCATTGAATTATATATATTATCTGAATTTATATACTAAGCCACCATAAATTTCGGGTTCCGATAGACCTTTTAAGTCCAACATTGGATTTTGGAATTAAATCGGAATGACAACTTCAAAATTTTGAAAAGGCTTTGCTTAGTTTATGGAGCGTGATAGCTATGGAGCGTGATAGCTCAGTGGTTAGTGCACTTGCCTCTGATGCTAGAGGTCCCGGGTTCGATCCCCGGCAGCGGCGATAAAATTTCGGTGTCCGAACACGCTCCATTGGCATCATTTGCAGGGATGAATGCCTTAAAGTGCACCGTCCTTCGGATCGGGACGTTAACTGGAGGCCCCCTGTGCAGGGAGAACCATCCCCTGTGCAGGTTAAAGATCCCTACCGTAATTACATGATTACTGTGTAGGCTTTCATCCTGCAAAACCTGGAGTGTATGTAATATACACCTGCGGTAATGGTCAAATGTGACCGACGCAGTATCAGAAGATAGATAGATAGATAGATACCGATAGCCCTGATTAAGAAATTTAGCAGTTAACAATTTATATCGAGTGTTGAAGTCAGTTACATGACTAGACACTCTGGCAAATCGAATTAATTGCGAATTATAAACGCCATAGGATGCCGCACGAGGAACATCACCATCCAACAAAGGAAAATTTACAATCTCTAAGTCAAAATCATTGCGCTTATCATAAATTTTCCAGAAAACAAATCCATCTACAATTGACAGATGTAAATCTAAAAACGGGGCCTCGGTATCAGAAGAATTTGCTTTATTTAACTGAAGTTCTGGGGGGGGGGGGGTAAATCTGACTGATCAAACCATCGAAATAGGTATTGTTAATATTTTAATAAACCACCCAAATATCTAGAAGTCGAGATATGAAGTTAAAATGGCTTGTTATTTATATATGACTATGTCTGTCATTTCAGATTATGCGGAAGAAAGCTCGTATCTGCGATATCAGAGAAACCCCTATTTGGTTTGACTTGTTGAAGTAAAATCATTAAATCATATGGGCGCAATCGCGAATGCATATTAGCCGTTACCCTTTACATTGTAGTGATCTAAACGGCTCTTAAAATGAAGTGGCATTTTGTAAAATACAAACTTTGAAAACTGTTAAAGACTTACATTAAGCGGCATCAAATTTTGGCGCTTTTTATGAGTAGACCTTTTCGTTGATTTATATTTTGGCGGATTTTCGATTTCCGAAGAAAAAGAAACGGTCGAATCTACAAAGCCATGTAAGATGACAAAAAATCATCGGAGTTGGTCATCAACAGCGTCATGCAAAAACTGTAGTAATTACATGTAGTTAAATTTTTGTGTTCACTGCATGATTGACCCAATGTGCTTCCTTGATAATCCATATGTCTGTCTGGAGGTGTGTCACTTTCCTCTTATCTGATTGGTTTACCCATCATATTGAGCTCACAGTTAAAGCCATCAATCAATTACTAATTACATCCACAATTTTGACAATAACTCTCAAGATGTGTTTGTTTTCATTCAGCCGTTTCGAGCTGTCTTATGACTAGAACATTGTCTTTCTTTATTTCGGCTTCTAAAGAAGTAAATACACTTTTTTTACAGTAGCTGCACGTGACCTTTGATGATGACCCATTTGTGTTATTATTAGATATATCTTCATCATAAACTATATCCTTGATATATCATTGTGACGTTTAGTAAGAACTCAGAAGACGATTTGGAATGTTACTTATAATAATGGATGGCATGTGAATAAACAACGTATTTTGCAAAATAAACACATTTTGCCAAATGTGCACTTAAATGACCTTTGACCTAAAGCCGATTAGCTTGGCCATTATGCTGGTTGTGTAATGTGTGGGTTTTATGCTTCCTAGATAAGGAAATGGCAACTCATTTGGCTTTGTTTCAGTTGACATTCTAGGTAACCCTTTGTACAATAAATATTGATGCATATTTAAAGAAAATTTGTACTTAAATGACCTTTGACCCTGGCCAAATCTATAATACAACTTCTTTTCTCACATATGATGCATAAACAATATGTCCTAAGTACATTGCTGGTGTTTGAATTAACTTTATTTGGTCTGCTTAGATAGAGAGAGGGTACAAATACCAGCATACACAAATTTTATTGTATTTTTGCACTCATTTGACCTTTGACCTAATTCTGAGGCTCAGGGGCATTTTCAGAAGTGGCATCCACCCCTATCACTTTTGCATCACACTAAAGAACACTTTTAGCATGGATGCCATACTCTACTCAATTTTGCCATCAGAAATATTTTTTCGTGGTTTGGATGGCCAACTATTCAACAAAGAAACACCACCTATCACACGGAGTATAGAAATTATTCTTTTTGGTTTAAACATATTTATTTCGGAATTAATATAAATTATACAAGCAAGTAAATACAAACAAATCATTGGATAAGAACGAAAGCACAAGTACTTATTGAGTTCTTCTCCTTACATGCTTAATATTGTATTATTTCAGGTGGTTGTTTGTCAAATAATGTGTACTTAGGATCATATACTGACATATCACTAATTGAATAATTAGAAGTGGAAACAGAAAAAAGGAACATATCAAAAGATAGATATATTTACAAAACAAAATAAATAGATAAATAAATAAATAAATAAATAAATGAAACTTTGGATGAAATGCAGAAAGAACTGCCATAAAAAGAAAACAGAGAAAATATAGTACGGTACAAAAGTAAACAAAAGAAAAAGAAGAAAAAAAAAAAATAAAATCAAGCAGGGTTGGTGAGTGCTAGGGCGCGAGGTATAGGTAACGGATCCATGTATCTTGTGAATTGGTAGGAGAGTCGTCGTAGAGTTCATTTGCATATTTAAAAGCGTTTCGTGTCGATAATATATTTGTGTACATTTGCGAATATGGTAGCATTTATGTCGTGGGATAGTGATGGGTCGCCATAAAGAACTACTTTTAAGGTTGGGGTAGCGTACCTTGAGATTTCATTTAAGAGTTCCCCTCGCTGTCTCTGGTATTGCATACAGTGGAAGAAGTAATGTTGGTTGTCTTCAATGCTCCCGCAGCTGCATAGAGGTGAGACAGATATATTCTTTAGAAAGAGGTGGAGATTTAAGGAGCTACAATTTGTTCTTAGGCGCGTATGCAAGATTTGGGGATTTCGTTTGCCGCTGTAATAATGTTTGGGAACAAGTGTTTTGTCTTTATTTAGAAAATTTTTAAAAGCATTTACAGATTCAATTTGTGTCGCTACTTCTGAGAGCTCATTCCATGCCCTGATAGAAGAAGGTAGAAACGAGTTGTAATAGAGTGTAGTTCGGGCATTAATTTGATCAAGGTCGTTGGAATTTCTTAGGTTGTAGCGTGATCTGTATTGGACAGTTTGTGGAACAAGGGACGAAAGATAGGTCGGACAGAGATTAGCTTTCATTTTATAAAATAGAGTCAGTTTATGTTTTTTACGTCTCTCTTCGAGACTTTCCCATTGAATTTCATTATATAGGTCGTTTATAGATACTAATTTTGTTGCACCAGTCGCGACTCTTGCTGCTTCATTCTGAATTTTATCTAACTCATTTTTTTCATATTGACTGCAATTATCCCAGAGTACATCTCCATATTCTAGTATAGGCCTTATAAAAGTTAAGTATATAGTTTCTAATGACTTTCTGTCTAATTTAAATTTAAGTTTTCTCATAATATTAATCCTTGTCCATGCCTTTTCAATAATATAGCTGATGTGACGATGCCAAGTACAGTCACTGGAAAAGTATATTCCAAGATGCTTGTGATTATCAACTTCCGTAATAGGTTGATTTTGCATGTAAATTGGTGGATGCCTGTTTCTAATCAATCTGCGAGACACCAGAAGAGCTTCGGTCTTTGTGGGGTTAAAGGAAACTAGCCATGTGGCTGCCCATCGTGATATTTTTTGAAGATCGGTATTGATACATCCTGCAGCAGAGACCGGATCATCAACAACTATGAATAGGCTTGTGTCGTCGGCAAATAAGCGTATGTTAGAGCCTATGTCGGTAACAATGTCATTTATATAAACAAGGAAAAGTAATGAACCGAGGATCGAACCTTGTGGAACTCCTGCACGAATAAATGCCCAGTCAGATGTGGCAGCTGGTATAACTACGCGTTGCATTCTGTTATTCAGATAGCTTTTGAACCAGGCAAGTACTTCTCCTGTGACACCAGCTGATTGTAATTTCAATATTAGGCCGTCGTGCCAGACACGGTCGAAAGCTTTGCTGATATCACAGAAGACAGCTCTCACCTCTTTACCCTCATCCAGTGCTTGACAAAAGACATTGTAGAGGTATGTTAATTGATTAATGGTGGAGTCACCTGGAATAAAGCCGGATTGTAAAGAAGAGAGAATATTGTTATCTCGAAGATGGTTATAGAAATGTTTGAATACAAGTCTTTCGAGTACTTTATCTTCCGAGTTGATTAGTGAGATAGGTCTGTGATTAGAAACAACAGACAAATCGCCTTTTTTGGGGACAGGACAGACATTTGCTTCTTTATAAGAACTTGGAACTAGACCAGTACGTAATGACTGATTGAAAAGAGAACAGTAAGGATTAGATAGTTCTTGAGACAGTTCACGTATGATACGATTGTTGAGTCCATTGGGACCAGTTGCTTTATCGACTGGTAAAATTTTAAGTACAGATTCAACTTCTTCTGTTGTTAAGACAATGCTATTTAATTCTGATGTTACTGATGTTGGCAAGATAGCTGGCAAATGTGCGTTCTTGTCGTTCAGACTCGACTGGCTCTGAAAGTAGTTGTTTAAAATATTAGCCTTGTCATGGTCATCGGTATACAATTTATTGTTATGTTCGATAGGGGTAGCTGAGATTTGCTATTTGGCGTAATAAAATATTTTAAAGTTGACCACCAGTCCTTAGAAGAGAGAGTTTGTGAAGTAAGTTTTGCAGTAATTTTTTCATGGAGTGCTTGTTTCGAATCGCGGATCATTTGTGTTGTTTTATTGCGCAATGTTTTAAATTTGGTCCAGTCCATACAGGTATTTGTACTTTTAGCTTTTTTGTATAACCTTTTGCGTTTCCTTATATTTTTTTTAATATGTGATGTTATCCAAGGAGGTTCCTGAGGTTTAATTCTAATTATTTTATTTGGAATGCATTCTGTGGCTTTTTAAAGCGTGCGGTGTTCATTTGGTGGTATCTTTTAAATTTTCGCGATTTGTTTTTGCACACAATCCGATCAGGGTAGGTATTTTTTAAAAAAATGTGACATTTTCCAACTAATTTTGTTGCAAATTGAGATGTGAGAGCTATCTTGTTTTTCTTTATGCCTACCTACTTCTTCATATCGGCCTGAGAACTCCGAACAAGGGCTATAAAATCTGGAAAACACGAGTATGACGCACGAGTTGGCGAACTTTGATACGGCGCAATTTGCCCGTGACCATTTTATTGCGACAATGTGGAGTCATTGTGTCACTTACCTTATGCTGTGCAAGGCTTTGATTTTTTTAGCTCACCTGACCGAAGGTCATGGTGAGCTTTTGTGACAGTAAGATGTCCGGCGTCGTCGTGCGTCGTGCGTCGTCCGTCGTCCGTCGTCCGTCGTGCGTCGTCCGTGCGTAAACTTTTTCTTGTGAACACACTAGAGGCCACAGTTTTGGTCCAATTATCATCAAACTTGCTCAGAATGATAATCATGACAATATCTCGGTCAAGTTCGAATTTGGGTCATGTCGGGTAAAAAAGTAGGTCAGTAGGTCAAATCATAGAAAAACCTTGTGAACACTCGAGAGGCCACAATTTTGGTCCAATCATCATCAAACTTGCTCAGAATGATCATTGTGACAATATTTTAGTGAAGTTTGAATATGGATCATGTCGGCTTAAAAAGTAGGTCAGCGGGTCAAATCATAGAAAAACCTTGTGAACACCCTAGAGGCCACAATTTTGGTCCAATCATAATCAAACTTGCTCAGAATGATCATCATGACAATATCTTGGTCATGTTCGAGTATGGGTCATGTCCGGTCAAAAAGTAGGTCAGTAGGTCAAATCATAGAAAAACCTTGTGAACACTCTGAAGGCCACTGTTTTGGTCCAATTATCATGAAACTTGCTCAGAATGACCATTGTGACAATATTTCAGTCCAGTTCGAATATGGGTCATATCGGGTTAAAAAGTAGGTCAGCGGGTCAAATCATATAAAAACCTTGTGAACACCCTAGGGGCCACAATTTTGGTCCAATCTTAATCAAACTTGCTCAGAATGATCATCATGACAATATCTCGGTCAAGTTTGAATATGGGTCAAATGGTTCCGGTCCGTTGCACATCTAGGTCACAGGAGCCAAAAACAGATTTTTTTCACCAAAAACTTAAAAAATCTTCTTCTCTGAAACCACAAGGCCCAGGTCTTTGTTATTTGGTATGAAGCTTCATCTAGTGGACCCCTACCAAGATTGTTCAAATTATAGTGCTGGGGCCAAAAATGCCCCCGCACGGGGGCCCTTTGGTTTTACATAGGCTTATATAGGGAAAATCTTTAAAAATCTTCTTCTCTGAAACCACAAGGCCCAGGACTTTGATATTTGGTATGAAGCTTCATCTAGTGGACCCCTACCAAGATTGTTCAAATTTGAGTGCTGGGACGAAAAATGCCCCCGCCACAGGGCCCTTTGGTTTTACATTGGCTTATATAGGGAAAATCTTTAAAAATCTTCTTCTCTGAAACCACAAGGCCCAGGTCTTTGATATTTGGTATGAAGCTTCATCTAGTGGACCCCTACCAAGATTGTTCAAATTATAGTGCTGGGGCCAAAAATGCCCCCGCCCCAGGGCCCTTTGGTTTTACATAGGCTTATATAGGGAAAATCTTCAAAAATCTTCTACTCTGAAACCACAAGGCCCAGGACTTTGATATTTGGTATGAAGCTTCATCTAGTGGACCCCTACCAAGATTGTTCAAATTATAGTGCTGGGACAAAAAATGCCCCCGCCACGGGGCCCTTTGGTTTTACATTGGCTTATATAGGGAAAATCTTTAAAAATCTTCTTCTCTGAAACCACAAGGCCCAGGTCTTTGATATTTGGTATGAAGCTTCATCTAGTTGACCCCTACCAAGATTGTTCAAATTACAGTGCTGGGGCCAAAAATGCCCCCGCCCCGGGGCCCTTTGGTTTTACATAGGCTTATATAGGGAAAATCTTAAAAAATCTTCTTCTCTGAAACCACAAGGCCCAGGTCTTTGATATTTGGTATGAAGCTTCATCTAGTGGACCCCTACCAAGATTGTTCAAATTTTAGTGCTGGGACAAAAAATGCCCCCGCCACGGGGCCCTTTGGTTTTACATGGGCTTATATAGGGAAAATCTTTAAAAATTTTCTTTTCTGAAACCACAAGGCCCAGGACTTTGATATTTGGTATGAAGCTTCATCTAGTGGACCCCTACCAAGATTGTTCAAATTTTAGTGCTGGGACAAAAATGCCCCCGCCACGGGGCCCTTTGCTTTTACATTGGCTTATATAGGGAAAATTTTTAAAAATCTTCTTCTCTGAAACCACAAGGCCCAGGTCTTATATATTTGGTATGAAGCTTCATCTAGTGGACCCCTACCAAGATTGTTCAAATTATAGTGCTGGGGCCAAAAATGCCCCCGCCACGGGGCCCTTTGGTTTTACATAGGCTTATATAGGGAAAATCTTTAAAAATTTTCTTCTCTAAAACCACAAGGCCCAGGACTTTGATATTTGGTATGAAGCTTCATCTAGTGGACCCCTACCAAGATTGTTCCAATTTTAGTGCTGGGGCCAAAAATGCCCCTGCCCCGGGGCCCTTTGGTTTTACATAGGCTTATATAGGGAAAATCTTTAAAAATCTTCTTCTCTGAAACCACAAGGCCCAGGACTTTGATATTTGGTATGAAGCTTCGTCTAGTGGACCCCTACCAAGATTGTTCAAATTATAGTGCTGGGACAAAAAATCCCCCCCTGCCACGGGGCCCTTTGGTTTTACATAGGCTTATATAGGGAAAATCTTTAAAAATCTTCTTCTCTGAAACCACAAGGCCCAGAACTTTGATATTTGGTATGAAGCTTCATCTAGTGGACCCCTACCAAGATTGTTCCAACTATAGTGCTGGGGCAAAAAATGCCCCTGTCCCGGGGCCCTTTGATTTTACATAGGCTTATATAGGCAAAATCTTTAAAAATCTTCTTCTCTGAAACCGCTAGGCCCAGGTCTTTGATATTTGATGTGTAGCTTCATCTAGTGGACCTTTGACAAGATTGTTCAAATTTTAGCCTTTGTTGATGTTTGGTATGAAGCTTCACCTTTAAGACCTCCCTCAACATTATGTACATTAAAGCCCTGGGGCCAATAATGGCCCTCTCTGGGGCCCACTTGTTACACTATGGATCAGGTGAGCGATCCAGGGCCATCATGGCCCTCTTGTTTATTATAGTCGGCCAACCTTAAATCCAACAACCCAGAAAGACAGAATAAGGCATATAGACGCTATGTAGAACGAAGTTAACATTTTACTTATTTGGAGATACATAGAAATGGACTACTTTTTCACTTGCCCGCGTACAGACACACATCAGCGATAAGTAAGTTCTAGAAATGGTTATCCTTTGGAAGCAAGGAATACACCACAGAACGAGAAAATATGGAGTGTACATGTTTTCTCGGTCAGACTAGCTAGTTTCGCCCAATTAGGTAACATCAGTGACCCTCAAATATTTTCATAATTCAACAATGAAATCAGTGATCCCAAAGGACAAGAAAATATTCAAATTCTACACTATGATGCAGGGCAGGGAGACATTTTACGGCCGCCACACATTCCCAGACACCAGCTGTAGTGACGTCAAGACTTTTTCACACGCACAGACAAACACGTAGAGAGAGAGAGAGAGAGAGAGAGAACAGACAGACAAAGAGAGACAGAGACAAGGAGACAGAGAGAGAGAGAGAGAGAGAGAGAGAGAGAGAGAGAGAGAGAGAGAGAGAGAGAGAGAGAGAGAGAGAGAGAGAGAGAGTTCAGCAAAGCTTTTGACAAAGTCGTCGCAAATAAAACCGAAAGTAGCATTTTACATATTTGGAGATACATACAAAGTGGGCTACTGTTTTCACTTGCCCGCGTACAGACACACATCAGCGGTAAGTAAGCTTCTTTCCCGCGCATAGACAAACACGAGAGAGAGAGAGAGAGAGAGAGAGAGAGAGAGAGAGAGAGAGAGAGAGAGAGAGAGAGAGAGAGAGAGAGAGATGTTTGTAAAATCAAGAGCAGATAATGCAATAACCAAAATTGGAAGAGTGACTGTTCTTGTCATTAATATGCTTCCTTTCGTGTTTTTATATATCTGTAAAAATAGCCATGGGAAGAGATGGCAAGTCGCCCGACCAAAAGCCAATATGGCCTTCAGAAGATTGTTCACCAATCGAAAGTGCACCAGAATGAAACCAGTAATATATCACAAAAGTATTGCAGTTATGGCAATCACAAGATCATACTGTCAGGGGAGATAACTAAAAAGCCAGAATTGTGGTTCTTGCGCATGACATGCCTGGTTAAACTCATGTATTTCTGTACAAAGTACCAGCAGTATGTCTCAAAGGGTATTGGAGATACGGTGATCACAAGCTGGTCATAATGTTATATTGAAGGATAGATAACTCAAATACCATAGCACCAACAGTTGTGGCTCGTGCACATGTCACCCCTTCTGTACCTAGTATACATTTGCGCCAAAGTCCTTCAATATACCTCAAAGGGTGTTGGAGTTATGGCCATCACAAGGTTATATTGTCAGGGGAGATAACTAAAAAACCAGAGCTCCCAAAGTTGAAATTCTTGAGCATGACACACCTGCTTAACCCCATGTAGTAATTACATGTAGTTAAATTTTTGTGTTCACTGCATGATTGACCCAATGTGCTTCCTTGATAATCCATATGTCTGTCTGGAGGTGTGTCACTTTCCTCTTATCTGATTGGTTTACCCATCATATTGAGCTCACAGTTAAAACCATCAATCAATTACTAATTACATCCACAATTTTGACAATAACTCTCAAGATGTGTTTATTTTCATTCAGCCGTTTCGAGCTGTCTTATGACTAGAACATTGTCTTTCTTTATTTCGGCTTCTAAAGAAGTAAATACACTTTTTCTTTTGTCACCGATGATGCATATGACCTATTGACACATTATAAGTGTGATGTGTAGGATAAAGTTTCTTCTCTTGCATTCTTCTAGCTTTATTGGCGGATTTTTATTTTAGCGTCTTTTTTCCTTGACTGCAAAAAGCAGCAAAATAAAATGACCGCCAAATATAAGTGTTTTACAGTAGCTGCACGTGACCTTTGATGATGACCCATTTGTGTTATTATTAGATATATCTTCATCATATACTATATCCTTGATATATCATTGTGACGTTTAGTAAGAACTCAGAAGACGATTTGGAATGTTACTTATAATAATGGATGGCATGTGAATAAACAACGTATTTTGCAAAATAAACACATTTTGCCAAATATGCACTTAAATGACCTTTGACCTAAAGCCGATTAGCTTGGCCATTATGCTGGTTGTGTAATGTGTGGGTTTTATGCTTCCTAGATAAGGAAATGGCAACTCATTTGGCTTTGTTTCAGTTGACATTCTAGGTAACCCTTTGTACAAAAATATTGATGCATATTTAAAGAAAATTTGTACTTAAATGACCTTTGACCCTGGCCAAATCTATAATACAACTTCTTTTCTCACATATGATGCATAAACAATATGTCCTAAGTACATTGCTGGTGTTTGAATTAACTTTATTTGGTCTGCTTAGATAGAGAGAGGGTACAAATACCAGCATACACAAATTTTATTGTATTTTTGCACTCATTTGACCTTTGACCTAATTCTGAGGCTCAGGGGCATTTTCAGAAGTGGCATCCACCCCTATCACTTTTGCATCACACTAAAGAACACTTTTAGCATGGATGCCATACTCTACTCAATTTTGCCATCAGAAGTATTTTTTCGTGGTTTTGATGGCCAACTAGTCAACAAAGAAACACCACCTATCACACGGAGTATAGAAATTATTCTTTTTAAAGCGTGCGGTGTTCATTTGGTGGTATCTTTTAAATTTTCGCGATTTGTTTTTGCACACAATCCGATCAGGGTAGGTATTTTTAAAAAAAATGTGACATTTTCCAACTAATTTTGTTGCAAATTGAGATGTGAGAGCTATCTTGTTTTTCTTTATGCCTACCTACTTCTTCATATCGGCCTGAGAACTCCGAACAAAGGACTTTAAAATCTGGAAAACACGAGTATGACGCACGAGTTGGCGAACTTTGATACGGCGCAATTTGCCCGTGACCATTTTATTGCGACAATGTGGAGTCATTGTGTCACTTACCTTATGCTGTGCAAGGCTTTGTTTTTTTTTATTATAGTCGGCCAACCTTAAATCCAACAACCCAGAGAGACAGAATAAGGCATATAGACGCTATGTAGAACGAAGTTAACATTTTACTTATTTGGAGATACATAGAAATGGACTACTTTTTCACTTGCCCGCGTACAGACACACATCAGCGATAAGTAAGTTCTAGAAATGGTTATCCTTTGGAAGCAAGGAATACACCACAGAACGAGAAAATATGGAGTGTACATGTTTTCTCGGTCAGACTAGCTAGTTTCGCCCAATTAGGTAACATCAGTGACCCTCAAATATTTTCATAATTCAACAATGAAATCAGTGATCCCAAAGGACAAGAAAATATTCAAATTCTACACTATGATGCAGGGCAGGGAGACATTTTACGGCCGCCACACATTCCCAGACACCAGCTGTAGTGACGTCAAGACTTTTTCACACGCACAGACAAACACGTAGAGAGAGAGAGAGAGAGAGAGAGAACAGACAGACAAAGAGAGACAGAGACAAGGAGACAGAGAGAGAGAGAGAGAGAGAGAGAGAGAGAGAGAGAGAGAGAGAGAGAGAGAGAGAGAGAGAGAGAGAGAGAGAGAGAGAGAGAGAGAGAGAGAGAGAGTTCAGCAAAGCTTTTGACAAAGTCGTCGCAAATAAAACCGAAAGTAGCATTTTACATATTTGGAGATACATACAAAGTGGGCTACTGTTTTCACTTGCCCGCGTACAGACACACATCAGCGGTAAGTAAGCTTCTTTCCCGCGCATAGACAAACACGAGAGAGAGAGAGAGAGAGAGAGAGAGAGAGAGAGAGAGAGAGAGAGAGAGATGTTAGTAAAATCAAGAGCAGATAATGCAATAACCAAAATTGGAAGAGTGACTGTTCTTGTCATTAATATGCTTCCTTTCGTGTTTTTATATATCTGTAAAAATAGCCATGGGAAGAGATGGCAAGTCGCCCGACCAAAAGCCAATATGGCCTTCAGAAGATTGTTCACCAATCGAAAGTGCACCAGAATAAAACCAGTAATATATCACAAAAGTATTGCAGTTATGGCAATCACAAGATCATACTGTCAGGGGAGATAACTAAAAAGCCAGAATTGTGGTTCTTGCGCATGACATGCCTGGTTAAACTCATGTATTTCTGTACAAAGTACCAGCAGTATGTCTCAAAGGGTATTGGAGATACGGTGATCACAAGCTGGTCATAATGTTATATTGAAGGATAGATAACTCAAATACCATAGCACCAACAGTTGTGGCTCTTGCACATGTCACTCCTTCTGTACCTAGTATACATTTGCGCCAAAGTCCTTCAATATACCTCAAAGGGTGTTGGAGTTATGGCCATCACAAGGTTATATTGTCAGGGGAGATAACTAAAAAACCAGAGCTCCCAAAGTTGAAATTCTTGAGCATGACACACCTGCTTAACCCCATGTACATCTGCATCATCAAGTACCACCAATACATCAATATGTCTTTAAGGGTATTGGAGGTAGGGTGATCAATAGGTGGTCATACTGTTATATTGGAAGGGAATATAACGTAAATATCATACCACCGAGAGTTGTGGTTCTTAGGTGTGAAGCGCCGTCTCAACCTTGTATACAATTGTGCCAAGTACCGTCAATATATCTCAAAAGGTATTGGAGTTATGACCATCACAAGGTTATATTGTCAGTGAGATAATTCAAAATCAGGGCCCCCAGAGTTGTGATTCTTGCACATGACACACCTGCTTAACCTCATGTACAACTGAACCAAGTACCATCAAAGAGTATCAAATATCTCTCAAAGACTATTGAAGATGTGGCCATCACAAGGTAGTGATTCTATATTATTGGAAGGGGGAAGGGAAGATAACTCAAAAACCATTAAACACAGAGTTGTGTTTTTTTTGTGTGCATGACGCACCGTCTTGGCCTTGTTTTCACTGTGCCAGGTATCATCAATATATCTTAAAGGGTGTTTGAGTTATGACAATCACAAGGTAGTCACTCTATTTTATTGGAGGGAGAGATAGCCAAAAACATGGCACCAGAGTCGTGGTTCATGTGCATGGCACGCTGTCTCAGCCTTGCGAACAACTGTGCCAGGTACCATCAATACATCTCAAAGAGTATTGGAGTTATGGCCATCACAAACTAGTCATTCTGTTTTTATTAAAAGGGGAGATAACTAAAAAAGTATGGCATCCAATTCAGGTTCTTGCGCATGACATGCCGTCTCTGCCTTGTGAACAATTGTGCCAAGAACCATCACTGAATCTCAAAGGGTATAGGAGTTATGGTCATCACAAGGTTGCGTCTACGGACGGACGGACGGACGGATAGACGGACGGACGGACGCCAGGCTGATCGCTATATCCCCTGAACCTATTCGGTCGGGGATAAAAAGCTCAAGATATTCGTTATGGCAAAGGAGAAAAAAGGCAAAAAAAAAAAAAAAAAAAAAACACACTTTCAAATCCATTTAGGACTGATTGCTCAAGACGAACGATGGTCAGAGTTGCGGTCCTTGACTATAATATGCTTCCTCTAGTGATCTATATATCTGAGAAGTTCCATCCATATATCACATTAGTAAAGGAAAACATTTAAAGGGAATTGTTAACGGCCAAAACTCTGTCAAATTTTAACGTATTTTGCCAATTAACAATCCCAAACCAGCGTCCTTAGGCTGCATGTAAAATTTAAATGAAATTTGTCCAGTGGTTTTAGAGAAAATGTAATCTAAAATGTCAATGAACCTGCAATACAAGTGCCCTTCGGCCAAGGTCACATAGGCCAAGGTCACAGATTGACCTTGACCTTAAGCGTTCACAGACATTCATTTGTTACCTATTCTCATATCACAGACCATAATATTTTTCGAAAAATGCATTAATTTACATATTTCCCATTGAAATTGGTCCAGTGGTTTCAGAGAAAATGTACTTTGAAATATCAATGACTCTGCAGTCCTAGTGACCTTGAGCTTGATGTAAAATAGGTCATGGTCAGCCTAGTGTTGCTAGTACACAGCCACCCAATGCTCGTACCAAGTTTCAGAACAATCGGCCCGGTGGTTTTGGAGAAGAAGATTTTTTAAAAGTTTTTACCATATTCTGGCACGGCAGCCATCTTGGCCAAATGACCTGGAACATTGGAATAAAGTTTAATTCACTTATGGTCGTAAGGCTGACCGAAAATGTCAATAAAATTGGCCCAGTGGTGTAAGAGGTGTAAGAGAAAATGTATTCTAATATGTCAATGGACCTGTAATACAAGTGACCTTGGACCAAGGTCACCGAATGACATTGACCTTAAGTATTTATAGACATTCATTTTTTACCTATTCCCATATCATAGGCCACAATATTGAAAAAAAATGCATTGATTTACCTATTTCCCATTGCAAAACCTAAGGAGCCAAATCTGACCTTGACGTAAAATAAGTCAAGCTCAGTCAAGGGGCATCATGTTTGCAAACTTGGAAGTACTCAGTCTCCCAATGCTACACACCAAGTTTCAGGACAATTGGCCCTGCAATTCTGGAGAAGAAGGCGTTATACGTTTTTACCATAATTGGGAATGGCGGCCATCTTGGTCATGTGACCTGAAACATTTGAATAAGTTTTGTTCCCTTACTGTCCTTAGGCTGCAGTAAAATTTATATGAAATTGGCCTAGTGGTTTTAGAGAAAATGTATTCTAATATGTATTCTAATAATATGTATTCTAATAATTCTTCCAGAAAACTTCCAGTAAAATTTATATGAAATTGGCCAGTGGTTTTAGAGAAAATGTATTCTAATATGTATTCTAATAAAATGTATACTAATATGTATTCTAATAATTCTTCCAGAAAACTTGCGCTGTACCCACCAGCAAATGTACGTAAGACCCGACAAACCTGTGAAAGCATTGACCAGTGTGTTATTGTCAATTTTCAGCCTGTTTGAACCGAAATAGACCAGCTCTAATTTGTGATTTGTTGAGTAATAGATCACAGTTTGTCGGTCAGTTGTAAGTAGACAAATCACGCGCGCTACGCGCTCGTGATTTGATCTTCTTTACAACTAACCTCCAAACTGTAAATAATTACTCATCAAATCACAGTTAGAGCTGATCTATTTTTGAATAAGGTTAAGGGTTTTCAACTTTTACATTTTTTTGAAAAAAAAAAAACAAAACAAAAAAAAAAAAAAAAACAACAACAAAAAAAAAAAATAACAAACAATGAATTCATAGGTCTAGATGGTAAAAGTGGAGTTCAGTGTGTGTGTGTGTGTGGGGGGGGGGGGGGGGTCGGAATTACATGTATTTAGGCGTGTTTTCGTGATGGCGACCAGATAAGGCAACCGATTTGGCTATATGCAAAGCTTCTTGCATTAATCTACAATACGGGCAACACTAGATGTCTGCGTATGCTCAGGCTCACCAGAATCTTTGTTGTTCGCCTCTGGTTCACGCCAGCTGGTCCAAACTCTATTTCCACATTTGATGTCTTCCATTAATTGTACAAGGCTGATGCCATTTTTCTCGTGAGTGGCATATTTTTATGTTTTAAAACGTTTACAAAGTTTGGAAGCAGCTGGTTTGAGATGTAGCGATGCGATGTTCTTCATTATTCAGTCTTTGTTTTCCTTTTTATGTTGCCTTATCTATGAAAACACTGAGCTCCAAACAAAGGAACCTATTACATAGACAACATCTCTCCGAAATAAATCAACGAAGACGGGGACGTTAAACCTTAAATCAAACAAAACAAATCAACAAAGACGAAAGTTACTGTGTCTCACAAAACAAAGTGGTGTGACGAAGACAGACCTAACACACCCGTGCCACATAGGCATTCGTTCATATTTCCCCAAAACACGAAAATGTGCGCTATATTTCTTATTTTATACTCAAAGCATAGGTTGTGGGTGCTTTTTAGAACCGCCTCATTAAGGCGGTTCTAAAGAGTACCAACAACCTATGCCTTTGAGCAAAATACAAAAAAAAAAAAAAAAAAAAGAACAATATGTACACCCTGTAAACTCTGGTTCACAGAGTTGGGTTTGTTGAAATGGTGCGTATGTCCTGTATCCTGCGAGTTGTGTGATGTTCGATATGCTTCCAGGCACAGCTGACACCGGCCGCACGCGAGTACTGGTGCATCGCTTTTAGGTTCTAAGTCTGCCCAGGAAAAGTGGTGTGAGTCGGATCGCCCATGCATATAAACCCTGTCGGTTTCATTGGGTGGCGGGGCTTGAGATGCCATTCCATCTCAATGTCGGGTAAAAGTCCCACAAAATTGGAAGCAACACTTCCAAAATGATCTAAACAGTGTCGTGGGGTCGATAAACCTCAAATCAAACAAACAAAAGCGCGGAATGGCTACTGGGTGAGTAAGCTTTTATTGACTAAGTTGAGGTTTAACGGCCAAGTCAACAATACTTCAGTCATGTCGAGCCGTTATTAAAAGCATTTATTAATTGACTATCATGTATTGATCGGAGGTCATCCGTATTAACACCAGGTCAACCAATATTAACTGAGGTCAAGTGAGGTCAATAATCATGTTTTTTAATTGTGTCAATTAATAAAAGTGTCATTTGTAAAGTAATTTCGCATTGACCCAGTTGCAGGTCCGATGTCAGCTGCATTGGCCCTCGGCCTTAAGCCTCGGGCCTATGCAACAGACATCGGACCTGTACCTGGGCCAATACGAAATTACGTGATTAATAACAATATATTATAGCACACAAACAAAATATGCCAACCCTGAAAAGGGTCAATATGTTTATACCAGTACATATTACCTTGCAACATTAGAGTCGCCAATATGTTTATACTCGTCTAGTACATTTTAGAATTGCAAAATAAGAGTCGCCAAAATGTTTTTTACTAGTACATTTTAGAATTGAAAACTTAGAGTCAGCAATCTAATTATACTAGTACATTTTAGAATTGCAAAATTAGAGTCACCAATATGTTTATACTAGTACATTTTAGAATTGCAAAATTAGAGTCACCAATCTGTTTATACTAGTACATTTTAGAATTGCAAAATTAGAGTCACCAATATGTTTATACTAGTACATTTTAGAATTGCAAAATTAGAGTCACCAATATGTTTATACTAGTACATTTTAGAATTGCAAAATTAGAGCCTTGTTTGTTTGTTTGTTTGATTTGAGGTTTACGTCCCCGTCAACACAGTAAAGGTCATTTTGGAGACGTTGTTTCCAATTTTGTGGGACTTTTACCCGTCATTGAGATGAAATGACAACTCAAGCCCTGTCGCCCAATGAAACCAATAGGGATTTTTAGCATGGACGGTCCGCCTCGCACCGCGGTTCGTTGACAGGCTTAGAGCCTCTAAGCGATTTACCAGTACTAGTGTACGAGCCGGATTCAGCCCTGCGTGGAACCATCGTGCAGCCCATATATTTCTTCAAGCCCCTATGGCGGGGGCGGTACAAAAAAATCAGAGCCACCAATATGTTTGTACTAGTACATTTTAGAATTGCAAAATTAGAGTCACCAATATGTTTATACTAGTGCATTTTAGAATTGCAAAATTAGAGTCGCCAATATGTTTGTACCATTACATTTTACTTGCAAAAATTAGAATCACCATACTAGTACATTTCACCTTGCAAAATTAGAGTCACCAATATGTTTATACTAGTACATTTTAGAATTGCAAAATTAGAGTTACCAATATGTTTATACTAGTACATTTTAGAATTGCAAAATTAGAGTCACCAATATGTTTATACTAGTACATTTTACCTTGCAAAATTAGAGTCACCAATATGTTTATACTAGTACATTTTAGAATTGCAAAATTAGAGTCACCAATATGTTTATACTAGTACATTTTAGAATTGCAAAATTAGAGTCACCAATATGTTTATACTAGTACATTTTAGAATTGTAAAATTAAGAGTCACCAAAATGTTTATACTAGTACATTTTAGAATTGCAAAATTAGAGTCGCCAATATGTCTGTACTATTACATTTTACCTTGTAAAATTAGAGCCACCAATATGTTTATACTAGTACATTTTACCTTGCAAAATTAGAGTCACCAATATGTTTATTATGGCGTGTGATATGTTGCAAATTTAATAAATTATTTAATTAATGGAATTATTTGAATGCAAAATCGTTATGAAAGTGCAATATTGTTTTTTTTTTTTTTTTTGTAAAGCTTTTTTTTTATTCCATTGTGGAATTTTGAAGATATCTGAGGGTCACTGATTAGGCCTAATTGGCCGAAACTAGCTAGTCTGGCCCAGAAAACATGCACACTCCATATTTTTCACTTCTGTGGTGTATTCCTTGCTTCCAAAGGCTAACCCTTTCATAGAACATATCTAACTTCACTACAGCTGGTTTGTGGGAATTTGTCCTTTGGGATCATTGATTCCATTGTGGAATTTTGAAGATATCTGAGGGTCACTGATGAGGCCTAATTGGCCGAAACTATCTAGTCTGGCCCAGAAAACATGTTCACTCCATATTTTTCACTTCTGTGGTCTATTCCTTGCTTCCAAAGGATAACCCTTTTATTGAACATATTTTTATTTTAACTGCTATATAATTACTCAAGTTGCAAAATATTATTTTAGTTTAATTTTATATTTAAATGATACAACATTATTTAAAATGCATAAACGCGGTTTAATTTTCCAAAAACTAATTTAGATTCACAAAATCATTTAAATGCATTAAACGCATTTAAATGATATAAACTCAATTTAATGCATACACGGGGTTTAATTTTCAAAACACAATTAGATTCACAAAAAATCATTTAGATGCACGAGAAATAGCGTGACGTAATCAATCGATACCAAGTACAAGTAATAGCTTTGCACATAGACATTATTATCTTGGTTTGAGTTTGGTTAAACTTCTCAAGCCCTGTCTCCCAAAGAAACCAACAGGTTTTATAAGCATATGGATGGCCCGACTCGCACCGCTTTGCGAGTACTCTTGTGCGGTCGGTTTCAGCTCTGCGTGGAATCATCATACAGCCAATCTATTTCTTCATGCCCCAATGGGTGGGGGCCGATGTATTTGCGTGCGTGCGTAAGTGCGTATGTGTGTATGTATGTATGTAGGTAGGTAGGCAAGTAGGTAGGTAGGTTTTTGTTTTGTTTGATTTGAAGTTTAACGTCCCCGTCAACACTGTAAAGGTCATTTTGGAGACGTTGCTTCGAATATTGTGGGACTTTTACTTGACATTGAGATGAAATGACATCTAAAGCCCTGTCGCCCAATGAAACCAATAGGGTTTATAAGCATGGACGGTCCGACACACACAACGCTTTGCCTGAGCATGCTTAGATCCTCTAAGCGGATTACCAGCACTCGTGTGTGGGCGGTTTCAGCTCTGCGTGGAAGCATCATGGAGCCCAGATATGTCTTCAAGCCCCGATGGGCGGGGGCCGTGGCATCTTAGGGCTTCATCTCTAAACTCTCTTCGTATATAGCTTCCAAGTTTTAGCTCATCTGTCACGTAGTGTTTGGTAAAATAATAATATCTCAAGCAAGTTTGACTTTTAGGATTCTGGGCTCAAGGTCAAGGTCACTGTGGCTATTATATATATATATATATATATATATATATATATATATATATATATATATATATATATATATATATATATATATATATATATATATATATATATATATATATATATATATATATATATATATATATATATATATATAAAAAATAGCACCAATATTTATTCACAGATTTTAGTGTAACTTCACACAAATGTTGGGTATGATAATATATTAAACAAGTTCGACTTTCAGGGTTCTGAGCTTAAGTCAAGGGCTCTGTGGCTGTTTTTAGAAAACTTTTTCATGGCTCTAGCTAGCACCTAGATTTATCAATGGATTTTTATGTTACTTCACACAAAAGTTAGGTAATATAATATTCTCCAGCAAGATCAACATTCAGGGTCCTGGACTGAAAGTGAAGGTCACTGTAGCTAGGCTTAGGGATCGATTTTGCTCAAATGAACATGATAGCCACCAGAACTAAAAATATACAAACCCTCAAATGATCTACAGCACTGTAGTCATAAAGAGCTAGATTGATTTTGATAGAATTTCCCAGAAATGTTCTTTGGGTCACTGTCAATCAAATTGCTCATACCCTCCACCCCACCTTACTATAACCTACCATTTCATTTGTACAGTATGGATCAGGTGAGCGATCCAGGGCAACCATGGTCCTCTTTGTTATATGATGACAAACGCGTTCAGGCGACCTACCCTGTCAAGTGACAGGTTTTGTTAAATATCTAACAAAACGAAAAAAAAAAAAAAAAAATTACGCCTGCCCAGGCAAAACGGCGCGAATCGGACCGCCCATGTTTATAATCCCTATTGGTTTCATTGGGCGACAGGGCTTGAGATGTCACAAAATTGGAAGCAACGTCTCCAAAATGACTTATACAGTGTTGATTGGGACGTTATACCTCAAATCAAACAAACAAACAAACATGTCAAATGTACAATATCAGTCATTTTCAAACCACAAGTAAGAACAAAGGGCTGTAACTCCCATGATACGCGTCAGGTTTTGACGATGATCGAACTCGTTCGAGGTCTCATTAACGTTAAGCCATGTTTGAAGCTTGGTTGAAATTGGTTGGGAAACATAGACTGTAGAGTCCAGAAACCGCTAATTACAGCAATATGTGAAGAACAAAGGGACATAACTCCCATGATGCACGTCTAATTTGACGATGATCGAACTCATCCGAGGTCTCATTGATACAAAGCCATGCATGAAGTTTGGTTGAAATTCGTTGGGAAATAGACTGTAGAGTCCGGAAACTGCTAATTTCAGCATCATTTGAAGAAAAAGGGCTGCAACTCCCTTGATACGCGTCTGATTTTGAAGATGATCGGACTCATCCGAGGTCTCATGGATGCAAAGCCATGTATGTTTGTTTGTTTGATTTGAGGTTTAACGGCCCCGTCAACACTATAACGGTCATTTTGGAGACGTTGCTTCCAATTTTGTGGGACTTTTACCCGACATTGAGATGAAATGACATCTCAAGCCCTGTCGCCTAATGAAACCAATAGGGTTAATTAGCATGGACGGTCCGTCTCGCATTGCGGTTCCTGGTCAGGCTTAGATCCTCTAAGCGGTTTACTAGTACTAGTGTGCGGGCCGGATTCAGCTCCGCGTGGAAGCATCATGCAGCCCATATATTTTTTCAAGCCCCTATTGGCGGGGGCCGAAGCCATGTATGACGGTTGGTTGAAATCGGTTGGGAAACATAGACTTTAGAGTCCGGAAATGGCTAATTCAGCATTATTTGAAGAGCAAAGGGCCATAACTCCCATGATACGTGTCGGATTCTGATGATAATCGAACTCGTCTGAGCTCTCATGGATGCAAAGCCATGTATGAGGTCTGGCTGAAATCAGTTGGGAAACATAGACTGTACAGCCCGGAAACGGCTAATTTCAGCATTATTTGAAGAAAAAGGGCTGCAACTCCCATGATACGCATCAGATTTTGACGATGATCAAACTCGCCCGAGGCCTCATGGATGCATATCCATGTATGAAGATTGGTCGAAATGGATGGATAAGCACTGACTGTAGAGTCCAGAAAGTATGCGGATGGACGATCGGATGCACGGATGGACATGCGCACGTAACTGCTTCTCAGGGCATCTGCTTCTCATGGCGTAAAGTTGAGCTCTTATCTCTAATGTATTGTATAAGCATGAAAACGAGAGGTCGCAGAGGGCCTGTCTCTCCAGTGGCTTACTTCAGTCAATTGAAACACCAATTGTATACTAGTGGACTCTTCTATTGCTATATGTTGAACCAATCCATTTGTCATATAAGGGGTGTCAGGCCTATTTTTTTCTTTTTTTGATGGAAAAATCTGTTAGCAAATAGTGCAGTCCCTGATCAGGCGCGGTGTTCTGCGGGAGCTGATCTGGGCCAGCACCGTTTATTTCTAGTACAAACATAGATTGTAGGTGCTCGTTAGAACTGTCACACTGTGGTATGTCTAACAAGTACGCACATTACTTGTTTTCAGAAGACACTGTTCAGAGCTTCTAAAGTCTTCACTTCGTGTTATTCATGTAACACTGATTGTTACAATACAGTTTAACATGTCCATTAATGTCTGGGCAGTTTTTTAGTTTCTGCTGAAAAATGTGCCCAAGAAAATTAACCGGCTCAATGTGACTTAAAGTGTTGACTGGGCCATAACAATCCAAAAACAAACACACTAACTAAACTGCATGCAACATGAGTCTAATAATGTGTAATGATAAGGGTGGCTTGCATCAGGTCACAAGGTTACCAATGCCAGATTCTGTAAGGCAATAATAGCTAATTATCTCGCCATGGTTCCTCAGTTTTGAGAAACTTCATAGAGGGTTTAACAATTCAGACTGAAAGTTTGTTAGATAATTTCCATTGCACATTGAACTTCTCAATACGATAACACATCTGTGCGACATAGTGCATTTTTCACATCTCTAAAATGGCCACTTTTCTGATGAAACCCATGATATATTTCTTATTTTAATATACTGCAAACATATATGTTGTGGATGTCCATTAGAACCGCCTCATTGTGTCGGTTCTGACGAATACCCACAACCATTGACAGAAATAAGCGAAATAATGTATATACTTGTAAACCCCAGCAGGTGCCGGGCTCGGTAGCTCAGTCGGATGCGCGTCTAACTGGTGATCAGGAGGACGTGGTTTCGATACCTTCCTGGGTTAGCAGCCTTCTTCCATGGAGATTGATCATGAAATCTCTTATACGGTCATTCTCTCCCTTCCTGTGATTCAAGAAGGCAGTTGTCCGTTTCTGGTGAAAGAATGTGCAGAGTGATGTGTAGCTTTAAAATATGTACTGGACTTGTGTGTGCCCCGCCCATCGGGGCCTGGAGAAATAGATTTGGCTGCACGTGGCTTCTGCGCAGAGCTGAAACCGATCGAACTTGAGTACTGTTAAACAGCTGAGGTCTTAGCCTGCCCAGGAAACGTGATGCGAGTCGGACCGCTCTTTAAACCCTAGCGATTTCTATGGGCCGTAGGGCTTGAGATGACATATCATCTCAATGTCGGGTAAAAGTCCCACAAAAGCAGAAGCAACGTCTCCAAAATGACCGTAATAGTGATAACGGGGACGTAAAACCTCAATTCAAACACAACAAAACTGGACTTGTGTACTGCGATATTGTTCAAGCCTAGGAAACTGATTAGAGGTTCTAAGCCTGCTCAGGAAAAGTGGCGCGAGTTGGCTTGTTCATGCATATAAACCCTTTTGGTTAAATTTGGGCGGCAGAGGTTGAGATGTCATTTCATCCGACTACCGTGTAAAACCCCTACAAAATTGGAAGCAACGTCTCCAAAATTACCTATAAAGTGTTAACGGAGACGTTAAATCTCATTTCATTTCAAACAAACATATTGTTCAAATTGTTCAGTCCAACTCTCAGAGTCAATCGACCGTGGGGTAACATCATACAGTTTTGTTTGATTTGAGGTTTAACATCCCTGTCAACACTGTATAGGTCATTTTGGAGATGTTGCTTCCAATTTAGTGGGACTTATCCACGACACTGAGAAAAAAATGACATTTCAAGCCCTGCCGCCCAAAGAAACCAATAGAGTTTGTAAGCATGGACGGACAGACCCGCACCGCTTTGCCTGGGAAGGCTTAGATCCTCCAAGTAGTTTACCAGTACTCGTGTGTGGTCGGTTTCAGCTCAGCATGGAAGCATTATCCCTGCTAGCATTCTACATAAATCTACAGCGGGCCGTTAGCGGGCCGCTAACGGCCCGCTGTAGATTTATGTAGAATGCTTACTGGGATGCAACCCATCTATTTCTTCAAGCCGAAAATAATGTTAGCGAGCCGAAGGGTGGGTAGGTTCCACTGGAACCGATACTGAAATAAAGAATTTATGAGAATTAGAACACAAAAAAGGAATTCCGATATGATTTTATTATTAGTCCGGGATTTGAGACCAGATTTCTAAAGATTTAATGCACCCAAAAGTCTCACGCTTTGTTTGCGCTGTTTCATTGAGATAGAAGCCTGACCTATATGGCATGTGATTATTTAGCAAATCGGGTGGGGAAAAGGGGTTGAAAATTCTGTGGGTTTACACCCACCCCCATGCGAATGGTATAGTTGGAATAAGTTTAGTTATGGGTAGCTTGCGCTTACAACTGAATGTTGATTTATTGCATCAGCCAAAATATTTGCCAATACTCGAAGACACCAAAATTCATGATATGACGTAACTACATCCGGTGTTACCATAAATTTTGACCATTGGAATTTTACCCCCACAAATTTGGTAAATTTTACACTATTTTCGCGCTTAATGATTTTTAGTATTTTCTGAAACAATTTATTTTTCGTCAGTATGCAGGACAGTTATTTTTGCACGTACATATGAAATTTGATGACTCTGTTTCAATCTGGGCATGAACAAGGGACTCAGATACCTATGGACCCTTTTGCCGCTTTTCCTGTTGTGTCACAGATCATGATGAAAATCCATATTAAAACATACATAAAATGAATTATTTTACTGGCTGGTCATAGATGTATCATGACAGGGACCAAAAGATATATTTTTGAAAAGTTACTGATGACTATATTTCCTTCCAGCTTTTATTCAGTGAGGTGAATATACACCACCAAGCCTATTTGTCAGCGGTTGATATCAAGTGATTCTCTAAACTGATGACTTGAATCAATCAACATTTAATGAATAAATTATATATTTTTTTCAAGATTCATTTTCCAAAGTTTCCGGTTTGTGCTGAATGCTCCCAGACTAACTTCGACATTATTTTATCTTAAACACGTAAATGTTACCGGCCACCACAAAGTCTCTTGAAATCTTACATTATTTTCTGGTAAGTGGCACGACTAAAATAAATAGTACCCGAGATTTAATGTAATGTAAAGCCACCCCTTAAACATTCTTCCTTCTTCCCTTTCCCCAGAGTATTGCTATAACCTGTGAATGTGCACCCTAAGATGTCACCTGCACTAACTTTCTTCTTTTTCGTTTGGCAACCTGCCTTCGATAACCTTGTCCCTCTATTGACCATTACATGTAGATCTTAATTATCCTATGTCTCTTGTCAGACACTGATTAATCTGTTCTTCATCTCCTTTTTTACTACTTTCTTTTACTGATATTTGGATATATCTGGATATTTAAAGGCACGTCAGCCCTTGCTGGTTATTTTGTGTCCTCTCCCAGCTAAAGGAGAAAAGCGATATGAGATAGTAGAGCAGATGAAAGTGAGGGGCAGTGGAGAAAGAGGAGAATAGATGGAAGTGCAAAAACAGAAGAAATATAACAATATTCCCCCTCTGTCCTTACCTGCTGCAAGAACAGCAGGCCTTGTCCAGCTGTAAGCCAATATCATTTGGACGCCCTGTTGACGCAAGGAACATGTCACCTTTGCCTCGCCCGACCACGCCAATTGTCCCATACAAATTAGCCAAAAAGGTCTTCTATGTCAAGCCATCAGGCGTTATCATGATTTGAAAAACAGAGTGTAGGCAATGCTCAGGAATCTATACAAAATATCTCGCACATCCCATTCAAAACACTAAAATGAAAACGTCACCAATGGAAAGCCAGAAGGCGATTTATCTCCCCACATGGCCAAACCGCTATCCAAAATAGAAAGGCATTAGCAATACATACATCTTAAAGACTAGCAATACGAAAAATAAACCACAACAGAAGGACCGCCTTGGAACGGGGCCAGTAAGAAGTTTTACGGGATTGGGGGTTGGGGTGGACACTTTAATAGATTTTAGGTGGCCATAATCCTCGTCCTTGGTTGCCTTGGTTAAAACCAATAAGTTGTTCAGTCTGGATGATGGATTTCTAGCTCATCAGTGCAACATCTCCCGAGAACATAAAATCAAACGAATAAGGAGATGAAACAACGATGAGGACTCGACAGCATGGAATAGCTAGAATGCTGCAGCAAAGGAAACCCAACAGTTAGGCTCCGGTTAGCCCTACCAGAGACAGAGCATCAGACACCTACCTCCAGGCGTTCTGGTGGAAATGCGTTCGTACATATGAAAGGAACTAGGCGGCCGGGTTAATTTACTTGAGGTTGAAACGTAATATGTCAGATATTTTGAACAGGGACGATGTTTGACCTAATAAATGTTACGATTCCTACGCAAATCAAGCTTCTGCTTTACACCTTTTCCAAGAAGGATGGGAACATCGGGTTCAACACAGACTCTCGACTGACCTTTTCTGCATCTTCATGTAACTTGGTGACCTCAATTTGCGCATGTTTAGCCAAAGATGAACCAAAACCAATGGCATTCAATCAGCAAATAAGCTGGAATATATCAAATCCGCAGTTGGTGAATTAGATGCTGATATTTTAATGTAGTAAAGTATTTTTGTTTGCAGCAAATAAATGGTATAAACCAAAACAATAAACCTCTAAAACATTTAAGTAAAGTCGTTTTACCAAGTACTATATAATTTTTCTTTTTTTGTTTGCAGTAAAGTTTCGCAGACCTTCGGATTGTTCAGAGGCGTAAACTCATTAAAATACGTCTTTCCTTTAATTATGAAATACTGGACAACAATCTGCCAACCCTTTGAATAACGGCGTTGTTATCTTCACTGAACATTGTCGTCTTTCAGAGGTATTGCTGTCGTGGTAACTTCATACCCAAACTATCACTGGTCAGCAATTAATGGTTTATGAAAAGTAGAAGTAAAACAAAGATAAGGAATCGATACAATTAACTTACTCCACCCATCAAAGACACCAAAGGGAAAGAAACAAAAAAATGAAGCGACCAGACCATAATGGAAACCTAAACAAAGGAAGGCCATAAGGACAGGTACTTTCCCACAAAATGGCCATATGGCCATCCAAAATAAAAAAGACACAAGTGATATACACAGTAAGTAACAAACAACACCATAAATAAACCGCCACAGAAGAACCGCCTTGGAACGGTCAGTGGAAAGATTTCCACTGGGGGGGGGGGCTTAAATCCATTTTACGTGGCCACAATCCTCGCCCTTACCTCCGTCGCGATTTAGACAAATAATTTGTTCAGTCCACATGAAGGCTGCCTAACTCATCAGTGCAACATCTCCGTGAACACAAATAATCAAAGAACCACAGAGGTGAGACAACGGTGAGGACTCGACAGCAAAAAAAAACACTGAAATGCTGGAGCAAAAGAAAACCAACAGTTAGACTCCGATGAGCCAGACCAGAGACAGAGCATCAGGCATCAACCAACATTTGGCTGGAAAATGCAGCGAAGCAATAGAAAATAACCAAACAAGCGCAATCAGTAAATCAGAAAACTGTGGCTGCTGTATCATGACAACGCCAATGAAATATGGTTTACGCTTGCCACCAGGCATACGCGACTTTTTATAACCGCCCTGAACACAAAATTATAAACAAGCAGCCCATGGGAAACTACTCTCACCAGAGCGCAAGTGGGCATAAATCGCCCCACCCCATTGGTGGCCATTTATTTTAACATACCATAATGGTTTAGTAGAGGCCTATCCAAGGACCATTGCTGCCAAATCATTTTGAAATCGACCATTGTTTTTCTTTTGTTGTCGTCGCATACATTATGGCCAGTTTTGAACAATTTTAGCAGGGCTAGAGTCCAAAAAGGTCTTGTATTTCCTGAGATGCAGAATTCAAAATCACTTTTGGCCATATATTGGTGTGACAATCACACAGACCCCTCAAACAAACTTATTTCTCGACCACACTGATGCAGTATATGTAATTTGGTATCAGTTTGCACAGTAGTTTTAGAAAAAAATAGAAATATGTAATCTTATGACCCCAGGATCATTTTGCTGGTTGCAAATATCAAGTCTGATGTCATAAGCTGCAACAGAACCAGAATATCCTGTCTTTTCCATACAAAATCATAAGTGACCGAATGTAACCTTGACGGAAGAAAGGTCAAGGTCAAACAAATGTCGTCATTTGAACAGGTTTGATAGGGCCCGGGTCCCCAATATTGCACACCAAGTTTCAAGGTCATCGGTCTATAGGTTCTTGAGAAGGCGATTTTCAAAGGTTTTTACCATATATGGGCATGGTGGAAATTTTGGTCATGTGACCCAGACATTCAGAACATATGTTTTTTTTTTTATTCCACCCCATGGTAGCTTCATATATAATTTGGTTCCAATTGGCCTTGTAGTTTCAGAGGAGATGTCGTTTTGAATTGTTTTGGATGCTTAAAAGAGAAAAGAGGGTAGGAACATTTATCTCCCCTTTTTATGCCTTTTTCCCCACTTTTTTGATTTTCTAACTCCATTTTCAAGATGCTGAGAGACCTCTCAATAAATTAATATCACAGTTAAGTGTGAGAAAATAAGGTGCATTAAACTCCTTAAATACGCGTGCTACGAATTTCAAATCCCCGACTGTATTGCATTCCTTGCCCGCCTTTGGCTCGCTAAACTATTTTCGGTTTTATAGGTTGTTTGCGGTAACTACAAGTTTCTTTGAATCGTCCCATTTTTTTTTTATTTATTTTTTTTTTTGAGGTTCACTCACAATGGCTGTTACATTGTAATATTAAATATGCCTAAACTTTTAAAATTTGCTTGTTTGATTTGAGGTTTAACCTCCCCATCAATACTGTAAAGGTCATTTTGGAGACGTTGCTTGCAACTTTTATCCGACATTGAGATGAAATGACTTCTCAAGCCCTGTCGCCCGATGAAACCAATAGGGGTTATATGCATGGACTGTCCGACACGCACCGCTTTGCCTGAGCAGGCTTAGATTCTATAAGCGGTTTACTAGTACTCGAGTGCAGTGGGTTTCAGCTCTGCGTGGAAACATCACGCAACCCATCTATTTTTTCGAGACCCGAATGGCGGGGGCCTCCTAAACTTTTTAAATGGTTTTGTTTGCATCCAGTAGCAGACATAATAATTCAGTTGTTTGCTCGTTTGAATTGAGGTTTAATGCCCCTGCATGTCAACACTACTTAGGTCATTTCGGAGACGTCACTTCCAATTTAGGTGTATTTTACCCGATATCAAGATGAAATGACACCTCAAGTCCCATGACCCAATAAAAAAGCATAGACTGTTCGAATTTCACCACTTTGCCTGGACAGCTTAAATAAGTCTTTCAAGTGGTTTATCAGTATACTCATGAAAGCCCATCTTTTTCTCTAAGCCACTATGGGAGGGACCCAATTATAATTCAGTTATATGTGTAAGTTGTTACTGCAAGTATATGCACACAAACAGCTGCATGGAATGGAGCACAGACACACATCGTTGAATCAGTGTGTGTGTGTGTGTGTGTGTGTGTGTGTGTGTGTGTGTGTGTGTGTGTGTGTGTGTGTGTGTGTGTGTGTGTTTTACGTCCGACCAACAGCTACGGTCATACGGAGACGGGACCTCAGTTTAAAGACTTGTCCGCATTATGAAACACGCCTTTACAAATACATAGTAAACTTTACCGACGAAAAAACCGAAGATTTTAGGATGAACAAGGTGTGTTTGTGAAACACGAATATGTCCTAGGGCATGGTCATTTTTTCTTCGAATATGATTTTAGGTCAAGATCAAGGTCACGTGTTCAATATAAAGTTTCGAACTCATATGGTTCAAAAGTTATGGCCAATTTTAATTTTATCTTTTGGTTGGGAGTTGTCCGTCGTCGTCGTCTGACGTCGTAAGTCGTCTGACGTCAACACTTTCAAACGACATCATCTCGTCAGCCATTGAGCCGATTCAGCCCAAATTTCATCTGTAGCATCTTTGGGCTGGGAGATTGAAAGTTTGCGCGTGTGTGTGTGTTTGTATTTTTTTAACGAAATTCGGCTTTTAAGTTTGGTTGCTATGGCAACTCTCAGTTCCCATAGACTTATAATTGGGGAACGTTGAATTGGGGACCATTCAGATTTTCACCCATAAACCATACATTTTCTTGTTACTTATGATAAGACGCATGCAGTGACACCAGGACATTCCCTACCCACTCAACTTCATGAAAGGCCCATTATCCCAGAAAACCATATATATTCTTGTTTCTTATGATAAGTTGCTTTAAGTGACATCAACCTAGGGTCCCCCTTTCCACTTAATAAAAGACCCAATGTCCGAGAATACTTACTTTCCTATTCCATATGGTAAGTTGCATTAAATGACACAACATGTCGGTCCCCTGGGATGTGCCGGGGCCATGCCCCACCCCTCTCCACTTCATAAAAGCTAAGACCCAATATCCCAGAAACATTACAGATCCCCGCCCCTAGACCATACATATTCTTGTTCCTTTTGATAAGACACATGCAAAGACACGAACCTAGGGGCCACCTTACAGATCCCCGCCCCTAGACAACAAATATTATTGTTCCTTTTGATAAGACACATTCAGAGACACCAATCTGGGGGTCACCCAGGGCGCGCCGGGTCCAGGCTCCACCCCTCGACTTCACAAAAGGACATGTAACTCAGAAATTGTTTAGAGCCCCACCCCTAAAACATATATATTCATGTTCATTAATACATAAAACCCAATCAGTGACACCAGCATGGGGGTCCCCCCGGGGGTGCCACGGGCGATGTCCCACCCCTTCATTTCATTATTAGCCATATATCTCAGAAACCGTTCAGATCCCCACCCCTTAACCTCATATATATGTTTGTTCCTTGTGATAAGACCAGCATGGGGGTCCCTCTGTACTGGGACAATGTGCTGGGGCCATGTCCTACTCCTCCACTTCATAAAAGGCCATATATCTCAGACACCGTTCAAATCCCCACGTCATATTCATATAATTCTTGTTCAGTATTGTTAGACACATTCAGTCATTGGGGGGGGGGGGGGTTTCGTAGGGGCCATTTCTCTCCCATCCTCTTCTTAAAAGGGTCTCATACCTCAGAAACCGTCCAGAACGCCACTCTTTAACCATATTTATTCTTGGTCCTTATTATAAGGCATATTCAGTGACAATTTTGGGCTTTTCTGGGATCCGCAATGCCCAAATCCCTCCTCAGCTTAAAAGGCCTTACATCTCAGGAACTATACATATCCCGACCGCTAAACCATATAATTATGTCCCTGTTCCTTTTGATAAGACCCATTTGGTGATACCAACCAGGGCTCCATTGGGTCCATGCCCCACCCCTCTATTTTATAAAATACCTAATATTTCAGATACAGAGTCAACATTGGTGTTCATTTGGGAATCGGGTTTGTTTGGGAGACTTTACAATTTGTAGATTAAAATCATATCAGCTTAAAATTAATTGCTGTCATTAGTCAGTGCCCATCTTAGCTCTGGTTTGTGGAATTGGGCTCCTTAGTTTGTTTGCTTTATAGCTTATAATGGGGTAAATTGAAAAATTACATTTATTCCTGTCAAGATATTTTGTCAAACTTTCATAGAAATGTTCGTTAAATGTTCTTTTAGGCCTATTGGTTGCCTCAGATGGGAAATTGTCAATTGTCATCTGTTGTTCCGCAACAACACATTCTGGCGACATCAGACCTCTGATGCCACTGGGCTGATCGGGTCCAAATTCTACCTGTAGCCTCCTTGGGCGAAGCGCTTCAATGGTTAATTGAAACACATTGCTGCCAGAGGGCAATGCCTCGCCCCCAACCTCCCGAGCTCTGGTAGCCATAGTGGCTCATGGGCCTCTTGTTTCTTATTTGTACTCCAGACATAGGTTGTTGGTGTTCGTTAGAACCGAGTGTAACGCGTACCCACAATATATGCCATATAGCAGTTTGAATGATAGGTTGTGTTTGGGTTTAACGACACGTCAATCCTTGTTGGTCATTTTGTGTCGTCTCTCAGAGAAATGGAGAATACAGATAGAAGAGACAGTAGAGAAGCTGTAAGTGAAGGCCAGAAGAAAAAAAGGATAATGAATGGGTGTGTAGAAACGGAAGATGTATCAGCCTTCTCTACTCTTACCTACTGCAAGGACAGCAGGCCTGCCCAACTGTAGGTCAATGTAAGTTGGACGCCCCAGTGGTAAAAGATACATGACACCTTTGCCTCGCCCAAACACCCCCGTCTCAGAGCAGAAATTAAAAAAAAAAACAAAAAAAAACTGTAAACACCAGTTTTCTAAAAGTTATGTGAGGTTTATAGTGATGTTCATTACATTATCTTATTTACATGATCTCTCTCTCTCTATCTCTCTCTCTCTCTCTCTCTCTCTCTCTCTCTCTCTCTCTCTCTCTCTCTCTCTCTCTCTCTCTCTCTCTCTCTCTCTCTCTCTCTCTCTCTCTCTCTCTCTCTCTTATTTCCAAAACGAAATAGTGTGATACTTTCCCTTTACTCTAACAAAGGTTGTGGGTTCTCGTATAAACCGCCTCATTGAATACTTAGAATTTACGGTTGATAGAAAAGAAAATGTATTCCCTTGTACAGCCCAATTTTTACTCAGTTTTTTTTTTTATATAAACTTGTAAACGTTCTCTCTCTCTTTCTCTCTCTCTCTCTCTCTCTCTCTCTCTCTCTCTCTCTCTCTCTCTCTCTCTCTCTCTCTCTCTCTCTCTCTGCGAGAAATCTTCAGCTAGAAACACTGTACATGTTAAGACCAGGGAGGAAACAATTCCCACAATTCGCCATCGAAGTATGCGGCGGCTGATAAAAATCTACTCTGTTTCCATAAAGTATAGCTATTTAAGGGTTCAACGAAATGGGTTCAAACTTAGGATCCCTTTTCGAGCCTAAACGCGGGGAATCCGACCATCCAGTCGACTCCAAAAGCGGGTGAAGAAGAAGAGTAAAATTCCTCTATTAAGACCACCTTTGAGACTGTTCAAAAGTGGTCTTTAAGACCACTTTTGAACAGTCCCAAAGGTGGACTTTGACAAGAGGACACGTCATGCAGAAAACACAAAGAAAGAATAAATGTAACCTACTAAATAAGCTTTTAAAAGCAGAAGGACTTCGGAAACTATGGGGGGTTTTATGCCTCAATTTTGAAAGCTTCTGCAAGCGTCTGTAGTGTGTATATATGGAATTGACCCAATGTATACTAAAAACTGACGTATGTCGAACATCATGGCATTTTCCAAATGTAGAAGGATGGCACACTAGTAGAAAAATTCCACATTGAAGTGGGCGGGGGTGATAATTTTTGAAAAAAAAATATAAGGTAAAAAAATGACAATTCCATGTTTCATTTTCAAGTTGATATCAAGTTAGGGCTATTACAACTCAAAATTTTAACATATAGTGCTATGCACACATAAAACGCAGGTGCACTACTTCAATGCATTTTACACCAGGAGGTACAGTGCTCATCACAAATGGACACACCTGTACATAAATAATAATATTAGATATACACCTGTTATTTATAGAAGACAGGTAGCCTGCTCATTCAGGTATAACATACCTGTATTCTGTATGTACACTATATATGCTCAGCCAGGCATAAATATGTCCTTAGTTTAAAAATAAACCCTACTGTATAATGATACAGTATAGTTCCAAATCCTGTGAAGTTTTTCAATGATAGCGCTAAGCATGCATGTTGGTTTTTAGGATTTTTCACAGCCTTCCCCCCCCCCCCCCCCCCTTGCCCAAACACGACAGTTGGTCAGAGGATGTATAACTTAAAAATACAAATGTATGCCAAATTGTTTTATTGGGCAAGGGGGGGAACATATACTTATTTAAAAGTTTCTGTTTCCTATGCAACTTTATAGAAACTTGACTCAATTAAGCCAAAAATCAACAAAATTAATATTTGAGCTGTAGACCAAAATGCATATCATAATAGAACAAAGTGTTACATTTAAGTTGCCTCTGTGATGAGTTCGTTTGGTTAAATTTGAAAATTTTATAATTTCCGGGGCAAATGTCTTAACAAAGTTTCCGAAGTCCTTTGTCTTCATTTCAGGTGGTCTTAATAGCGGAATTTCACTGTACGTTCGATTGCTAATCTGAGATCATCACTTTATAGCACATTTGTAGGTTGGATGGGTCATATTACGGTAAGATTGGCCATTTTGAAGACGTTATCGCTTTGTTTGTTTGATTTGAGGTTTAACGTCCCCGTCAACACTATTTAAATCATTTTAGAGACTTTGGATTCAATTCTGAGGGTCATTTACCCGACATTGAGGTGAAATGGCATCTCAATCCCTGCCACCCAATGTAACAAACAGGGTTTATATGCATGGACAGTCCGACTCGCACTACTTTGCCTGGGCAGGTTTAGACCTTCTAAGCGGTTTACCAGTGCTTGTGTGCGGTCGGTTTGAGCTCTGCGTGGATTTGTTTGTTTGATTTGAGGTTAAACGCCCCCGTTAACACTGTAAAGGTCATTTTGGAGACGTTGCTTTCAATTTTGTGGGACTTTTACCCGACATTGAGATGAAATGACATCTCAAGCCCTGTAGCCCAATGAAACCAATAGGGTTTATAAGCTTGGACGGTCCGACTTGTGTGCACCGCTTTGCCTGGGCAGGCTTACATCCTCTAAGCGGTTTACCAGTACAGATGTTCGGGTCGGATTCAGCACTGCGTGGAAGCATCATGCAGCCCATATATTTCTTCAAGCCCCGATGGACGGGGGCCGCAGAGCTCTGCGTGGAATCATCATGCAGCCCAATCTTTTTTTCCAAGCCCCGATGATTGGCGGGTGCAATCTGGATGGGACTGCATAACCGACCAATATCAGATGTCTAATAAAAATCTGAAAAGGAAGAAATTCGAAACGAGACTGTGTTGGACTGTGTTGTGAATACCGATGCAAACCATACGACGCTCGTATCCTGTAATTTTATATTTCGTATCACTTATATTTGTTTCATTATCATTTTTTTTCTTTTCTATATATAGACTTTAGGTGCGCGTTTGTACATGTACATGTACCGCCTCGTTGAGGCGGTTTTAACGACTACCTACTCTCTAGAATTTTAGAACAAAACGGAAACTCATGATACCTACCCATTTAAAACAGACCTTTTCCTATATAAAGTGGGCTTACAAGAGTGTTCATTACATCACGTGAACAAGTCCGTGAAATGAAGACCCCATCTAAACTCCACTTTATATAGAGAAAACTGGGGTTTACGAGGGTCTTCATTATTTTTCTTATTTCTGCTCCAACACATAGGTTGTGGGTACTCGTTAGAACCGCCTCAATGAGGCGGTTCTAACGAGCACACACAACCTATGTTATGAGCATTTTTTAAGAAAAATATGACAGATTTTCATCAGAAAAGTAGCCATTTTGGAGTTGTGAAAAATGCACTATGTCGTACGGATGTGTTATCGTAATGATATGGACTTGAAAACATGGCGAAAGCTTTGGTCTTCAAAACACGCCTATTCAAATATATTGAGATTTTAACACCAAAACTGATAAATTCCAGATATAAAATTCTCAGAATAGTTTACTTATGTGTGCTAAAACACACATTGTGGGTACTCTTTAGAATCGCCTTGCCACGGCAGTTCAACGAGTACCCATAATCTGTGTTTTGAGCACAAATAAGACAAATAATGTATTCCCCTCTAATCCCAAGTTTAACTACATAAAATTGGGGTTTAAGGGGCTCAACATTACATAGGCTTGCTTGGGATGAATTACATTGTTTTCAGGCGAAAATTCGTGAGGTTTACTTAGAGCATATCAATCCCTTTAAGGCTCTGAAAATAACATATATCTATCATACATATATTGGGCCCGAGATCTAGCGAAAATTTGTGACAGTATCTTAGTTTAATTTACGAACCCCAACAGACTATATTTTTAGCAGAAATAAGGAAATACCTGGTAAACACAACTTTTTTTTATTTAAAGTGGATTTTACCACAGCCTGTGTCTTTGAGCAGATATACGAACAATACTGCCCCGATAGCCCCTGCATAATTGTTATTAATCGCCTCAGTAATGGACGGTCTTGTAAACTCCACTTTTTGTTCCGGTTTTACGACCATTTCAAAATATTTTCGCTTATTTCGACTTGATAGTTACTCAGAAGTGGGCAAAACAGTAGTAGCCGGAGAATCACTACCTGACCTTCCGTTGCAGAACTGGGCGTCTCACAGGTGACCCGAGTAGGCTCGAACCACATCGGTGAGAGACTTAATGATTAAGAGTCAGCGCTCTTACCTATTAGGCCATGGGGTGTTGTAAACTCCACTTAAAATACAAAGGGAGTTTACGTTGGAATACCTTATTTTCCTTAATTTTGGTCTCAAACACAGGATGTTGGTGCTTCATACGAGCACCCATATTCTTGTTAAGTTTAACTTATTGAGTTTGATGTGTAACTGTTTGTGCTCAATGAAAAAAGGCCACTCTCGGTGTATATGTGAATGACTACACCTTCTGAGCGGGCAAGCTATATGCTCCCGGCATCATGCCGATGGCGAGGGCAAGTTGTTTTTCGGTTTTCCTTCGTGCGTATGTATGTACGTCCGTCTGTACGTGTGTGTACGTACGTACGCACTTGATCCTGTAACCTAAGGATAAGGTTTTTGTTAACAGGTAGAGCCTTAACATTTTAAAACTCATATTTTCCAAACCATTTTATGGAATTGGTTTATACTTTGTATGATGACAGATATAGGTCCAAAGTTTTATTCAACAATACCCCTACCCATGCCATAACCTCAAGGGCAAGGTCACAGACTTAAAAAATTTTAATGCTGAAGCCCTAGATTAAGGTATTTGTGCCAGGTAGAACCTGATCTGTTATGATGGATTGGGTTCATATTTGGTATGACGATAGATATAGGTCCAAAGTTTTATTCAGCCATGCTCATGACCTCAAGGTCAAGGTCTTAGACTTAGATATATTTAATATTGACAATTTTAAAAGAACTCTTATTTAGATTTGATATGATGATAGACACAGGTCCAAAAGTTTATTTGGCAATACCCCCACCCATGTTCGGTATGATTTCAAGGTCAAGGTTACAGACTTGGAAATTTTTAGTTAGATATTTTAAGAGTTGATATTTTCCAAGTCATGCGATGCATTGGGTTTATATTTGGTCTGATGATAGATACAGGTCCACAGTGATATTTAGCAATACCCCCGCCCATGTATGTGATCTAAAGGTCAAGGCCACAGACAATGATTTTTTTTTTTAATTTTAAGTTTTTTTTAGAGCTCATAATTTCCAAACCATATCATGGATTTGCTTCAAATTTAGTATGATGATAGTAACAGGTCCAACGTTTTATTTAACCAAACCCCCGAGTCCTGACCTCAAGGTCAAGATCACAGAAACTTATGATGATTTTAATGTTTTTAGGGTTCATATTTTCCAAATCAAGTGATTATTCTACCGATTATTTGAAATGGTGATTGATACAGATTCAAAAATTTTATTTAGCCATAACACTGACCCAGCCCATGACCTCAAGTTCAAAGTCACAGACTCAGAAAAAAATTAATGTTACATTCTCTAAAAGCTAATATTTTACAAACTATTTACTGGATCGGGTTCATATTGGTTATGACGTATTTGTTTAATCGGCAATATCCCAACCAATGCGCAAGACCTCAAGGACCATTTTTCCAGTGAGGTATGTTGACGAATGACGGCTGCTGTTGCAACATGTTTTTTTTTCTGTTTTGTTTCGGGGAGGTGGGCCTATGGGCGGGGCATTTCTAGTAACTGTTTAAAACGTGGTCTTCCTCTCGGCTCTTTAAGGGTCTAATTTGAAAGAAATGAAAAATCATCTGTCCTGTCCTGTGCGAATTTACTGAAAAGAAATATGAGGTAACAAACGTAGTTAACCCCTCAAAACATCACGTGAACAAGTCCGTGAAATGAAGACCCCCCTATACCCCACTTTATATAGAGAAAACTGGGGTTTACGGGGGTATACACTATTTTTCAAATTTTTTCTCCAAGACATAGGTTGTGGGTACTCGTTAGAACCGCCTCAATGAGGCGGTTCTAACGAGCACCTACAACCTATGTTTACAGTATTTATAAGAAAAATATCAGTGATTTTTATCAGGAAAATGGCCATTTTGGAGATGTAAAAAAAATGCACTATGTCACACGGGTGTGTTATCGTAATGATGCCATTTAGGACGTTTGCCGACACCATTTTTAAGTATATTTTTTTTTCTTTTATCACTCAAAGAAAATAAGGGGGCTTAATATTGCCCTTTAGGAGACATTATCACTGCACTGGCTAAGAATGTAATGTTTATTTATCTATTTATTTATTTTGAGCATAATGGCCCATGGCGAGGCGGTTCTAACCAGTACCTACAATCTTTTTCAGCCGAAATAAGAAAAATAATGTATACCTCTATAAACCCCAGTTTCACTGTATAAAAGTGGTGTCAAAATTATGTAGGCGTGCTTTCCTGATGATAAAATGTATTCGCTAGATGGCAAACCGTGTAGAAGCCATCTGATCTGGATCTACATTGTTTGCAAAGGTAGACATTGTCGTGTTCAACGGGATAAGGATTAACAAAGGACAGACAGACGCACAGAACCATTGCAAAACAATGTGTCTCCTCCCCTTTCTGGGGAAGGGGTATAATAAATAAAATATATGAAATAAAATAAATAAATAAATAAACAAATAAATAAACTGTAATTGAAAAAAATGAACCTAAAACTGTAGTCTAGCTCCTAGACCTTAATGTCATATTAACCAAAGACCAACCTTCCTGGTGCTTTTATCAAATATCTTTAATCTTGTCTCAGACATCTGCTCGAAACACAGACCGTGGGCACTCGAGAGAATCGCCTCGGTGAGGCTGTTTTTTATGACTACCCAGAATCTATGTTTTTGAGATAAAAATCCTGATATTTTTCATGTTTCTGCTCAAACCACAAACCGTGGACACTCAACAGAATCGCCTCGGTGAGGCTGTTTTCACGATTACCAACAATCTATGTTTTTGAGAAGAAAAAAGAAAAAAATCCTTACCTCAGTCAACTCCAGTTTTACTATTTCAAAATGGGGTTTAAGTGGTCAGAATTATATAGATGTACTCGTAATTTGTGACAATATACAAATAAAAGCCAAAATCGAGCTAAGGCCACCCAAAATTAGCCGTGTTTTCGCTAACCCAACGGCCCTGTCTACTAGTTTTATCAATAAAGAACAAAATAAAAATTAAAACACAAACCCTACCATTTTCAATATCCCACCCTACCCAGTGTCTTCTTTGCATTTTCCCATAGTATTTTCGCGTTTTAAGTACATTTTTTTTTAGTTTTTGTCATTTAGTACCTTCCAAAAATACAGGGCTGACTTTTTTGAGCATTTAAAATGAATTATGATAAGGGCCCCGTCAAGCGATTTTGGTACTTATCGCCTATGCGAGCAGCGAAGGTTCAGGCGAGCCTGCGCATCCGCGCAGTCTGGCCAGAACCTTCGCTGCTCGCTCATACAAGCAGTGAATCAAGAGAAACCTTCAGACAGAAAGCCATATCCCTGGCCCCTCTGAATGGCTGGGCATGCGCAGTTAAAATTTGTCATGACGGAATGCTCGAAGACAAAAATTTGCTTGGCGGGGCTCATATACAATCCAAATCTCAACATGACAACTTTATTATAAAAAAAAAAAAAAAAAAACATGTACGTACAAAAACAAAAATACATCAATGAATACAGGCCCGACCCTGTATTTTTCGAGGAAAAAAAAATAATAAAAAAAGGTTTCTCCCACCTACCGACCAATTTTTTTCAGCATGATACTAGAAACACAACTATTACGCCTAGGTAAAAATATCAACTTGTTCTTAAACATCGAGGCGACTGCGTATTTGTGATGGTCGTATTTCAAATCCGCAAAACGCGTTTGTTTATGGACACTCTGTTACACACTCAATGCGTATTGTTTTTCAATATGTGCATCTGCGTCAGCATGCACACGCAATGCGTATTATTTATCGATATGTTCAATGCGTCTGCATGATTAAAACTTCGCAATACGCGCAATGCGTATTCGTTTCATGAATACGCACGGTGCTTTTGCACACGTAAACTTTGTCACACGCGCATTTGCGTATTTGTGTTTATTTTGGCGACTTTTTCCTGTGACACTACCGAACTGAAAAGTTTTCTTCTGGGATAGACTAGATAGTTTCGGCCAATAAGGCCCCATCAGTGACCCTTATGCCACAAGGGAATCAATGTTCTTGCACACCAGACAAGGAAATCCGTGATTTTACCCTGGGATAGAAATTAATGTTCTGACCCTGGTGTTCCGACCCCAAATCGAGTATAATCGCGTGTTTGATAAATGCACTGGTTGATTACAACCTCATGCGCGCGTCTTCATGCGTGACGTCACTAAACATTCGTGTTGTGTCAACACAATATGGCGGACGTTGGTAACCGAAGTGACAGCAGCATTAAAAATCCGCATTAGAAATGGAAGGTATGCAAGAAAAAGAATCCAATATGGGTGTGAGGGGTGGATAGAAAAATCCGTCCCTCGGGATCACTGTCCGGCATCACTCGGCAAGCCTCGTGATGCCGGACAGTGTCCCTTGGGACGTATTTTTCAATCCACCCCTCACACCCATATAAGATTCTTATAATTTCAAAGTACAAGAAGATAGAGGATATTTGATTTTTTCAGTGTAAGATCGAATTTTATTTCATCGAATGAACACCAAAACTGTTATTTTCACGAGTGGCGTAGCCACGAGTGAAAATAGCAGTTTTGGTGTTCATGAGTGAAATAAAATTTGATCTTGCACTGAAAAAATCAAATTTTCTGTTTCTTACATGCTTCAAATGGCAATATTTAGCGTCTTTAATGGTGTCGCTCACATTCGGAGAAAATTATCTTTGTTCCTGTTCGTTTCGCGTCAATTTAGTGGTGTCCATCGTGTTTAGTGGGTATACTATTGGGTGTAAACTGAAAGTAAGCACCTGAGAAATGGCCTGGGATGGTATTATTATGAATGATTAATGAAATAATTGAGAGAGTAAGTTTCCAAAGAATTTGCTGGCAAGTCTAACGTCGCGCGACAAAAGACGTGACGTCAGAGTCATAAATGACGTCAGTAACGTCCCCGTCACACATGAACGGGCTATGCGTCAATTAGAACACATTTCAGTATTGTTCAGTTATCTGACAAAGATAAAATTGAAATTAGAGTTAGATTTGAAGAAAAAAGTAGTCCCAAACAGTGAAAAATAAAAAATCGTATTTTCATTGTTTGAAACAGTGAAAATATCGATTTATATTTCACTGATAAATCTCTATCATTCATTGAAAAGCATGTAAGAAATTTAGCTTTCAGTCCATACGGATATAGGAGCTAGTTGTTGAAACAACCTGATACTGATTTTCCTTGTCCTTGGTTATACTCACGTCTGTAAACTTCTCACCATTCGTCGGTATTATACGCATTATATCGACATGATTCCAAATTTCCAATCATAATGTGAATTTCGAGCGAAATAAAAGTTTTATAGGCCTCTTTGAGCAAAAATCTCAGAAATATTTCACACAGCGACAGGTAGTAATGTAATGTGACGTTATGTCATTGTATGTGAAACGACGTCAACGGATGGGAAACTATTAGAAACGTAAATGTTAGGAGAAAAAAAAAAAAAAAAACGTAACGCCTTTTTTTTTTTTGCTTGGGTTTCTTTCAAAGATGACATCTTCTTATTGAATAATCATTCCGCCATTGCCGTGTAGGTCCAATCTAACGCTTTCCAAAGAATCCCTAAAACTTACCATTTTTATAGCATTTGTAAACTCTGGCGAATCAGTCACAAACTTAGCATACAGCCCTTCGGGCTTCATTCAATCCACAAAAATGAAGTTCACTGCAAAAACCACACTATGCTCTATGAAAGGGAGGAAAATCTTACAGAAGCAGGACAACTATCTATAACCACTGTTGTAGGCCTTACATCACTAGGTGACAGAGAAATAGACTATTCAGAACAACACCATGCTCTATGAAAGCGAGGAAAATCTGACAGAAGTAGGACAACTATCTACAACCACTGTTGTAGGGTCATCACGAAAACACGCCTATATAATTTTGACCCCCTTGAACCCCACTTTTATACAGTAAAACTGGGGTTTACAAGGGTAAACCTTATTTTTCTTATTTCTGTTCTAAAATATAGATTGAGGGTACTCGTTAGAACCGCCTGGATGAGGCGGTTCTAATTAGTACCCAAAATCTATATTTCGAGCGGAAATAACAAAAATATAACAATTTTTCATCTTAAAATTGTCGTTTTATCGGCGGTAAAATTGACAATGTATTTGTATAGACGTATTTTCGTTATTATGCGAGCGGATTTTGAAAGAGGCAGTCGTGTGACAGCCAGCTTATTCTGACAAAAACCTTGCAGCAGGAATGGATGAAGGCCAACAAATTGACACCGTCAATTCTACTTTTAAGCAAGGCCTTTGACAAAGTTCCATATGAATGGGCTGAGCGCTGTCAAGCTCTGCTGGCCTCAGTAGCTCAGTCGGATGCGCGTCTGACTGGTGATCAGGAGCACGCGGGTTCGATGCCAGTGCTGTCCGTGCTTTGATTGAATAAATTGAGCCCCGCCAAGCTAATTTGTGTCTTCGAGCATTCCGTCATGACAAAATTTAACTGCGCATGCCCAGCCATTAAGAGGGGCCAGGGATATGGCTTTCTGTCTGAAGGTTCCTCTTGATTCACTGCTTGTATGAGCGAGCAGCGAAGGTTCTGGCGAGACTGCGCGGATGCGCAGGCTCGCCTGAACCTTCGCTGCTCGCATAGGCGATAAGTACGAAAATCGCTTGACGGGGCCCAATTAGTAGTTTCCTCCCTCATTACATTGACGTTATGAGACTGTGTGGTGGCGGTGAAGCATCGCCATGACCTTCATTTTGATGTATATTTTTTTTTTCGTTCGAGTTCACTGAGCTGATTCGGAAAAGAATATTTTAGATGATTTTGCAAAGTGCCATATGAATGGGCTGAGCTCTGTCAAGCTCAGCTGGCCCCGGTATCTCAGACTGGTGATCAGGAGCACGCGGGTTCGATACCTTCCGGGGTCGGCAACATTCTTTCGTAGAAACTGATCATGAAATCTTTTCTACTGTCATTATTCCTCTTTCGCTGATCCAAGAAGGGCAGTTGTCAGTTGTCAGTTTCTGGCAAAAGAATGTGCAATGTACTGGTTAACCGCTTAACCGTATAAAAATAGAAGTGAAGGCAATGATTAGGAATCGATACAATTAACCCACAGATCCTATCAGAGACACCAAAAGGGAAAGAAACACAAACACGATACAACAGACCCTAATGGAAACATCAATAGCGGAAAGCCAAAAGGACCGTCACTTTCCCACAAAATGGCCAATTGGCTATCCAAAACAAAACAATTTAAGCGATACAAACACTCAAAGACAAACCATAACCAAAAAAAAAAAAAAAAAAAAAAACCGCGACAGAAGAACCGCCTTGGAACGGTCAGTGAAACGAATTCGCTTGCCCAGGAAAAGTGTAGATAGGTAACTGACCGGTTCAAAAATGACCTAAACTAGTGTTGACTGGACCATCAAACTCCAGTACAAACAAACAAACTGTCAAGCTTAGCCACGAAAAAATATAAAGCAACCTCTCACAGTGGATCAAAAGCTTGGCAACCAGGGGCCAGTTGTTCAAAACTAACGACGCCGTTAGTTAACCTATCGTTAAAACTTTGATCATTTAATATGGCAAATATGCTAATATTTTTGCTGAAAAAATGTGAGCAGCTCACATTTTTTCAGCAAAAATGCCAAAATTTTCGATATTGTATTTGCTAGAACAGTTAACAATATGACCGCTAACGAGCTCGTTAAGCTAACGATGCTTTGAACAACTGGCCCCAGGCCTGGTCAAAGGTCAGTTTTCCATCATTTCCCCAGCTGTCCCTCCACGCTTTGTTATTCTGCCTATACTTAAATGACCTACCACAGAAAATAAGCTCCGCAGCTCGCCAAACCCTTTTTGTACCAAATGGAATCTTCCTCCTTATATATAGCAGGAGTTCATTTCAAAATTTAGGGGTGACAGGTTGTATTTTCTTTAAAATTTATTTGGAAAATGACTTGAACTTTTAGCAAGCAGAGGAGGCCCTGATCAGACGCCGCGTTCTGTGGCGTCTGATCTGGTCCTGCACTGTTTGCCAGGGTACCCGTTTTGGGGTTTCTGGTTTATTTTGTTTGATTTAAGGTTTAACGTCCCCGTCAGCACTGTATTGGTCATTTTGGAGACGTTGCTTCCAATTTTGTTGGACTTTTACCCGACAATGAGATGAAATGACATCTCAAGCCCTGTCGCCCAATGAAACCAATAGGGTTTATAAGCATGGACGGTCCGACTCGCACCGCTTTGCCTGGACAGGCTTAGATCATCTAAGCGGTTTACCAGTACTCGTGTGACGGGTCGGATTCAGCTCTGCGTGGAAGCATCATGCAGCCTATCTATTTTTTCAAGCCCCGATGGGCGGGGCTTATTGGGGTTTCTGGTACTAAATGGGCTAATGATGGCCTTTTATTTCGCAAGATCTCAAGCATGACTGATACAGTAGATGGACAGACTTCAGCAAGGGATTACAAACTGGCAAAAATCTTTTAAACCCAAGCAAATGTACGGCAGTATAGGTAACAAAAGAGATAAGCCTGGTTGGGGATTAGGAAAATGGCCGTTACAATGTTGACGGGGAGTTAGACCTCAAATCAAACAAAACAAACAGAAAAGGACCAGGTATATGGTCATGAACTGTCAGTCTCACAGATGGTATCAAAAGAATGTGTGACGGCCGTAAAAAGTCTCCATAACTTTTGTCCTTGATGCCTCAGATTCAGATTTTCTCTACTAATTCTTTGTTTGTTTAAATGGTGGCCTCTTGTTAACCTTGGTCTATGGTTTAGGTCAAATTTGGTCATTTAGGCAATTGTGTGGGAAAATGGCACATCATTGGCCTTTTTCTTAAGCTATTGTAGCTTATGATGTCAATGTTTAATATGCTTTTTTGTTTGTTTGACTTGAGGTTTAACGTTCCCGTCAACACTGTAAAGGTCATTTTGGAGACGTTGCTTCCAATTTTGTGGGACATTTACCCGACATTGAGATGAAATGACATCTCAAGCCCTGCCGCCCAATGAAACCAATAGGGTTTATAAGCATGGACGGTGCGACTCGCACTGCATTGCCTAGGCAGGCTTAGATTTTCTAAACGGTTTACCAGTAGTCGTGTGCGGGTCGGTTTAGGCTCTGCGAGGAAGCATCATGCAGCCCACCTATTTCTTCAAGTCCCCAATGTTTAATATGCAATCAGCTAAATGGAGTTTTATTAAATATTAAAGCTCAGGGTCATTTACTGGCCCTGGTCCCACATCAGATTAAGTATTTTTAACTTCTTCATTAACCTCTTGATTAACATAAAATCTGTTGAGCACATTGAAACCAAATTTGAGCCAGCGCACGACAAAACCTACAATAAGACAGGTGCGCTCAACGAAGACTCAGATCAGCCTGCGCATCCGCGCAGTCTGATCAGAGTGTTTGTTGTGCGCTCTAAAGATAGCTAAGGGCCCAATGGTCCTTCATGCAGCAAGAGAAGTCTCTGGTTAGAATACATGAATGCGCAGGCTGATCTGTGTCTTCGCTGGCGCACATTTAAATTGTCGGAAATGCTGTGCCCCGGTTCATTTAATATACAACATCACTGTGGTTGGGAAAATTTGTTTGTGGGCTCTAGATCAAATGACCAATTAAATGGCAAGCCCATATTTGTTAAAATAAAAAAAAGGCTGCTAGGAACCAGAGCAAGTTTTTTTCTCATTTGACCTGTGGTGAGCTAGTGGTCCATGGGCCCCTTGTTTATGGAAAAGGACTGATAATGAATAACCTTCTTATTTCCCCTATATAAAGGGATTTTCTGGTGGTAATTTTCTCACGAATGTACTTTCATTATAACCATGTTTTACCAATGAATGCCGGTCTCGGTAGCTCAGTCGGATGCGCGTCTGACTTGTGATCAGGAGAACGCGGGTTCGATACCTGCCGGGGTGGGCAACATTCTTATTGTGGAGATTGAGAATGAAATCTTTTTTACGTTCATTCTCTCCCTTCCGCTGATTCAAGAAGGGCAGTTGTCAGTTTCTGGCGAAGGAATGTGCACTCTTCTGTTTACGTATAAGCTTGGGATAGATTGTTAACCCGTGTCCTGCTGAGCCCGGATATGCCTTATTTTCCAAACAATGAAGATCCAGATCAGATGGCTTCTGACGAAGCCATCTGATCAGGAACTACATTGTTTGCCATTCAGATTTTGAATTTGTCGCAATACTTTGCATCAAGTAATCTGATTGGTTGATAATCGACAAAGGGTGTGGCATATATGAATATTCAGCAGGACAAGGGTTAATTGTATCGATTCCTGATCATTGCCTTCACTTCTATTTTACTTTTTGTTCACCCAGGTATAAGGGCCTCCGTGGCCTAGTGGATAAGAGTCCTGGCGCTTCATCATTAGATCTCTCACTTCTGTGGTTCAAGCCTGGCTCGGGAACATGTGAGACTCAAGTTCTGCAACGGAAGGCCAGGTGGTTTGTTTTTCTCTGGATACTCCGGTTTTTGCATACCTCTGATTAACGATCGGCTCGATATGAGGGAAATAATCTTGAACCAAACCAAAAAAAAAAAAAATAAGAAAAAAAAAAAAAGTAGGAACCCTAGGTATAAGCTAGTCTAATTAGAAATACATTATACCGCTTGTGTTTATTCCTCGCCGTTTTGGAATGTCGGAACTATTTTCCAGAAATTTTCGTGTAGGATAATACCCTTGTATTCCTTCGCATTCATCATTTTGACCAAAAACATGGCAAAGAGGCATTCATAAAATGTTGTATGTTTATTCTGTCACTTTTTGAAATCCTGTATGCTACGCAAGTACGGAAATGTACTTTTCTAGTACAAAATAAAATGTAATTTTTGTTAACAATTTTGCGAAAGTAGCATGATTCACTACAATTGGTCTTAACGGCGGGAAATCCCTAAAAGGGTAGCCTGGCAAACAGTGCAGGCCCAGATTAGACGCCGCGGAACGCGGCGTCTGCTCAGGGTCTGTATCATTTGCTAACAAAATTTCCTGTATAAAAATGGAAAAAAAATAGACCTGACACCCCTTTATTGACAAATGGACTTGTCCAACGTATAGCAACGGAAGAGTCCACGAGTATACAAAGAGGATCTTGCATGAGTGTTCATGTATTATTGAATTTATTAAACGAGTTGAGGAAAAGGGATAAAAAGCGAGGCTTTGCCGAGCATTTTATCACTTTTCCTCAACGAGTTTATTAAATTCAATAATACATGACCACGAATGCAAGATTCTATTTATCATATGACATTTAAAGCGCATTTTATTCACGATTCTTTACAAAATGTCAATATTTCGCCGTTAATAAATGCGACGCCGTTAAGGACGTCGTACATGTAACGTTACGGGACGTATCTATCTAATTTACATATTTAATCCACTAGTGGATTATCGAAAATTTTACATAGGGGATCTTACACGAGTGGTCATTTCATATGAAATTTATGAAACGAGCATTCGGCGAGTTTCATAAATTTCATATGAAATGACCACGAGTGTAAGATTCTCTTTATCATATGACTACTTTAAATTGGATTTCGTCGCCTTTTTATTTGACAATTTTCCTATGAAAAATGCATTGGTGACATGGACGTCGTCATGACGTTACTTAATCCCGCCATAGTGTTATTACACGTGTGGTCATACGATTTTTATTACACGGCATTATCCACTGCTTATCAACGACGTCATATGATAAATATAGATTATTCATTCTCCTAGTTGAAATATGGGATTTATAAACCGAGGGAGGTAAAACAATCCGATAAAGAAACGAGTGCGAAGCATTAGTTTCTTTAACGGATTGTTTTACCTCCCGAGGTTTATAAATCCCATATTTCAAATAGGAGAAATGTATAATCTGTATATTACATGCACTTCCATAGACTTTTAGGAGAGTTTGGATCTTGAATTTTGGATCTGAATGCCCGTTCAGTTGACTGTTTACAGCTCATGTAAACGGTTCAATCAGCGAAGTGTTACAGAATCTGGGTGGAAGAACAACTGGATGGGCGCCATTTTGAAAGCGCTTTCTACAGTTTTGAACAAAAATAGAAGAAACAAAGTGTTTCAGTGATAAAACAAGTAAAACGTTAGATTAAATAAAGCAAAACTTACATCCATATCAATGGTCATATCCATGTTTTCTTTTGTTTCAGCGTTGCATCCGACTCAAACGTCACGCATTCTGAACGTCTGTTGATATTTCTTTGACGCCATTACAATGACGTCACGAATAACGTCGCCGTGATTGAAACTTTCCCGCGTTTGAATGAACAATTTCACTGCAAAGCGGTATCTCGTATCTTGTACATAAAGTAGTTCCAGCTGAAGGGATTTATTTCCCCGGCTGAGAGGAAATATTTCTTCTTAGCAAAAAGGAAAATACCAATGTTATGTCTGGTAGAAATCATGGTATTTCTCTGTAATGCATGTAATATATGGCGTTATTACACTCTCAGGCGCGACGTAATATGATAAAATTGGTTAATAAATGCACACTCAACGCATTGGAGAACACCGGAGTACCTGGAGAAGTTTGAACAGTTGACTCCTGCCACAGACCGACGCTAAGAATCGAACCTGTTCCGCAGTTGTGGCCAGCGAGAGACAGACACCTGCGCTATCTGGGCCTGATTACGTTCAATACACGAAACCTATTGCGTATTGATGGGTCTCCGTTGACTGGTGTGTATGAACGCCGGCTCATAAACATTAGGGCTCTCAATGTTTTGTGTTCGAGCCCCGCGCGCGTAGCAAGTGAGACACCAAATACTGCAGCGGATAACCAGATGGTCGTTCTCCGGATACGCCGGTTTTTAAAATTCGTTCGGTAAAAGTGAAATAATCTTGAAAGAGTCGTTAAAACTAAATTCTAACACAGCGCGCCTATTCAGGCAATGGAAACGTTCACTCGTAGATTCTTTGACGTTAGACATCTCGAAAATACGCCTATATAATTCTGACCCCCTTGAACCCCACTTTTATATAGCAAAACTGGGGTTTACAGGGGTCAATATTATATTTCTTATTTCTGCTCTATAATACAGATTGTGGGTTAACGTTAGAACCGCGGTTATAACGTAAACCCACAGTCTATATTTTGATCAGAAATAAGCGTTAGAACCGCCTCATCGAGGCGGTGGTTCTAACGTAAACCCACAAGCTATATTTTGAGCAGAAATAAGAAAAATATCATAATTTTCCATCTTAAATTTTTCATTTTTACGGCGGTAAAATTTAAAGTGTATTTGTATAGGCGTGTTTTCGTAATGTATGACAAGCCAATTGAACAATAAACCTTTAAACCACAGTTTGAACTTGAATCACCAGTTTGAAGTTTTCAAACTGCAGTGTGTAAACTTCAAACTATGGTTTCAAAGAAAAACTGCACAATAATTCTTTAAAGTGCCGTTTTTCAAACTTGGGTTTAAGCATTTATTGTGCATCAGACGTTAAAACGGTGGTTTGGTGGCAACAGAAGTTAAAACCCTAGTTTAAAAATTAAAACTCTAGTTCCAGTTCTTTTTTTTTAAATCGTGGTTTCAAGTTTTCACGCACCCTAGTATGAAAACTTTAAACCGGGGTTTGTTTGAAATTCAAACTGTGCGTTGAAGATTAACTGTGGATTTGCCTTTTCATATTAAACGATAATGAGATATTTATTGTGCAAATGGCGCCATAACCCGAGTTTTAAACTTCGAACCGTGGTTTGAAGATTTATTGTACATTTAGCGTTGAAACTGGGCTTTGAAGTTTTTAAACTAAGGATTGAAGTAAATGTATTAGAACTTAAATCAAAACTTCAGTTTTAAAGTTGAAACTCTGGTTTAAAGAATAATCGTGCAGTTTTTCTTTGTAAACCGTGGTTTGAAGTTTTCAAACCCTAGTTTGAAAACTTCAAACTGGGGTTTCAAGTTCAAACCATAGTTTGAAGATTTATTGTGCACTTGGCTTGCCATAGTTAGACGGTGAAACGTTATTTGCTCGCATCGGACATAAATGTGTGTGATACAGTTAATAATTTTGGCGGCTTTTCTTCTGGGCAATTGCGAAAGGATAGGAGTATTTGAAGGAAACAACAAAATTATTATCGATGTAAAGCGTGTGAGAGTTTTGATTTGAGGTTTAACGTCCCCGTCAACACTGTAAAGGTCATTTTGGAGATGTTGCTTCCAATTTTGTGGGACTTTTACCCGACATTGAGATGAAATGACTTCTCAAGCCCTGCTGTCAAATGAAACCAATGGGGTTTATAAGCATGGACGGGCCGACTCGCACCGGTTTGCCTGGGCAGGCTTAGATCCTCTAACCGGTTTACCACTACTCGTGTGCGGGTCGGTTTCAGCTCTGCGTGGAAGCATCATGCAGCTCATCTATTTCTTCAAGCCCCGGCTTATAAAGTGAAATTAAGACCACATAAAATTAAGACTTAATCTGCTTTTAAAAGCTTATAAAGAGGGTTTCGGATATTACAGTGCAACTTCGATGGCTCGAACACCGATGGCTCGTTTACCATGGCTGAGTTGAATCCATTCCTGAGTCCCTAGGGAATTCCTCTACATAAGAAATAGTGGGGGATAATTAAGGAGATTTAAGTCTTTTATGTTGCAAATGTATGCCGTGTGTACTCATTAGAAGCCCCTCGATGAGGCGATTCTAATGTGTACACATGCATACATTTTTATTATAGAACACCGAACAGATGTCCCAAAATTAACCCCGTTATTCCTCCTGACAGTAACCCTCAGTGGCTCGAACTACCCCTGTCTCGAACAGATTTTCCTTGTCCCAAAGGTGTTCGAGCCATTGAAGTTCGACTATTTCTTTTTCAAACGGTTTTTTACGCCCGGTATCTCCTTTTAATAGGCCGCCTTTGGGACAGTTCAAAAGTGGTCTTAAAGACCACTTTTGAACAGACCCAAAGCTGGTCTTAATATAGGGATGTTACTGTACATAAGCCGGTTAACCAGTACAGTGCAAATGCTTTCGCCAGAAACTGACAACTGCCCTTCTTGATTTAGCAGAAGGTAGAGAATGACTATTGAAAAGATTTAATGACCAATCGGTACGATAAACATGTTGCCGGCTCCAGCAGGCATCGAGTCCGGAACCTCCTGGTCACCAGTCAGACGCGCATCCGACTGAGCTACCGAGGCCGCCCGGGTGAAATTCCAACGCTCTTACCAATGAGCCAAAGAACCACCGACGCAGTTGTTAGAGATTGCTTATAAACGTTCAAACCACGACGCCTTTGATCTGTTTTTAGCTCACCTGTCACGTAGTGACAAGGTGAGCTTTTGTGATCACTTTTTGTCCGTCGTCCGTCCTGCGTGCGTGCGTCCGTCCGTGCGCCCGTACACAATTTCAAATTAGTATATCTCTAATACCACACGGTCAATCTTGATCAAATTTCATGAGAAGCATTATCAGGTAGGGGGAAAGGCTGCATAAGGTTTTTGGGCAGATCGGATTGGAATTCTAGTTGCCATGGCAACATATAGCTCCCATAGACTTACAATGGAAAAAAAAAATAAAATATCTTCTCCTCTGAAACTACTGGGCCCAGAGCTTAGATATTTAGCTTGTAACAATGTCAAGTGGTCACCTACATAAATCCTGCCAACCATGCCCCTGGGGTACAAATTGGCCACACCCCGGGGCCCCCTAACTCCTATAGACTAAAAATGGAAAAAAAAGCTTAAAAAATCTTCTTCTCTGAAACCACAGGGCCCAGAGCTTAGATATTTAGCATGTAGCAACGGCAAGTGGTCACCTACATAATTCCTGCCAATCATGCCCCAGGGTTCCAAATGGGCCACGCCCCGGCGCCCCTTCGCTCCCATAGACTCATTATGGAAAAAAGCTTAAAAAATCTTCTTCTCTGAAACCACAGGACCCCGAGCTTAGGTATTTAGCATGCAGCAACGGCAAGTGGTCACCTACATAATTCTTGCCAAGCATGCCCCTGGGTTCCAAATGGGCCACGGCCCGGCGCCCCTTAGCTCGCATAGACTCATAATGGGAAAAAAGCTTCAAAAATCTTCTTCTTTGAAACCACAGGGCCAAGAGCTTAGATATTTAGCATGTAGCAACGGCCAGTGGTCACCTACATAATTACTGCCAAACATGCCCCTGGGTTACAAATGGGCCACGCTCCGAGGCCCCTTCGCTCCCATAGACTCATAGTGGAAAAAAACTTCAAAAATCTTCTTCTCTGAAACCACAGGGCCCAGAGCTTAGATATTTAGCATGTTGCAACGGCAAGTGGTCACCTACAAAATTCCTGCCAATCATGCCCCTGGGGTCCAAACGGGCCACGCCCAGGGGCCCCTTAGCTCCTATAGACTCATAATGGAAAAAAAGCTCCAAAACATATTCTTCTCTGAAACCACAGGGCCCAGAGCTGAGATATTTAGCATGTAGCAACAGCAAGTGGTCACCTATATAGATCCTGCCAATCATGCCCCTGGGGTCCAAATGGGCCACGCACCGGGGCCCCTTAGCTGCCATAGCCACATAATGGAATAAAAGCTTCAACAATCTTCTTCTCTGAAACCACAGGGCCCAGCATATAGTAGTCAAGTAACGGCAAGTAGTCACCTACATAATTCCTGCCAATCCTGTCCCTGGGTTCCAAATGGGCCACGCCCCGGGGCCCCTTCGCTCCCATAGACTCATAATGGAAACAAGCTTAAAAAATCTTCATCTCTGAAACCACAGGAGTCAGAGCTTAGGTATTTAATATGTAGCAACGGCAAGTGGTCACCTACATAATTCCTGCTAATCATACCCATGGGTTCCAAATGGACCGCGCCCCGGGGCCCCTTAGCTCCCATAGACTCATAATGGAAAAAAAGCTTACAAAATCTTCTTCTCTAAAACCACAGGGCCCAGAGCTTAGGTATTTAGCTTGTAGCAACGGCCAGTGGTCACCTACATAATTCCTGGCAATCTTGCCCCTGGGTGTCAAACGGGCCACGCCCCGGGGCCCCTTCGCTCACATAGAGTCATAATGGAAAAAAAGCTTCAAAAATCTTCTTCTCTGAAACCACAGGGCCCAGAGCTTAGATATTTAGCATGTAGCAACGGCAATTGGTCACCTACATAATTCCTGCCAATTATGCCCCTGGTTTCCGAATGGGCCACGCCCGGGGCCCCTTTGCTCCCGTAGACTCATAATAGAAAAAAGCTTCAAAAATCTTCTTCTCTGAAACCACAGGGCCCAGAGCTTAGATATTTAGCATGTAGCAATGACAAGTGGTCGCCTACATAATTCCTGCCAATCATGCCCCTGGGCTCCAAACGGGTCACGCCCCGGGGCCCCTTAGCTCCTATAGACTCATAATGGAAAAAAAACGTCAAAAATCTTCTTCTCTGAAACCACAGAGCCCAGAACATAGATATTTAGCATGTAGCAATTGCAAGTGGTCACCTACATAAATCCTGCCAATCATGCCCCTGGGTCCAAATGGGCCAGGCCCCGGGGCCACTTAGCTCCCATAGACTCATATTGGAAACTAGCTTCAAAAATCTTCTTCTCTGAAACCACAGGGTCCCGAGCTTAGATATTTAGCATGTGGCAATGACAAGTGGTCACCTACATAAATCCTGCCAATCATGCCCCTGGGGTTCAAATGGGCCACACCCGGGGACCCCCTTAGCTCGCATAGACTCATAATGGAAAAAAAAACTTCAAAAATCTTCTACTCTGAAACCACAGGGCCCAGAGCTTAGATATTTAGCATGTTGCAACGGCAAGTGGTCACCTACAAAATTCCTGCCAATCATGCCCTTGGGGTCCAAACGGGCCACGCCCCGGGGCCCCTTAGCTCCTATAGACTCATAATGGAAAATAGCTCCAAAACATATTCTTCTCTGAAACCACAGGGCCCAGAGCTTAGATATTTAGCATGTAGCATCGGCAAGTGGTCATCTACATATTTCCTGATAATCATGCCCCTGGGGCCCAAATGGGCCACGCCCCGGGGCCCCTTAGCTCCCATTGACTCAAAATGGAAAAAAGCTTCCAAAATCTTCTTCTCAGAAACTGTGAAGCACAGAACTTAGATATTTAGTATCCAGCAACATAAAATAGCCAGCTACATAAATCCTGCTAACCCTGCCCTTGGGGTCAAAATTGGCCACGCCCGAGCTCATCAACTCCAATAGACTTATAATAGAAAAAAAAATCTTCTATGAAACCATAAGTCCCAGAGCTTAGATTTTTAGTATGTAGCAACGTCAGGTGGCCACCTACATAAATCCTGTCAGTTATGCCCCTAGGATCCAAATTGGCCACCCCCAGGGCTTTTTAGCTTCCATAGACTTACAATTGGAAAAACTTCAAAAATCTTCTTCTCTGAAACCACAGGCCCCCTCTTGTTAACTTTGGCTTTACAGCCCTTTCAATATCATTTTACAAAATCAGATCATTATTATTTCAGCGTTAATCAGAGGTTGGCGAAAACCGGAGTACTCGGTGAAAACCTACCTGACCTTCCGCTGCAGAGATAGGCGTCATACATGTTACCACAGCGGTGAGAGACCTAACGAGTCAGCGCCCATACTCACTAGGTCACGGAGGCCCGTTGCTACAATGCATTATCTGCCAATGTAAATAATGGGAGGTAGGAGTTGCGGTCCGTTACGTACCTTACATCTGCATCCGGTCAAAAGTTTGGCTCGCCTGTGCTGAATCGCAGTCAGATCTGGTCTTCGCTGGTTGCACAAAAAAACGCTTTGAATGAATGGTACTACAGCTTGTACGCCTTGTGAAGACTCGGATCAGCCAGCACACATACTTAATGGACCGAGGCTACATGTGGTTCTGTTGTAGATGCGCATTTCAACTCTCGGCGTGACCTTGCTGAGAGGAAACGCGTCTACATTGGTGTTCTTTGAAGATGGTCATTTCCAACACTCGGAATAGAATAGAATAGAATAGAATAAAGTTTACTTCCAATCATGGGCCACCATGTGGCAGCATATTAATTGCAATTTATAATAATAACGCAACAACTCAAAATAAACTATGACCGTGCTGAGAGGAAACGAGGCTATATGGGGTTCTGTTGTAGATTGGCGTTTCCAACTCTCGGGATGACCGTGCTGAGAGGAACCGAGGCTACATGGGGTTCTGTTGTAGATTGGCGTTTCCAACTCTGGGGATGACCGTGCTGAGAGGAACCTAGGCTACATGGGGTTCTGTTGTAGATGAGCGTTACCAACTCTCGGGATGACCAGGCTGAGAGGAACCGAGGCTACGTGGGGTGCTGTAGATGGGCGTTTCCAACTCTCGGCGTGACCGTACTGAGAGGAACAGAGGCTACATGGGGTTCTGTAGATGGGCGTTTCCAACTTTAGACATGACCGTGCTGAGATAAACCGAGGCTACATGGGGTTCTCTTGTAGATGGGCGTTTCAAACTCCCGGGATGACCGTACTGAGCGGAACCGAGACTACATGGGGTTCCGCTGTAGATGGGCGTTTCCAACTCTCGGGATGATCGTGTTCAGAGGAACCGAGGCTACACGGGGTTCTGTTGTAGAGGGGCATTTTCAACTGTCGGAATGGCCATGCTGAGAGGAACCGAGGCTGCATGGGTTCTGTTGTAGATGGGCGTTTCTTACTCTCGGGATTACCATGCTGAGAGGAACCGAGGCTACATGGGGTTCTGTTGTAAATGGGCGTTTCCAACTCTCGGAATGACCGTGCTGAGAAGAACCGAGGCTACATGGGGTCTGTTGTAGATGGACGTTTCCAACTCTCGAATGACCGTGCTTAGAGGAACCGAGGCTACATGGGTTTCTGTTGTAGATGGGCATTTCAACTGTCGGGATGACCATGCTGAGAGGAACCGAGGCTACATGGGGTTCTGTTGTAGATGGGCGTTTCCTACTCTCGGGATGACCATGCTGAGAGGAACCGAGGCTAAATGGGGTTCTGTTGTAGATGTGCGTTTCCAACTCTCGGAATGACCGTGCTGAGAGGAACCGAGGCTACATGGGTTGCTGTTGTAGATAAGCGTTTCCAACCTTCGGAATGACCGTGCTGAGCGGAACCTCGGCGTAGCCTCGGTTCCGCTCAGCACGGCCGTCGTGAATAAAATACGTTTTAAATGATAAGGACGTCGTAGATGCAACGTTACGGGGCGTATCTAACTGATTTGCAGTGGCTTATCGAATTCGTTACATAGAGGATCTTACATGAGTGTTCATTTGCATTTTTGTTAAATAGTCGTTGTATAAAATGCGTTTTAATTGTTATATGATCAATAGAATCTTGCATTCGTACTCATGTATTGAATGTATAAAACGAATTGATGAAAAATGCGAGGCTATGCTCATGTAATATTGAATGATTGTGTTTGGGTGTCGCCTTCAAGAGAAGTTGCTTCCATTTTGGGGGGGGGGGGGGCATTAACCCGAAATTGTGATGAAATGACATCTCAAGCTCTACTGTACTGCCCAAAGAAACCAATAGGGATTAAGCGACAGTCCGATTGTCACCAAGGCATACTTAGACCTTTTAAGCGTCTTGCCGGTACTGAAATGTTTGATCAGTTTCAGCTCGGCTTGGAAGCACCATGCAGCCCAATCTATTTCTCTGGAAGCTTCGAGGTGAAATGACCGTGGGTTTAAGTGTAAATCAGATTCCATAAAGGGAATTCAGTAGAGACCATAGGACTGTCATGACATTGTGTTTACTTTACGCGCTAGGTGCCATGTGTTATTATATGGAGAATATTACATGAGTGTTCATGTATCGTTTAATTTATTAAACGAATTGCGGAAATGGATAAAATACGCGGCTATGCCGAGCATTTTATCCATTTTCCTCAACTCATTTAATAAATTCAATAATACATGGGTACGATTGCAAGATTCTATTGATCATATGACATTTAAAACGCATTTTATTCACGACTGTTTAACAGGTGATGCATTAGTAAACGCGACGTCGTTAAGGACGTCGTAGATGTAACCTTACGGGGCGTATCTAACTAATTTGCATATTAAATCCACTAGTGGATTATCGAATTTGTTACATAGAGATTATTCGTATTCTTTTTGAAATATGGGATTTATAAACAGAGAGAGAGAGGTAAAAGAATCCGCTAAAGAAACGGGTGCGAAGCACGCGTTTCTTTCACGGATTGTTTTAGCCCCCCCACCCCCCCCCCCCCCCCCCCCCCCCCGACCGAGGTTTATAAATCCCATACTTAAAATAGTAGGAGAAATGAATAACCTGTATATTACATGCATTTCCCACGACTATTAGGATAGTTTGGATCTTGAATTTTGGATCTGAATTCCGTTCAGTTGACTGTTTACACCTCATGTTAACGGTTCTGCCAGCGTAGGGTTACAGAAGCTGGGTATGAAGAAAATCTTGATGGGCGCCATTTTGAAAACGCTTTCTAAAGTTTTGAACAAAAAACAGAAGAAACAAAGTGTTTCGGTGATAAAACAACTAAATTTGAGATTAAATAAAACAAAACGTACATCCTATTCAATGATCATATCCATGTATTCTTTTGTTTTGGCGTTGCATCCGGCCCAAACGTCACGCATTCTGAACGTCGGTTAATATCTTTGCAGACGCCATTGCAATGACGTCAAGAATAACGTCGACGTGACTGAGACTTTCCCGCGTTCGGATATAACGATTTTCACTGCAATGCGGTATCTGAAGTAGTTCCAGCTAAAGAGATTTCTTTCCCCTGCTAAGAGGAAATATTTATTCTTAGCAAAAGGGAAAATACCAAGTTTATGTCTGGTATAAACCATAGTTATTCTCTGTTATGCATTTTATATATGACGTAGTTACATTCTCAGACGCGACGTCAAATGATAAATAGTTTTGTTTGTTTGTTTGATTTGATGCTTAACGGCCCCGTCAAAACTAAGTTTGAGATGTTGCTTCCAATTTTGTGGTACTTTTACCTAACATTGAGATGAAATGACATCTCAAGCCCTGTCGCCCAATGAAACAAATAGGGTTTATAAGCATGGACGGTTCGACCCGCTTTGCTTGGGCAGGCTTAGATCCTCTATGCGGTTTACCAGTACTCGTGTGCGGTCGGATTCAGCTCTGCGTGGAAGCATCATGCAGTCCCTTTATTTCTTCAAGCTCCGATGGGCGGGGGCCAAATCATAAATAGTAAATACATGGTTTTAATAATAAAGCATAGACAATTTTATAGGGGCTATAGCTCGCCCCCGCCTGTAAATTGTCGCGGCGAACCGATTATATTCTATTATTATTACACTAAAACATACATTTAGTTTATACCGCAATCCAAAAAATCAAGGGATTGAGCAATAATTTAGCAAATTTCACTAAACAACAGACTGTAGACAGTGTGACATGTAAAATGGCATTCAGTGTCTTGGTGCGCACACGTAGCACAACGTGACGTCAAAGAGTGCAACGTTTTGACGTCACCTTGCCACAGAGACGTCAAAAACAGCATCGAAACAGCAAAAACGCCGTTCGAATGAAAAATTCTCATTTTGACTCTTGCATAAAATCCCATGAACATAGTTGTTTGAAGCTATAAGTCTTGAATGGACCACGCTGTGTTCATGGCTGAAACCATGAAATCCATGTGCTGTTTGAACATGGGTTTTTGAATTCTGATTTCACAAGATGGGTCAACGTTGTCGTTCTGGGGCCAGTGGTTCAAAACCACCGACGTCGTTAACTAACGTATCGTTAAAACACTGATCATTCAATACGTATACGTATATTTTTGCCGAAAAGTGTGGGCAGCTTTTGCTCACCTTTTTTTTTCAGCAAAAAATAACATTAGATATTGTATGTGTTAGAACAGTTAACAACTGACCATTAACGAGCTCGTTAAGGTAACAATGCTTTGAGCAACTGGACCGTGAGTGTAACATTTGAAAAAAAATTATAACATCAGGGTCCAGTTGTTCAAACCATCGTTAGCTTAACGAACTCGTTAGTGGTCAAATTGTAATCTGTTCTAGCAAGTACAATATCTAAAATTTTGGTATTTTTGCCGAAAAAATGTGAGCAGCTTTTGCAAATGCAAAAGCTGCTCACATTTTTTTTTCAGCAAAAATATAAGCATATTTGCCATATTAAATGCTCAAAGATTTAACTATACGTTAACTAACGATGTTGTTAGTTTTGAACAACTGGACCCAGATCACCATTGCGGCCCTGACGTCACTGTTAAAAACGTTATGAACTACCAAGCATTTATTTTTACGGTCACATTTGAAGAGTTTATAAGGAGATATGGGAAATCTCGCCAAAATTTGCCGTTGAAACCATAAGCTATGCAAGAATAACAATCATCCATGGTTACTTCATTGCAATAATATTTGCCGGATCCTTCGGAAGATCTTTGAACACTCGGCCTTGCGGCCTCGTTTTCAAACAGCTTCCTAGGGATCTGGCAAATGTTAACGCATGGAAAACCATGGGTGATTATTTCAATATTTATCATATAACGTCGCTGTTATTTAATGGATTGTTATCATATAATATCATTGTTATTTAGAGGATAGCCATCATGTACATGTAATGACACTGTTATTTAGTGGATAGGTATCATATAAGGTCACTGTTATTTAGAGAATAGTTATCATATAATGATATTGTTATTTAGTGAATAGTTATCATATAATGTCGCTGTTATTTAGTGGATAGTTATCTTATAATGTCACTGTTATTTAGAGGATAGTTATCATATAATGACATTGTTATTTAGTGGATAGTTATCATATAATGACATTGTTATTTAGTAGATAGTTATCACATAATGTCGCTGTTATTTAGTGGACATTTATCATATAATGTCGCTGTTATTTAGTGGTTAGTTATCGTATAATGTCACTGTTATTTAGTGGATATTTATCATATAATGTCACTGTAATTTAGTGGATAGTTATCATATGAGCCCCGCCAATCGAATTTGTGTCTTCGAGCATTCAGTCATGACAAATTTTAACTGCGCATGCCCAGCCATTCAGAGGGGCCAGGGATATGGCTTTCTGTCTGAAGGTTCCTCTTGATTCACTGCTTGTATGAGCGAGCAGCGAAGGTTCTGGCGAGGCTGCGCGGATGCACAGGCTTGCCTGAACCTTCGCTGCTCGCATTGGCGATAAGTACCAAACTCGCTTGACGGGGCCCATATAATGTCGACGGGCCTCCATGGCCTAGTGGTTAAGAGCGCTGACTCTTGATCATTTGTTCTCTCACCGCTGTTGTTCGAGCCACGCTCGGCTCATATGTGAGACGCCAAGTTCTGCAACGGAAGGTCAGGTGGTTTTTCTCCGGGTACTCCGGTTTCGGCTCGATATGAGTGAAATAATTTCGAAAGGGTCGTAAAACCAAAACCAAAAAAAATCATATAATGTCACTGTTATTTAGTGGATAGTGATCATATACTGTCACTGTTATTTAGTGGATAGTTATCATATAATGTCGCTGTCATTTAGTGGTTAGTTATCATATAATGCCACTGTTATTCAGTGGATAGTTTTCATATAATGTCACTGTTATTGTTGGCTAATTATCATAATGCAACTGTTATTTAGCGAATAGTTATCATATAATGTCACTTTTATTTAGTGGACAGTTATCATATAATGCCACTATTATTTTGTGGATAATTATCATATATTGTCAATGTTATTTAGTGGATAACGCCATGTCATAATAGTGTACTAACACATGGTCACTTGTGCTCGTAATGCATTACGATAACACACCCTGTCGCTATAATGGCGTCTTAAATTTCATTTTTCATTTGAAAATGGTCAATATTTTTCTTATTTCTAGTCCAAACATAGATTGTTGGTGCTCGTTAGAACCGCCACAATCTATGTTTTGAGCAAAAATAAGGAACATAATGAACACCCGCGTAAATCCTACTTTTCTCTGTATAAAGTGGGGTTTAGTGCGGGAGTGGGGTGTTCATTTCAGGGACTTGTACGCGTGATGTTAAGACTCCGTCCGTGACACTATCGTTTCTGATGTAATTCTCGGCGATAATTGTTATATGATGAACAGAATCTTACACTCGTGGCCATGTACATGTATATAAAATTTATGAAATGAGCCGGGTGGTTTCAAGAACAGTATAAGAAAGTACGACTCGTGTTAGACCCTTTATATATTCGTAGACGGATCGGCAGCCGGCCCCGCCCATCGGGCCTTGAAGAAATAGATGGGTTGCATGATGCTTCCAAGCAGAGCTGAAACTGACCGCATACGAGAACATGTAAACCGCTTAGAGGATCGAAGCCTGCCCAGGCAGTGCGGTTGGATTCGGTCCGTCCATGCTTATAAACTCTATCGGTTTCATTCGGCGACAGGGCTTGAGATGTCATTTCACCTCAATGTCGGGTAAAAGTCCAACAAAATTGGAAGCAACGTCTCCAAAATGACCTTTACAGTGTTGACGGGGACGTCAAACCTTAAATCAAACAAACAAACAAACAAGACGGATCGGCAGACCTGAAAACGCAAATTCGTGTCTGAGACTTGCGTCAGAACGTTTCATAGAATGGAGGTTGTCAGGGGAAAGGTAATCATAATAAATAGCAAAAAATAATCAGTAACATAATTATTAACGGGATTCCGAAGATGCTGTGGAATACCGCGGAAAGAAACACATTTGTCTTGTAGCAGTAATAAAAATATAACAGTCATAATTCAGGCACTGTGAAGGATTTATAAATGGAGTCTGCATCATAAGATTAACCATTGCATGCTTTCCTCGAGCGCCATCTTGTGAAAATTAATAGCGTTTCTTATTTCCGCTGCAACCAAAGGTTATTTGTATTCATATTCATCAGAATTGCCTCATCGAGGCGTTTCTAACGAGTACCCACAACCTATGATTGCAGTATAAATATGAAAACTATCACGGATATTCATCAGAACTGTAGCAATTTTGGAAATGTGAAAAATGCACTATGTCGCACTGGTGTGTTATTTTAATGGTTCTTTAGAAAACCTGCTTTTCATTGGTCGCGGACCGTGTTTAGCTGCAGAAGCTGGTTTCTTATTGATACCCCACATACAGGTTGAAGGTGCTCGTTACGACCGCATCATCTAACGAGTACCCACAACCCAAGTCATGGAACAGAAATCAGAAAAATTATGTTGACCCCTGTAAATCACTGTTTTCTCCTTATGAAGTGGGTTTACAGAGATTTAATTACACGGAGTGGTTAGCATGATGGCAGTAGCTACAGTTAAGTGGTCACCATGCTATTGCGTCTGCTGATAGGAGATGATGGCATATTCGACATATTATTATATAACCAGAAATTGTCCCGTTAACTTTGTACAGAAGTTACCGGTCAATATTTTTCCATATTGCCCGTAGTCAAGTACATGTTGCCCGTAGATAAGCAGTTTCGTTCACAATACAACTACTTTTAAATCTATGCATTTCAAGACGAAACATCGGCCGCCATCTTGTCGTGCGTATCGACTGAAAAGACTTAAAACCAAAACAGGTTCTGACAAAGTGCATAGAGCGCATTTTATGCATAAAGGATCTTACACGAGTGGTCATTTCATATGAGCCTTCGGCGAGTTTCATAAATATCATATGAAATGACCACGAGTGTAAGATTCTCTTTATCATATGACTACTTTAATTTGGATTTTATCGCCTTTTAATTTGACAATTTTTCTACGAAAAATGCATTGTTGACATGGACGTCGTCATGACGTTACTTAATCTCGCCAAAGTGTTATTACACGTGTGGTCGTACGATTTTTATTACACGACGTTATCCACTGTTTATCAACGACGTCTTATGATAATGTCATATGACGTCATCGATAAGCAATGAATAACGTCGTGTAATAAAAATCGTATGACCACACGTGTAATAACACTTTGGCGGGATTACGTACCAGGCAATCCTGAATTTTGGTAAACAGTTCAAGTTTTGGGTATATAATGAGACGGATTGGCTTTCTTGAGTCACGAAAACCAATGGTAACATGTGCTCCCAATTACGATGCCTACTTTCACTTTGGATTTCTGGCCGTGCGGCGACATTGAGCCAAAACGGGGGAAGTCAGCGAGAAACGACCTCACATGCACAAGAACTAACCTCTTTGAAGGCCGAACATGCCCTCTGATACGTCGTAATTACCCCATAACTTCGAGTTAATTTGCTTCCTCAGCTTCCACAGGTCATTGACCTTTTCTATTTTTAACAGAAAAATCGATCAGCCGCTTATGTCGTCAAGAAATGCGAAATGGGGAGAAACCGCGGCGCGAAATTTCAAATGTAACAAAATATCCATATGATAAAGTTTCTGGGTCTGGGCATGGACTTACACACTTTATTTAAGGGAAAATTCGTTTAAAATTTTAATATATTTAGCTTGAAATGACGTCACTTGGTTGGTGACGGAATCTTTGTTGGGACTTCGGCACTCAGCCGGACCAACCCGAAGTTGGGGTTCATTCACAAAACCCGACGGTTCCAACATCTGGTTGGATGCTGTTGGTCGTGAGAAGTCGGAATCAACCGCACCAACGATTCCAACTTGTTGTGAGACTGTTGGGCAGCGTTCCTGGTCGAAATAAAAAGGAGACGCGGCGGGTCAAACCGACACATTGCGGCAAGGTTTTTGAAGACACCGTCACTGAAGACCGTCCGTCTTTGAGTACCTTATTACAGTAACTGTTACAGCTGAGGAATAGGTAATCTGCACAATATCTCATATTATGTTCATGCATTTTCTTATCCCTAAGCAGCTCTCACCTCAAAGAAGCGATCGCCATTGTTGATTGTTCTAAGAGAGAAAACAGTACTCGAGTATAGCCTACAGACCGGGAGTCGAACCGCAGCGGACCACCGACCATGGAAGGAGCCCTATGTGAATGGGAGCTCTCTTGAGATTTTTATGAGTTTAACATCACAAAATCTTGCTTTTGTGACTGTTTTTCTGTCTTAAATATTCTGCTCTTGTTCACCTTCGATCTTTAGAAGTTGTGACGTCGTTGCAACGTCAGTCGGTGTCCGTGCGAATGTCAGTCTGAAGCCTTGCCGGAAAGTGCCCACCCGTTAGTTACTGTTCAGATTTCTTTTATTATGCTGTTGGTCTACTGTGGACCAGAGAATTAAGCTGTGCTGTTAGCTAGCCTTTATACGGACTTGAGCGGTTACATTTAACCTATCCCATAATGACCAGGAGCGAGGTCCCTTGTATCGTCAGGTCAAATCACTGACTAAAGGAAAAGGACTAAAGATTGGCTACTCCACAGAGCACGAAAGTGGAGAGGTGATTTAGATTTTTATTAAACATTTCTATGCGAGTTCTTCTTTGATAAATGTTTATTCATGCATAACATTTGCATCCTGTACAGAAGTTAGAGGATATTTATAAAACTGTCGTTGCCGAGGCGACGCCGAGGTCGACGATATTTAGGAACAAGACAGGGATCTGGTCTTGAAGTTTATATCCCCGTGTACGTCCAGGTAGTGTACTGCAAGTGTAGAGGAAAAGTCATGGTCCGCGTGTAATGACTGTCTGCAACGCAGGTACGCCTCGCCGAGAGTATTGAAGCTCGAGCTGAAGATTGTTTGAGCTGAAGACAGCTTGAAGATGTCTCTCTTAATCATTGCATAAATGCATTAGCTTTAATTGTGGCCTTTTAACATTCTGTGTTGCATGTCGTCTCGTCCGTCCGTATTTGTACCCGTCGAATAAGTAAAGACCATTTGAGCCCCGCCAAGCGAATTTGGGTCTTCGAGCATTCCGTCATGACAAATTTTAACTGCGCATGCCCAGCCATTCAGAGGAGCCAGGGATATGGCTTTCTGTCTGAAGGTTCCTCTTGATTCACTGCTTGTATGAGCGAGCAGCGAAGGTTCTGGCGAGACTGTGCGGATGCGCAGGCTCGCCTGAACCTTCGCTGCTCGCATAGGCGATAAGTACCAAAATCGCTTGGCGCGGCCCATTTATTATATTATATTCATGTGTATGTGCTTGACATTTAACTTGAAATTTATCATTCATTATTTTTCTCTGACTGGACGAAAGTTCTATAGTCGTCGACTAGGGGGGTAGCACCAGAACAGAGATGACACAGAGTATTTGATCATTTTAGTGTAAAAAGCAAATTAAATTAATTAAATCGTTAAACAAGTCATGTGCTCTTAATCGTCAAATATACGTATCAAAGGTTGGTATTCCGCGCTGGTTAGGATCAATCCTCTATAAAAATGTCTGGAAACTCACTTAAGGACTAAGATTCTAACGAGTTCCGAGGTCCTAGGTTTCCCGAGGATCCTATCCTGCGTGAGTATACTATATATATAGGGACGGGAGTTATCACGGACGTTGACGATCGTCCGATCGTCCGTCTGTCCGTCCGTCACTGGGTTCGTCCGTGAAACGCCTTGACCCAATAGCCATCCCGTGACAATAATAAAAAGGTTATTGACTTTATATTGTGAAATATTCGGCACTCGTTCATATGGCGAAGACGCGCTCGCAAGCTCGTGCGTCCTTCGCCATGTGAACTCGTGCTGAATATTTCACAATATAAAGTCAGTAACCTATAAGTATACACCGCCTAGCCTCAAGCTACGACCCCCGTGGCGTGGATCAGACAATGTAAAAAGTACTTTTTTGCACACCAGATAAGGAAATCCATAGTTTTAGTCTGGGATAGAATAGAAGAATCTTATATGGGTGTGAGGGATGGATGGAAAAATCCGTCCCGAGGGTCACTGTCCGGCATCACGAGGCTTGCTGTAAGAAGCTTATGTAGAAGGGTGCAGTTATTCTTTCTTCGATTTTCCTGCACACAATGTCCTCTGGTCAGGGACCACCATTGGGGCCGTTCAAAAGGGGTCTTAACGACCACTTTTGAACACTCCCAAAGGCGGTCTTAATATAGGAGTTTTACTACACGTCGGATTATCGATTTACAGGCAATAGTAATATATGAATTGCTGATGGAATCTGTCATTTCAGTGCATTTGGAGCTTTGATTTTCAACGTGCTAAAATACGATGCTTTGGTGTCTTTTGCTTTTTGATAACACACCAATGACATGTGATACAATGATGACTTGCTATGCTCTGGAACTACCATGATTTTCATATTTCATATGAAAAAGGAAGTGATACTTATCTTACTTCCGATTCAAAAGTAGATTGTTGGTTCTCGTTAGAACCGCCTCTTCGAGGCGGTTCTAGCGAGTACCACCGATTTGTGTTACATATTTTGATATTGGACTTTGCTTTGTACATTTGCATCCTGGCCGGCTTCGGTAGCGGATACATTACGATAACACACCCGTGCGAATTGGTGCATTTTTACACATCTCCAAATTGGCCATTTTTCTGAAGAAAATCCGTGATATTTTGCTTATTAATACTGCAAACATAGATTGTGGGTGCTCGTTAGAACCGCCTCATCTAGTACCCACAACCTATGTCTTGGAGCAAAAATAAGAAAATAATGTATATCCCCGTAAACCCAAGTTTTCCCTCTAAAAAGTGGGGTATAGGGGGATCTTCATTTCACGGATGTTCACGTGATGAGCGTCTGAGTGGTGATCAGGAGGTTGCAGGTTCGACAACATGCTTTCGTGGATATTGATCATGAATTCTTTTCTCCGGCCACTGAATATGCAGTGTGCTGGTTGGACTGTCTTCCAAATATTGTTTGTTCAGAACGTTGGCTGTTTCTAGAAAAATAACGAATTATGCCCCAAATCATAAGAGCAATCATCAATTATGCATATTTAAACCATAAAAAAAAAACAAAAAAACATGCCTATATAATTTTGAACCCTTTAAACCTTCCTTTCTTATTTATGCTCAGTCACATAGAAAGCGGGCAGTAATCGTCTCGCGAAGGCAAACTATATTAAGCCTTTACATTACGCAAACACGCATAAACAAGTACATTGCCACCTTGATAGCCGAAAAAAAGGAAAATTTTATGATGAAAAATTGTGATATTTTTCTTATTTCTGCTCAAACTATAGATTGTGGGTACTCGTTAGAACCGCCTCGTCGAGGCGGTTCTAACGAATACCCACAATCTATATTTTAGAGCAGAAATAAGAAAAATAAGGTTTACCCCTGTAAACCCAATTTTTACTATATAAAGGTGGGGTTTGAGGGGGTCAAATTATATAGGCGTGTTTTCGTGATGTGACAAGTACTAGAAAAGTCTAAAATTTACAACATCAGAGACACCAAAGGAAAAGAACCACAAACATGAAATAACAGACCCTAATGGAAACATCAATAGCGGAAAGGACAGTTACTTTCAATTGGCTATCCAAAACAAAAAAAAAAATATAAGCGATGCGCGCACTCAAAGACAAACCATTACAAAAATAAACCGCGTCAGAAGAACCGCTTTGGAACGGCCAGTGAAACGAACTCCACTAGGGGGCTTAAATCGAAAATGATTTGATCAGTCAGCATGAAGGCCTCCTAACTCATCAGTGCAACATCACCGAGAACACAAAAATCAAACAACCACAGAGATGAAACAACAGCGAGGAACCACTGAAATGCTGGAGCAAATGAAAACCAACAGTTAGACTCCGATGGGCCCGACCAGACACAGAGCATCAGGCACCAACCAACATTACATAAAATTGACTTCAATTTCTCAGTAAGCCTTTACGCTGGAACCGTCATAGAAGCTGAGGCCTGACCCAACGGCGTGCAATAGACGTTTCCGGGAACCTAATCTTATGCTCCGCCTACTTGGTTACTGTTGCTACGTCCCACAAGCTTTGCTGCCAATATGGCGGAAACAAAGAAAGTCTGTGTAGGTCTCGGAGGAGGCAAAGTTGATAACCGTGATTGGTTTAACCACCATACATGAAAGTACAATTTCATCATTTAGTTTGCAATAAGTCACCCGATTGTTCGCATTTATTATATAACTCTGTTTGCACTATAGTTTTATCTCAGTGTTAAATGTAAAATATTTCTTTATAACAGGCCTATATAATTTTGACCCCCTTGAACCCCACTTTTATATAGTAAAACTGGGGTTTACATGGGTATTGTGTGTGAAGTCGGGTTTAACGTCGCTTTAAACAATTTTTCAGTCATATCACGACGGTGTCTGGTTGCGACAGGGAGCTCAATGCTCACTTTTATAGTGCTGCCTCACTGAAGTATCATGTCCCAGACACATTACATGATACCACACCCAGTCACATTATCCTGACACTGGGTCGACCAGTCCTAGCTCTTCCCCGTAAATCTTAGTGCCAAGCGAGGAGCAGCTAGTACCATTGTCAACGACTTTGGTATGTCGCGGCCCGGGATCGAACCCGTGACCTCCCGTTCCCCGGAGCGGACAATCTACCAACTGAGCTATCGGGGCCGGTGGGTTTACAGGGGTAAAACTTATTTTTCTTATTTCTGCTCTAAAATATAGATAGTGGGTACTCGTTAGAACCGCCTCCACGAGGCGGTTCTAACGTGAACCCACATTCTTTATTTTGAGCAGAAATAAAATTTACAATGTATAAGTATAGGCGTGTTTTCGTTGTGATGCTCTTGTTTTGCATGGGTTGGTTCATATGATTTTGATCTGCTTGCCCAACACGATAACAAGTCCGTGAAATCAACACCCCTAAACCTCACTATATATTAGAAAACTCGGGTTTACGGGTGTATATATTATCTTTCTTATTTTTGCTCAAAAACACAGATTGTGGGTACTCGTGAGAACCCCCTCATTGAGGCGGTTCTAACAAGTACCCACAATCTATGTTGAAAGTAGAAATAAGAAATATGTGATAATTGTTACCTAAAATTTGTCATTTCTGACACCATGTTGGACCCCATTATTTCACACGGACATGTTTTCCTAATGCTGAACACTCAACTCATTTGCCTCAAATGCATGTCTGTTTTCTGCTTTTAAGGGCATGGACCTAGGAGAAGCCTCCGTGGTGCAGTGGTTACGCTACTCGCCTTGTAAACCAGGGATCGCAGGATCGATCCCGGGCTTCTCCAGACTTTCGGATGAGTCTTTAAACCGAGGTCCCGTCTCCGTATGACCTTAGCTGTTGGTGGGACGTAAAACTAAAACTCACTCACTCACTCATGGACCTAGGAAACTTAGAAAAAGAGATATAATTTTAAACTTTTACCTGTGAAAATAATATTACAGGCTGCAAAAATATTTTTGAGAATGTTCGCACTGCAATAACGTTCACCGGCCCCCACCCATCGGGGCTTGAAGAAAAAGATTGGCTGCGTGATGCTTCCACACAGAGCTGAAACCGACCCGCACACGAGTACTGGTAAACCGCTTAGAGGATCTAAGCCTGCCCAGGCAAAGCGGTGCGAGTCGGCCCGTCCATGCTTATAAATAAAAACCTATTGGTTTCATTGGACGGCAGGGATTGAGATGTCATTTCATCTCATTTTCGGTAAAAGCTCCACACAGTTGGAAGCAACGTCTTTAAAATGACCTTTACAGTGTTGACGGGGTCGTTAAACCTCAAATCAAACAACCAAACAAAAGCAATAACGTTCTCACTTTAACATATCGCGAAAACATGTTAGGGTTCATTCGCTTCAAGAGCAAATTTGTCACGACGTTGACAATCCATGCAATTAGGACGTTACATAGAGATCCGCACGTTATATAGAGAACCGCACGTTATATATAGAACCGCACGTTATATAGAGAACAGCTCGTTATATAGAGAACCGCATGTTATATAGAGAAAAAGTGGGATTTTGAATGGTACTCATTATTTTTCATTTCATTGCTGTAAAGCATATATTGAGTGTGGGTACTCTTTAGAACCGTCTCATCGAGGCGGTTCTAACGAGCACCAACAATCTTTGTTTGGACTGATAATAAAAACAATATCTCAACATTTCGTCCGAAAAAATGTCATTTCTGAGCGCTAGCAGCATTCAATCCGGCACTCACTGTTTTATTCTAATGTCATCCGACACAAGCACCCAGTGACAACTCAGATCAGCTGGTGCCTTCGCGAAGGTTTATGAGTTATTAGGATGACTATTTGGCTATTGTCATCACGTGGACAAGTCCGTGAAATGAGCCCCCCCCCCCTCCAAACCCCATTTTATATAGAGAAAAGTGGGGTTTACGGGGTATTCAATATTTTTCTTATGTCTGCTCCTAGACATAGATTGTGGGTACGCGTTAGAACCGCCTCAATGAGGCGGTTCTAACGAGCACCCACAACCTATGTTTGCAGTATAAATAAGAAAAATATTACGGATTTTCATCAGAAAAGTGGTCATTTTGGAGGTGTGAAAAAATGCACGAGTGTGTTGTAATGGCTTGACCAATGTTCAGTCTGGTTGTACGATTATGTTTGAAGTTGCATTTGCTCTTAAGGCGAATGGGAACACTTTCAGGGGAGACAACTCCTGCAAAAGTATAGTTGTCTCCCATGTCAACAGTGGTCAGAACTGAGGAGCAAGTTCTCTCCCTTAAGAGTAGACCCCTTCTTCAATTTGGAAAGGGCTTGTAGAAAAGGGATCTGGAAGTCCCGAAAGTTGTCTCCCTTTAAAAAATGACAGAAAAATCTGACATGTCTTCCCATTCCCTTTAACATGGACATTTTGGCTTAAAACAATGGAATCAATAAGATTGCGCTGTGATGTATATTCAAGGGTTGATATTCTCTAAAGTTGTTAATGATGCGTCATCCGATGACCCCGAAATCAAATCAGACTGATCCAAAAATTACGGCCTCAAATTTTGTTGCATCGTATCTTGAAAGCTCTCACGCACGCATCAGTCATTTGCATTGTCTTTTATTAAATGCAGTATTTAATCACGCACAGGCATCAAACCTCCGCGAAGTATTGAAGTTTTGATATGTCATAGTTTATCGTATGTATCACACCACCATTAATGAGCCCCGCCAAGCGAATTTGGGTCTTCGAGCATTCCGTCATGACAAATTTTAAATGCGCTTGCCCAGCCATTCAGATGGGCCAGGGATATGGCTTTCTGTCTGAAGGTTCCTCTTGATTCACTGCTTGTATAAGCGAGCAGCGAAGGTTCTGGCGAGGCTGCGCTGATGCGCAGGCTCGCCTGAACCTTCGCTGCCCGCATAGGCGATAAGTACCAAAATCGCTTGACGCGGCCCATTTAATAAAGCGGGTTTAATTTCTGATATACAACAAAAAAATACAGTAAAATTCCTATATTAAGACCACCTTTGGGACTGTTCAAAAGTGGTCTTTAAGACCACTTTTGAACAGTCGTAAAGGTGGCCTCTGACTAGAAGACATTGTTGTAAGATAACACAAAGACAGAAAAACTGCACCCGTCTAAATAAGCTTTTTAAAACAGAATTAGTCTTAATTTTAGCGGAATTTCACTGCAAATATGCTTCTGTAGGTAATTAAGTCGTGTAAACGGAAAGGCGCCTTCACGCATGCCCGAACAGAATCTCAATCTCGGCCTGTATGAGGAAACGTTTGGCCATTGTTTATTCAATAGCTCACAGCGAAGACTGATTATTCAGCGCATATGCGAAGACTGATCAGAGTCTTCGTTGGTGCCGTATGTTGAAGAAACCTTTTTGTTTGTAGCAGCCAAAATTGAAACACGCAAATAGCTTAGAACAACCAAAATAAAAGACGCACAGATAGACAGATAAACTCATTAATTTGTCTTTGTTTGTTTTAAAACTGTTGTCGATATCAGACTTATTGTTTTAAGATAGTTTTGCCATACCCGTGATATATCAAGTTTATATCAGTCAAAAGTTTAATACCCCGTTGTGTTCAGTAACTGATAAACAATACTAAATAATCGAATATCAACCATAACTGGAGTGAGACACGAATACGAACAATTCTTTGCGTCAGTCCATGTCAAAATGCTACGTTTAATCGAACAGCGAATGTTTAGGCGAATCCGCACCTCGGCGAAGACTCACTTAACCTCTCCTATTTGCCCTCGTTCCATAGCGATCAAAAACACAGATTGTCCTCACAAAAACTCACTCTTCATTTCAGCGATAATGTATAGCGTGGTCGATAGGTTTATATTCACATGGACCGTCTTATAATAATTATTTAATGTTTTATATTTATTTATTATATTAAATGTTTCAGGTTTTATCTTTTATGGAAAGATCTTTAGTTATCTTCATTTCAGTACCATTACGAAAACACGCCTATACAAATACATTGTGAACTTTATCGCCGAAAAACGCAAAATTTCAGATGAAAAATGGTGATATTTTTCTTATTTCTGCTCAAAATATAGATTGAGGCGGTTCTATCGAGGTGGTTCTAACGAATACCCACAATCTATATTTTAGAGCTGAAATAAGAAAAATAAGGTTTACCCCTGTAAACCCCAGTTTTACTATATTGGCCGCTACTATGAGGGATCTTTGTTTTACTTCTACTTGGTACACTTTACGTTTTCACCGGCCCCGATAGCTCAGTTGGTAGAGTGCCCGCTCGGGGGAACGGGAGGTCACGGGTTCGATCCCAGGCCGCGACATACCAAAGTCGTTAAAAATGGTACTAGCTGCTCCTCGCTTGGCACTCAGATTTACGGGGTAGAGTTAGGACTGGTCGGCCCAGTAACACGATAATGTGACTGGGTGTGGTATCATGTAATGTGTCTGGGACATGATACTTTAGTGAGGCAGCATTATAAAAGTGAGCATTGCGCTCCCTGTCACAACCAGACAACCAGACACAAGTTCGAGAAATGAACACCCACTAAACCCCACTTTACATACAGAAAACTGGGGTGTACGGGGTATACATTATTGTGCTTATTTCTGCTCCAAGACATAGGTTGTGGGTACTCGTTAGAACCGCCTCAATGAGGCGGTTCTAACTAGCACCCACAACCAATGTTTGCGTTATGATTAAGGAAAATATCACGGGATTTCTTCAGAAAAGTAGCCATTTTGGATATATGAATAAATGCACTATATCGCATGGGTGTGTTAGCGTGATGAAGACAGAACTGCTGTAACCATCCTCCTATTAATTTTGGCAAGAAGAACTTAAACTGGTGAATCAGATATTCGGGCATAACGTAGACTGTTCTCGTAACACTCATTTATTTCCATGATAATTGAACATGAAACGTTTGTATAAATTACAATAAAACAAAAGAATTATCTTTTCTTATCTGTGAAAGTATAACCAGTAACTACCATGCAATATAGATTACGTCAGATTCAACGGTTATGCAAGATTAAATTGCTACTACAGAAAATCTGCAAAATATCAAATGTGTCTATTTTGTAAGGTAAGTTTATCCCTTTCAGGCCTGCAGACCGATAAACCTCTTCACCGTGCGACATGGTGCATTTTTTCACATCTTAAAGAAAATCCGTGATATATTTCTTATACCGAAAACATAGATTGCGAGTACTCGTTAGAACCGCCGAGTACCCACATCCTTTCTCTTTGAGCAGAAATAACAAAAATAATGTATACCCACGTAATCCTCAGTTTTCTCTATATAAAGTGGGGTGGTTTAGGGGGTGTTTATTTTGCGGACTTATTCACGTGCTGTCAAAAAGTCTTGGTTCTGATGAGAGGCACCCATTAAGTCGTCTATTCATGATCTACACCATTTGTGATACTATTGATGATTTTAACATAACGTCCAGCGGACAACCTTCTATTCGACGTAAAAAAATGGCAGTCCACACTGTTTGAAACAACAAACAGAGAATTAAAGTGCGATCGGCCTCTTAACCCTTTTCGTACCAAATGGAACCTTCCTTCATATATATATACATGTAGCAGTAGACCATTTAAAAATTTAGGGGTGTCAGGTTGTGTTTTCTTCCAATTTTAATTGGAAAATGGTTGAACGTTTTGCAAATAGTGAAGGCCCTGATCAGACGCCGCGTTCTGCGGCGTCTGATCTGGGCCTGCATTGTTTCCCAGGGTACCCGCTTTGGGGTTTCCAGTACAAAATGGGTTAAGGGTTAATTTGTTTGATTTGAGGTTTAACGTCCCCGTCAACACTGTATAGGTCATTTTGGAGACGTTGCTTCCAATTTTGTGGGACTTTTACCCGACATTGAGATGAAATGACATCTCAAGCCCTGTCGCCCAATGAAACCAATAGTTTTTATTATCATGGACGGTCCGCCAAGTGTTAAGGGTTAACAGATAGAGTTTAGCACATAAATAAAATCTAGATAAATCAGTATAAACAAATATAAAAGCATGTAAATGAAAAAAAAGGTATAATGGAAAAATGTCAGATTGTTAGAAGAGTATGACTATGTATTGTCAGTCAAAAGTTAGATTTTGGTTACTCGTTAGAACAGCCACGTTCTAACGAGTATCCACAGTCAACAACTATGCGTAGCCGTCTTAACCCCTTTTTCTCTATTTACAAAGATGTAAGGACATGGCTTTCCCGTCACGGGTCTCAAGGTTCTATACTTTCTGATACATTATGAAAACAAGCCTATTCTAATGTATTGAAAATTTTACCTCCAAAAATCTGACAATTTTCAGATAAAAATTCTGATATTTTTCAGATTTCTGCTCAAAATAGAGATTGTGGGTACTCGTTAGAAGCGCCTCGCTGAGGCAGTTCTAACGAGTACCCATAATCTTTTATTTGAGCGCAAATAAGTAAAATAATGTATGCCCTGTAAACCCCAGTGTTACTGTATAAAAGTGGGGTTTAAAGGGGTCAAAATTGTATAGGCCTGTTTTCTTGACGTCAAGTCTCCCAAGAAAGTGAAGCTAGGCTAGGCTTGAATTCTTAATAGAAACCCGTGGTTCTCTATTCTATGTTGAAATTTTACGTCACCGTCATCATTACTGGGGTCATGTTGGAGACGTTGCTTCCGATTATATAGGACATTTAACCGACATCCAGATGAAGTGATATCTCAAGCCGTACCGCTAGGCTTGAAAGAGCGGCCCTACTCGCACCACTTTGACTGGGCAGGCTTAGACCTAAGCGGTATACCAGCACTCAAGTTAGGTATAGGTTTTAGCTCTGCGCGGAAGTACACTGCAGAGGATTCTAATTCTCAAAGCCCAAATGGGCGGAGGCGCCCATAGTTCTGAGCCATAAGGCAAATCACTATGGATGCCGGCTAACATAGGCACAATGCTCAAGGCGGGGTAAACCAAGGCCTGTCTGTGGACAGGACAGCTCGCCTGTGCTCAAGTCGCAACCTTGCTCCATAACCGTATTTACGCTCTTTCAAGATTATTTCACTTAAATCGAGCCAATCGTTAATCGGAGATAGGCGAAAACCGGAGTACCCGAAGAAAAACCACCTGACCTTCCGTTGCAGAACTTTGTGTCTCACATGTGACCTGAGCCAGGCTCGAACCACAGCGGTGAGAGACCCTAAAGATTGAGATTCAGCGCTCTTATCCACAAGGCCACGGAGGCACATGTTTTCACGTCCAAGCGAGTCTTGTACAAAGCAAAGGTTTGACGAATATTTTTATCAACTCAATTCGGCTTATTTTGCGTTAAACTTGTAATGCCTTTTAGGGGTCAGTGCCATAGCTCTAGTTTTATTTTCGAATGTGAGCTTAGTAGGTTAATAGCTTGGCTCAAACCAACTGATGTTTTTTCACAAAGCTAAACCGTGTCTACGAGTATATGGGGTCAGCATTGTCTCAAATAATTTTGTTAAAATACAATTTTCCCTGGTTCCATGAAATGAAAATACAGTAAACACACAGGGAAGACTCAGATCTGACTGCGCGGGTGCATAGGCTGATTTCAGTTATCGCTGGACGCGCATTCTCAAAGACTCATTTCACTTGGCCCAGCGCAAGTGATATTTGAGCCGAGGCACGGCATTTCCTACAATTTACATGTGCACCCAGCGAAGAATCAGATCAATATGGTCTGCCCAGACACTTCTCTTGCTGCACAAAAGAGCATTCCTAATAGAGCACAACGAAGACTCTGATGCGCGGATGCGCAGGCTGATCTGAGTCTTCGCTGGATGCACATGTAAACTGTAGGAAATGCTGTGTTCCGGCTTATTTACGTTTTGTTTGCTCTGTCATCTGAATTATCTGATGCTTGTTTTGACAGAAACACAGAACAATAGTTAGAATTTCGATTCCTGTCAATGCCGCGCTTCTTGGTATAAGACGCTAATTACGTCTTGGCGTCAGCCAGATGTTAATATTTCGTTTTTCTTGTCATTAGCGCCTATGATCATAATTTTTCGTCAGTTGCAATGAGGTTTTCTGCAACTGAGTGATGAATTAGTCAAGTCGGAATGAACTTTTTGTGACTTTGTTTGACTCAGGAAAGAACACTCTTAAAATGAATGTGAAGGTAAATACATACAATATCACACATCCCGTGCCAGGTTCATAATCATCCATTAAAGTGTGTGTGTGTGTGTGTGTGTGTGTGGGGGGGGGGGGTCCAAATATTGCTTTGAGCTCGGCTCACGCACAGAATGTATATTACCTGGGGCATGGACTATGTTGTTTTTGGACCTTTTCCTCGAAACCAGTATAAAGTATAATGTCGTGTCCCAACAGAAAATGGGGATTAATTTAAGTTAACGTTTCAAAATTAAATATATTTTGATGCTTCTGACATGTTTTGTCATCAAGCACTATTTTAGTCATTTTTTATGACGTTTTATATCACTGCATTCGTTTATGCATTTTTGTGAATGGAGAATGGATATTCCAACTTTTGTTTAGTGCCTTCCCAACTTATCCGTTGCATTTTTGTTCTGGTAGGATTTGTCAACCAATAATTTCATTATAAATTTAGGCTTCATATATATTGTGATTATTTTCACACAGTTTCATGAACGGTTTTTTATCGGTAACATATCATTTCTAGCTGTTGAATATAAAAATTTAGGTTTGAATAAATCGAACAGTGCAATGACTTAAGGGGAAACCGTGATTAGGTTAACTACCATGCATGCAGTCTGTCGTATAACATTTATGTTGTACACTATCTTTTCATATCGAATAATGATTTTACCAAATTTGGTGCTGAAGTCATTGCATTTATATATTTTTCGTTGAGGCGGTTCTAATAAATGCCTTGTGGCTACGCGTTAGGACTGCCTCATTGAGGCCATTCAATCAAGTACCAACACTCTATAGTATATTGTGGGGGTTCGTTGTATGTTAAGATAGCAATACATACATGCTAAGACGAGGTATGACAACAATAAACCACAAAGCCTTGATACGGTAGGTTAAACAATGCTGTGACGGCCCCGCAAATCGGGGCTTCAAGAAATAGATAGGCTGCATGATGCTTCCACGCAGAGCTGAAACTGGCCGCACACAAATACTGGTAAACCGCTTAGAGTATCTAAGCCTGCCTAGGCAAAGAGGTGGGAGGCGGACCGTCCATGCGTATAAACCCTATTGGTTTCATTGGTTGACAGGGCTTCAGATGTCATTTCATCTCACTGTCCGGTAAAAGTCCCACAAAATTGGAAGCTACGTCTCCAAAATGACCTATATGGTGTTGATTGGGACGTTAAACCTCAAATCAAACAAACAAAACAATGCTCTGCATTACGAACACACGCCTATTCATATACATTACAGAGTTCACCGCCGAAAAAAAACCCCGACAAATTTCAGATGAAATATTTTTATATTTTTCTTATTTCCGCTCAAAATAGATTGAGGGTACACGTTAGAACCGCCTCATCGAGACGGTTCAAACGGGTACCAACAATCTATATTTAAGAGCAGAAATAAGGAAAATAATGTTTACCCTTGTAAACCCCAGTTTTACTTTATAAAAGTGGGTTTCAAGTGGTAGAATTATATAAGCGTGTTTTCGTGATGGGGGCTGAAATAGATTTAGACGTGACCACAATCATCGTCCTTGGTTCTATCGAAACAATTCCTTCAGTTCTAACTCAGCGCCCGGCCCCCGCCCACCGGGGTTTCAAGAAATATATGGGCTGCATGATGCTTTCACGCAGAGCTGAAACCGACCCGCACACGAGAACTGGTAAACCGCTTAGAGGAGCTAAGCCTGCCCAGGGAAAGCGGAAAAACCCTTTGCTGACAAACCCTATTGATATGTCATTTCATCTCGATGTCGGGTAAAAGTCCCACAAAAACTGGAAGCAATGTCTCCAAAATGACCTTTACAGTGTTGAAGGGGACGTAACACCTCAAATCAAACAAACAAACCATATTTTCTGATTGCTGCACCAAGAAATAGGTGGCGGGTACTCGTTAGAACCGCCTCAATGAGGCGATTCTAACGAGCACCTACAACCTATATTTGCTGTATAAATAAGAACAAAATCCCAGATTTTCATCAGAAAAAATAGCCCTTTTGGAGATGTGAAAAATGCCCTATGTCGCACGGGTGTGTTATATTAATGGTTCTGTCGAAATAATTCGTTCAGTTCTAACTCAGCGCCACAACTCCGAGAACATAATGATACATCACGAAAACACGCCTATATATAATTTTGACCCACTCGAACCCCACTTTTATATAGTAAAACTGGGGTTTTCAGGGGTAAACCTTATTTTTCTTATTTCTGCTCTGAAATATAGATTGTGGGTACTCGTTAGAACCGCCTCGATGAGGCGGTTCTAACGAGTACCGACAATCTATATTTTGAGCAGAAATAAGAAAAATATCGTTATTTTTCGTCTTAAAATCTTCATTTTTTCGGCGATAAAGGTGGCAATGTGTTTGTATAGGCGTGTTTTCGTAATAACTAATCCGCGCAACCGAGTACATTCATTCCTATCGCCAAAACGGTTAATGTTCTGGCGAAAATTTGTGATAAGAGTGCTGCGAAAAAAAAAAAAAAAAAAACCGCAACAACAACAACAAAAAACTGACAGTTATCGCCAGCCTTTCAGCATCGTCAATTTATAAGAGTGGCCTCATGGGTAAGATTATTCTTACTCGCTCGGGTCACGTGTTTTTTCTCCGGGTACTCCGGTTTTCGCCCACCTCGAAATCCTGGATAAATAATCTGGAAAGTGCCGTAAAAACTCCTTTCAAAATATCCTATCTCTAACATATCTAAGGTATCAATTATGAAAGCATTCGCTTTACGATGTTTACGATGTTTTACGATGCTCTTATGTTATTATTGAAATATCAAATTTTCTGAAAAAATATATAAACAGATGAATTAGAAATTCCAAATGGGCCCTTTTAATGATCAACTGCTTCTAAACAACATCACATTAATTTCATAACAGCATCGTAAACAATTGTACCCGGGGACTGGGACGAGGACCCTGCTTTCGTAGTCCCCACGGACCGGATGCAGGCTGGAAACAGACAGGTGGGTGCATTGGCAACTGAGAGCAGTTGCTGGCAACAAAGGGCTGTTGCAATGGCTAAGCAGACTGGTATTAGCCATAAGACCCAACAGACACTCAGCGTTAAAATGACGTCCTATCAACATCGATGCGATGAGATGAAATCACTTCGACGTTGATACGTCATTTCAACGTTGTGTGCCCGCTAGGGACAGACAAATTCCTTGATGGTGTTCCGTTTTCCAATTCTGACCTCAGAACCCTGACGTGAAGTAAGACCGTCATCAGTAAAGAGAACCCATTTGTAACTATGACACAGGAATTACTGCATTACCTCAAGTAGAACCTCACTGCGAGCTTCGGCGAAAAAGGTAATTAGGAAGTCGCATGCAAGGAAGTGCCCAGCCTCTTTGCAGACATGCACATCTGCAGAAAGCCAGAATGCCTCTGGCTGGTAAGGAGACCAAAATAGTCGGGACCCACCGGAGTTCAGTTATTGGTTTTCTTTTGTTTCCAGCATTTGTTATTTCATGCTGTGAGGGTGAGGATTGTGGCTATGTAAAATAAATTGAATAAATATATAAAAAAATTACTGACCGTAGCAAGGTGGTTATGCTTTTGTGTTTTTTTATTTTTATAGTTCGTCTTTGCATGATTGTATTGCTAATAAATACTTAGTCAAAAAAGTAACTATACAAACTTTCGGGTGAAACTCACTAGATATCTGGCAGCTTTTGAGCTAAATTTGGCTGCAGACATTTAAATCGGACGTTTAGCTAGAGAATGCTCAAACTTGCATTTGTCTATACCTTTCTGCTCCGGAGTTGTCTTCAAATATGTGCCTAGAAAGATTTTGGTAGAAAATAGACATTGCGCATGCGCAGAAAGTTATTTTTTAACTAAGATGGAAGACAATATTCTCTGAACATCGGATAACACTTTACTTTTACAATATCTCATGATCTCGCATTATAAGCGAGGTTTTAATTTGTGAAATTCTCAAATTATCTCCCTTGCAATTAAAAATATAGCAATTTTCGAACTGCTGTAATTTAATTTTTATTCCTGTCAATCAATTTTTGTCATTTTTTTAAAAAAACGCTTTGTGTCCACCATTGCTGTTCATCATGATGGTAAAAAATACAGAAAATTCATGTAACTTGTAGCACTATCGATTGCGATTTTCTATGGAGTTCCCATTGAAAGCAGCATTTGCACACTTCTAAGAATTGGAGGTCAATATGTGATAGCCTGTTTCTCTTAGCTGATGCAACTAAAGTTCCAAATCTTTTGTGAAAAGACGCAAATGGTATCTAAAGAAATGTCACAAGTATCAAATTTTAGAAATGTAGGGTACAGGGAAATTTTGTGATGTTAAATCAGAGCATGTTTTAATGATTTTCTCTGTGAAAATGACACAGTGACCCCTTGGGTGTTTAAAGCAATAGTCAACGATGATGCGTTTTCGAAAACAAAAACGAATGTTGCTTTTGCACGGTAAAATGAGTCTTCTTATCAAAAAATAACAAACTTTGTGTAGTTTTTATCTGTAGTAGCTATAGTAACAGAAACAATTTTAGGTATAGGAACTTTTTTGACTGAGTATATTTTAATTTTGGATAGCCGTTTGGCCATTTGTGGTAAAGTAACTGTCCTTTTGGCGTTTTGCTTGTGGCGTTTTCATTATGGTGAAGTTATGTTATGTTTCTATTTCTTTTCCTTTGGTGTCTTTGATGGAGATGTGAGGTGAGTGAGTGGCTTGAGTTTTACGTCTCACCAACAGCTAAGTTCATATGTTTTTGTTTGATTTGAGGTTTCACGTCTCCGTCAGCACTGTAAAGGTCATTTTGGAGACGTTTCTTCCAATTTTGTGGGACTTTTACCCGACATTGAGATGAAATGACATCTCAAGCCCTGTCGCCCAATGACACCAATAGGGTTTATTAGCATGGACAGTCCACCTCGCACCGCGGTTCCTGGACAGGCTTAGATCCTCTAAGCGGTTTACCAGTACTAGTGTGAATTCCGGATTCAGCTCTGCGTGGAAGCATCATGCAGCCCATATATTTCTTCAAGCCCCTATGGGCGGGGGCCAAAGGTAATATGGAGACGGAACCTCGGATTTAAGACTCGCCCGAAAGTTTGGAGAAGCCCGGCGGAAGGGTGAGGTAATTGTTTAGATTCTTGATCACTGCCTTCACTTCCATATGGCTACAAAACAACTAAGTATTGTTAAACAAGAAATCCGCATATGGCTATGTTATGCCTTATGGACTTGAACATTATGCCGAGGAGATGTCCATTACGATAACACACCCGTGCACATTTTTTTCACATCTCCAAAACGGCTACTTTTCTGATGAAAATACGTGATATTTTTCTTATCTACACTGCTAGCATAGGTTGTGTGTGCTCGTTTACTAAGGCGGTTCTAACGAGTACCCACAACCTATGTCTAGGAGCAGAAATAAGAAAAATATTGCATTACGGAAACACACCTATACAAATACATTGTAAGTTTTTCCGCCAGAAAAAAATAAGATAATAAAATGTGTTATTTTTTCTTATTTCTGCTCAAACTATAGATTGTTGTTACTCGTTAGAACCGCCTCATCGAGGCGGTTCTAACGAGTACCCACAATCTATATTTTAGAACAGAAGTAAGAAAAATAGCGTTTACCCCTGTAAACCCCAGTTTTACTATATTAAAGTGGGGTTCAATGGGGTCAAAATTATATAGTCGTGTTTTCATGATGAATATTGACCGCTTGATGGACGAACGGAGGGAAACTGGACTCCTACACAGCGCAAACAAAAGAAAATACAAATACAAGCAGATACAAACAAAATACAAGCAAAATACAAAGAAACAAAATACAAAGCAACAAAATACAAAGAGCCTGAAATGCAAAGATGAATTCAGCAATAATAGCAGCTTGTGAAATTAAATATTTGTTAGAACAAGAACTCCTAGTACAAAAACAAGCATATAATATTGACCCTTTGAAACTCCACTTTTATATAAGCCAGGGCATGACAAAACCTACAATAAGACGTGCGCCCGACGAAGACTCAGATCAGCCTGCGCATCCATATAGTCTAACCAGAGACCTCTTGTTTCATGGAGGAGCATTGGGCCCTTACTTATCCTTAGAGCGCACAACGAAGACTCTGATCAGACTGCGCGGATGCGCAGGCTGATCTGAGTCTTCGTTGGGCGCACATGTCTTATTGTAGGTTTTGTCATGCGCTGGCATATATAGTAAAACTGGGGTTTACAGCGGTATATATGTTTCTCTTATTTCTGCTAAAAACAGATAGTGGGTACTCGTTAACACTTTAAACGAGTACCTACATGTTTATATTTTGCAGAAATACAAAATTATCTCAATTTTTTTTTATAATTTTTTGGCGGTAGATTTTTTTTACTATGTTACTACGTTTGGATAGGCGTGTTTGGGTAATGCACCGAAAGCTATCCCCTGCCTATATGGACTTGGATTGTTGTCGTAAATGCTTTTTGTTGTTGTTGTTGTTGTTGTTTTTTGGTTGAACGGCCCAGTCAACACTATTTAGGTCATGAGGAGCCGGTCAGTTTACCTATTCACGCTTTCCTGGCAACTGTCATTCTTGTATCAGCGGAAGGGAGAGAATGACCGTAGGAAAGATTTCATGATCAATCTCCACGAAAGAATGTTGCCGACCCCGGCAGGTATCGAACCCGTGTCCTTCTGATCACCAGTCAGGCGCGCATCCAATGGAGCTACAGAGGTCGGCTACTGATTGTTAATGAACGAAAGAAAGCTGGCAAACCTATAACGAAAACACGCCTATTCAAATATTTTGGAATTTATGCCACCAAAAATGAAATTTGTCCTATAAAAATTCCAATAATTTTTACGAGTATATCTGCTCTAAACATAGTCTGGACTCGTTGGATCCGCCTCAGCGAGGCGGTTCTTACGAGTAACTACAGTCTATGCTTTTGAGCAGAAATAAAAATAATGAATGCCCCTGTAAACCCAAGTTTTATTATATAAAAGTTGGTTTTTAATGGGTCAAAATTATATAGGCGTGTTTTCGTGATGGATTAAAGAAGAAGCAAAATTTAAGCAAAAGTAAAATATAAAGAGCCTGAAATACAAAGTTGAACTAAGAAAACGCAATAACCCGTAAAACAAAGCATTAATTAAGAACAAGAATTCCAGCGAAGTATATGTCTCGCTTGTATGCACTTCAACATTTGGATGGACACTAAGGTTGTTGCTAAGGTAAGGGCTAGACGAACAAAAATATGCATCACGAAAACATGCCTGTATAATCTTGAACCCTTAAATTCCACTTTTATATAGTAAAACTGGGGTTTGCAGGGGTATACATTGTTTTCCTTATTCTTGCTCTAAGACATAGGTTGTGGGTACTCGTTAGAACCGCCTCGACGAGGCGGTTCTAACGAGTGCCTACAATCTATGTTTTCAGCAAAAATAATAAAAATATCTGAAATTTTTACCAGAAATTTTTCATTTTTTTCATGGGCGTGTTTTCGTAATGGGATGAACAAATGGATGGAAAGCTGGACTCCGACATGCAATAGATATATGAATGATAAACAAATACATATAAATGACATGCAATAAATACATATAAATGATATGATAAAAGTTTTCATTTTAATTACCGGCAAATTAAACAGATGCATAAACACATGTGTACATTAAGAAGAAAAAACCAAAATGAAGCGACTTTTGGATATTACTAAAACAAGGCACACAAAATAAGGCCAATTTAACCCCGACTGATGAAAAAGAAAACGCAATGAAGACCCTGTCATAAACAAACACCCGAAATATCAAACAAGAAAGACAATCCCGATACACACACATCTACTAAAGAAAAACCAACCTTTCAAAGACCAGCTCAAGCAACAAACCACTTAAAACATGCCGGATAAACCAGCAAACAAAACACCAAATAACCAACGGAAAAGTCCAACCAAAGAAACCTCCACTCTAAATATCAAAAACAAACAAACTTAATAAAAAGCCACTGAAGCAATCCAAATTTAAAAAGCCATTTAAACAAAGAGTATCACCTTAATACACAAACAAAAGCCTAATACGATCGTGTTATTCAAGAAAGACGCCCCCCCCCCCCCCCCCCCCCACACACACACACCAAACACACCACCACCACCACCACCACCCATCCCAAAAAGAAAAGAAAAAGGACAGACGACTTAAGAAAGACCAAGTCAATAATGACAAAAGAGACAAAGCTCGCCAATTGGGGAAATAAGTGGGATTACGAGCTTGTACCTCATAGATATTGCAACGAAATTGCATTCAGATATTCCGTATTATCTAGTTATGGCGCACACAAGGGTAGTCTGAAAAAAAAAATCAGAGGGAGTAAGAAACAGTGAGCAGTCATTTCTGTACATTTTTTTTTCTTTTCGGTTTAACGGCCCTTTCAAGATTATTTCACTCATATCGAGCCGATCGTTAATCAGGTGGGCGAAAACCGGAGTACCCGGAGAAAAACCACTTGACCTTCCGTTGCAGAACTTGGCGTCTCACATGTGACCCGAGCGAGGCTCGAACCCACAGCGGTGAGAGACCTAATGTTTAAGAGTCGGCGCTCTTATCCACTAGGCCACGAAGGCCCGTTCATTTCTGTACATGACACGCAGTCTTGACCCCATACACATCACTTTCAAGTTTGGTCAGAATATTCCGGACGGACGATCGGGAAACGCACTATTATAAAAATATAACGGGCGTATAAAACGTAGTCACTCCACAGTTTACCTTTTTTATTTGGCCCTTACTCCGAAAGGTAAGCATGTTATAGAACATAATTACCCAATGGGCAAGACCAGGCCATCTGTCCAACGATAAAGCTCTGGAGCAGTAGTCTATCTTAAGAAATCGGAGCAAGACCAGCAGAACAGTGACAATAATGAGACAGGCAGATCTGAACTCTATAAGTATTCGGGATAGCTAACATGCGTCACATATTTTGAATAGCTGAAATATATTTTCTTGAAGGGCCATGACACTTCATCAGACATGACCTATCAGCTTATGTATATGACACAGCCATCTGTGCTCAGCGCCCCATGCCACTGAAGACTTTTCAACAAACTATAGGAACTCTAGCATGTGTACAGCAGAAATAAATATTCTTGTAGAACATAGCACTCAGCAGTACTGCAGCCAAAAAAAAAAATAATAATATAAGATAATAAAAAAAAAAGAAAAACAAAATCCTTCCCTCCGTACGAAGCGCCCTACACCGCACTACGGCACACGTTGTACAACACGACACCACCCACCCTGGAATAAGTTGTACTGGTTGCATGACAGCCTGATCCAGCCAAACTGCATAGCAAAAGAAGGCTAGCTTTTATACAGGGGTAATTCATATTCTTGAAAGGTTATAAAATCAGACATAGCCCACAAGCATATGTACAGGACTGCAGCCAAAAAATCCTACCTTACGTACGCGCCCCATAACCTTGGAGCCTTCGTCAACCAAAACTTTGGAATGGGAGCCTTTGCACTGGTAAATTTATATCTACGAAATGCCATAGCATTCAACAGATGACACCTACGACTTTATATACGATACCGCAGCACCAAAAAAAAAAAAAAAAAAAAAACTCAACCCTTCATGCGCAGTATTCCGCACCAAGACAAGGTGCACGTTGAAGAATGCAAACTATCCACCAGGATACAGGTTGAACTGAATCTGCAGTAACAAGCCATGTCCCACCTCACCTCTCCTGACAAACTGGAAACCTCCAACATAACATAGCAAGGTAAGCATTCGTACATGGGAAACAATTCTTGAAGCACACAAAAATAAAACAAAGTCCATCCGTCCATGTACAGCGCCCCGCTTCTTGGGATCCTTCTTCAACATAATATAGGAAGCCTTGTTTTTAGTATATGCGAAATTTATATTCCTGTAGGGCCTTGGCACATTAGGGAAATTGGAACACCTGGAAGATTTTTCTCCCTTTTTCATCGGGAATTCCTGTTCGCTTTTCTATATGCCACTGAGGAGCAAATTATTTCCTTTGAGAGTTGACACATATTGCCATGGGAGACAAAGCACTTTTGCAGGAGTTGCCTCCCCTGAAGGTATTTCCATTTTCTTAAATCTGGCGTAACCTCTCTGCATATGTATAGATTGCAGCACCTAAGAAAAAACATCCAGCCTTGGAAGCGTCCTCCAACATACCAGGGAAGGTCTAGCCTTTGTACAGGGGGAAATGTATATTCTTGAAGGGCCAGAACTGAAATCAGATGTGACCTACCAGCATATGTATAGGGCTGCAACACCTTAAAGCATCCATCCGTGCGCAGCGTCCCGTGCCAAAAGAACATTCTTCAACATACTATGGGAAGTCTTTGTTCAGAGGAAATTTACATGCTTGAAGTGCCTTAGCACTTCAAATCAGGGGTAACCTACTAACCAATGTACCGCAACACAAGAAAAATAAAAGAAAACACGCATCCGGCCGCGTATCGCACCATTGGAGCCTTTTTTTTTCAAGATAACATAGGCAGGCTAGCCTTTACATGGGTGGGGAATCTATTTCTAGAAGAGCCATAACTTTAAAATTTGACACAACCTACGAGCATATGTACGAAATACATACAATTATTAAAGTGCTGCAGCACAAAAAATCTATCCATCCGAACGCAGTGCCCCGTGCCACGGAAGCCTTCTTCAACATATCATAGGAAGCCAATCATTTGTATGGGGGACATTTTATATTCTTGAAGGGCCATGATACCCAAATCAGACACATCAGCAAATGAATAGGGCTGCACCAAAAACAAAATACGTACGCAGGACCCTATGCAATGAGAGCCTTCTTCAACATACCATGACATGTCTAGACTTTGTTGATGGGGATTTATATTCGAAGGACCAAAGCACTCAAATCAGACGTATCCTACCAACTTATATACAGTCCTTAAGCACAAAAACAAAAAGAAAATATACCCTCCATGCGCAGAGCACCTGGCCATGACCCACACTGCACCATGTGACACCACCGGTTGTATCGGTTCCGCTTGGCTCCCGTCTAGAAGCAAGCCAGGTCCAACCTGACCTGACAAGCTGGAAACATAACTTGCAACGGTGGCCTTGGTATTCTAATATTTTTTATCTTCCAGCACGTGTATTACTGCAGCATATACAAGAAAAACAAAACTCACCCTTCCGTGGGTAGCGCCCCGCGTCATGGGAGACGATTCTTCAACATAAGAAGGCTAGCCTTTGTTTAGGGGAAATATATATTTTAAGGGCCATGAATCTCAAATCAGCACAAGAAAAACACCCATCCTTGGGCAGTTATCCGCGCCATTGGAGGATTCTTCAAGATACCATGATTGTAAATTTAGCTTTTGTGTATCCGCAGGGCCATCGCACTCAAATCAATTGTAACCTACCAGCTAATGTGCAGTACTGTTTGTTTGTTTGATCGGAGGTTTAACGTACGCGTCAACACTGTAAAGCCCATTTTGGAGACGTTGCTTCCAATTTTATGGGTCTTTTACCCAACTTGTTATAAAATGACATCTCAAGCCCTGCCGCCCAATCAAACCAATAGGGTTTATTAGCATGGGCGGGCCGACTCGGACCGCTATGCTTGGGCAGGCTTAGATAATGTGCAGTACTGCAACATGAAAAAAAAGAAGTCCGTGCGCAGCGCCCCGTGTCATGAAAGAATTCTTCAAAATGACAGGAATGCTTGCCTTTGTATAATTTATATTCTTGAAGGGTCTTGACACTCAAATCAGACATATCATACCAGAATATGTAGCATATATCCAGGGCTGCAGCACAAGAAAACATCCATCCTTTTACAGTGACCCGTGCCATCGGAGGCTTCTTTAAGATACCATGGGAAGTCTAGACTTTGTGCAGGGGAAATTTATATACTTGAATGGCGATAGCATTCATATATCAACTACCAGCTAAAGTACAGTACTGCAGCACAAAAATAAAAGCAGAAGCAAAAATACACCCTACCTTGTACATCGTGACATCACCCTACATGATACACATTGTACTCGTTCCGCACATAAAAAAACATCCTTCCGTTTGCAGCATCCTGCGCGATTCGGTGAATGAGTCAACATAACATTGGAAGGCTAGGCTTTAGATAGGGAGATATATATTCTTGAAGGGCCATGACACTAAAATCATTCATAACCTACCAGAATATTACAACGCTGCAGTACAATAATAGCAACCAACCGTGCGCTGCGACCCGCGCCATGAATACCTTCTTCAAAATACCAATGGGAGTCTGTGGAGTTTGTGCAGGAAACATTTACATTCTTGGAGGGCATAGAACTGAAATCATGTAGCCTTCTAGCTAACATACAGTGCTGCAGCACAATAAAATAAAGGTCGAGATTTGGTGCAGGGGAAATTAATAGTCTTAAGTGCATAGGACTGAAATCATGTAGCCTTCTATCTAACATATAGTACTGCAGCACAATAAAATAAAGAGAATAAAACAAACCAGGCCCCACAGGACTTGATGTGATAAGCTGGACACCGTCAACATAACATAGCAAGGCTATCCTTTGCATATGGGAAATTTATAAATCAGACATATCATACCAGTTTATCTGCAGTACTATAAGTCTCAAAAAAAGAAGAAAAAAAAACTAATCCATCCGCGCGGAGCACCCTATACCTTAGAAAAGTTCTTCGGCATAATATGGGAAGGCTAGCCATTGTATAAAATACATTTATATTCTTGAAGGGCCATAACACACAAATAAGACATAACCTACCAGCATGTGTGTGTGTACAGGGCTGCTGCACAAAAAGCATCCGTTTCTTCTTCAACATACCATGAGAAGTCCAGCATTTGTGCAGGGAAAAATTATATTCTTGAAAGACCTTAGTACTCAAATTAGTTACAACCTACCCCCACCTCCACCCCCAATGTGCAGTACGGCAACACAAACAACAACAAAATCCCCGACCGGGCGCAACGTCCCGCGCAATGGGAGAATACTGCAACCTTACATTGAAAGGGTAGCCTTTGTGTTGGGATAATATATTCTCGAAGGTCCATGGCACTCAAAATAGACATAACCTATCAACATTATGTACAGGGCTGCAGATCACCAAGAATCATCTTATCGCAGCGACACGTGACAGTGTAGCCTTCTTCAACATAGCATTGGACGGCTAGCCCCTGGGTATGGGAAATGCATATTCACGTTAGGTCATAGCTCTCAAATCAGGTGTAGCCTTTCAGCTAATGTACAGTACTGCACCCCAACCCCCACACACACACACAAAAAACAACACACAAAACATTCCACCGTCTACATCACCCCGCAGCGAGTCTTCGCCTCTTCGCATACGTGTTGTAGAATGCGACTCCATACACCAGGATACAGAGAAAGAAAAAACAAACAAAGTCCATCCGTCCATGTGCAGCGCCCCGCGCCTTGGGAGCCTTCTGCAACAAAATATAGGAAGCCTTGTTTTTAGTATATGCGAAATTCTTTCCTTAAAGAGTTGACCCATACTGCCATGGGAGACATTGCACTTTAGCAGGAGTTGCCTCCTCTGAAAGTTTTCTCATTTCCTTAAACCTGGCATAACCTACCCGCATAATTATACAGTGCAACACCTAAGCCTTTTTCAAGATGACATAGGCAGGCCAACCTTTGCAGCTTCTTCAACATACCATGGAATGTCTAGACTTCGTTGAGGGGGGGGGGGGTTATATTTTTGAAGAACCAACGCGTTCAAATCAGACGTAATCGACCTATCTATATACAGTCCTTAAGCATAAAAAATAAATGTAAATCCAATCTCCGTGCGCAGTGCCGCACACCTAGCCCTGGCCAAAGCTGTGCAGAGGAAATCAATATTTTTGAAGGGCATAGAACTGAAATAATGTAGTCGTCTAGCTAACATACAGTACTGCAGTACAATGAAATAAAGTTTGACACTTTTTGCAGGGGAAATTCATGTTCTTGGAGGGCGTTGAACTGAAATTGTGTAGCCTTCTAGCTAACATACAGTACTGCAGCACAATAAAATTATGGTCGACACTTGATGTAGGGGAAATCAATATTCATATACAGTACTGCAGCACAGTAAAATATAGGTCGACATTTTGTGCAGGGGAAAATGATATTCTTGAAGGACATAGAATTGAAATCATGTAGCCTTCTAGCTAACAACCAATACTGCAGCAAAATAAAATAAAGAGCGACACTTTGTGCAGGGGATATTAAAATTCTTGAAGGCCATAAAACTGAAATCATGTAGCCTTCTGGCCAACATACAGCACTGCAGCACAACAAATCAAGGTCGATATTTGTGCAGGGAAATTAATAATCTTGAGGGGCATGTAACTGAAATTTTGTATCCGGTTAGCTAACACACAATACTGAGCGCAATAAACTAAAGGTGGACATTTTGTGCCGGGGACAGAACTAAATTTGTGTAGCCTACTAGCTAACATGCAGTACTGTAGCACACTTTGTGTAGGGTAATTAATATTCTTGAAGGGCGTAGAACTGTATTTAGGTAGCCTTCTAGCTAACATACAGCACTGCAGCACCATAAAATAAAGGTCAACACTTTATGCAGAGGAAATGAATATTCTTGAAGGGCAAAGAACTGAAATCAAGTAGCCTTCTAGCTAAAATAAATTGCTGCAGCACAATAAAATAAAGGTTGACACTTGGTGTAGGGGTAATTGATATTCTTGAAGGGTATAGAACTGAACTCATGTAGCCTTCTGGCTAACATACAGCACTGCAGCACAATAAAATAAAGGTCGAATTTGCAGGGGGTAATTACTATTCTTGAAGGGCACAGATCTGAAATCATGTAGCTTTCTAACTAACATAAAGCACTGCAGCACAATAAAATGAAGATAGAGACTTCGTGAGGGGAACTGAATATTCTTGAAGGGCTTAGAACTGAAATCATGTAGCCTTCTAGCTAACATACAGTTCTACAGCACACAAAAATGTCGACACTTTGTGCAGGGCAAATGAATATTCTTGAAGGGCATAGAATTGAAATCGTGTAGTCTTCTGTCTAACATACAGTACTGCAGCACAACAATTAAATCAATATTTTCGAAGGGCATAGAAATGAAATCATGTAGCCTTATAATTAACATAAAGTATTGCAGCCCAAAAAATAAAGGTCGACAGTACTGCAGCACAAAAAATAAAGGTCGACACCTTGTTCAGGGGAAATCAATATTTTTGAAGGACATAGAACAGAAATCATGTGGCCTTCTAGCTAACATACATTACTGCAACACAACAAAATTAAGGTTGACACTTTGTACAGGGGAAATTAATATTCTTGAAGTGCATAGAACTGAAATCATGAAGCCTTCTGGCAAACATGCAGCACTGCAGCACAATAAAATCAAGGTCGACACTTTGTGCAGGGAAATTAATACTCTTGAGGGGCATATAACTGAAATCCTGTAGCCGCCCAGCTATGTAGTATTGCAGCGCAATAAAATAAAGGTCGACACTTTGTGCAGGGGATATTAATTTTCTTGAAGGGCATAGAACTGAAACCATGTAGCCTTTTAGCTAACATACAGGACCGCTGCACCATAAAATATAAAAAACTATTTTGCAGGGGAAATAAATATTCTTGTAGAGCATACAACTAAAATCATGTAGCCTTCTAGCTTACATGCTGTACTGCTGCACAATAAGATAAAGGTCGAAACTTTGTGCATGGGAAAATAAAATTCTTGAACGGCATAGAACTGAAATTACGTAGCCATTGTAGCTCACATTCAGTACTGCAGCACAATAAAATAAAGGTCGACACTTTGTTCATTGGAAATTAATATTCTTGAAGGGCATAGAACTGAAAACATGTAGCCTTCTAGCTTATAAACAGTAGTACAGCACAATCGAAAATAAATGTCGAGACTTCGTGCAGGGGAAATTAGTATTATTGATGGGCACAGAACTAAAATCATGTCGCCTAATAGCCAACATACAGTACTGAAGCACAATAAAATAAAGGTCGACACTTTGTGCAGGGGAAATTAATATTCTTGAAGGGCGTAGAACTGAAACCATGCAGCAGTCTAGCTAACTTACAGTACTGCAGCACAATAAAATAAAGGTCGTACTTTGTACAGGAACATTAATATTCTTGGAGAGCATAGAACTGAAATCACATTACGAAAACACGCCTATACAAATACATTATAAATTTTATCGTCGTAAAATGAACATTTTCAGATGAAAAATTTCGATAATTTTTATATATATGCTCTAAACATAGATTTTGGATACTCGTTAGAACCGCCTCGACGGGGCGGATCTAACGAGTACCCACAATCTATGTTTTGAGCAGAAATAAGGAAAATAATGTATACCACTGCAAACCCCTGTTTTACTATATAAAAGTGAGGTTCGAGGGGGGTCAAAATCATATAAGCGTGTTTTCATGATGATGTAGCTTTCTAGCTAACATACAGTATTGAAACACAATAAACTAAAATGCGTCCATAGGACACGGATGCCCAGTCTGAAAATATGTCTATGTTCGTAATCATCCATAGAAAGTTTTGGACCCTTTTTTCACGTGTGACCTCTAAGTATGACCTTGACCTTGGAGGTACGGATCTGGGTTTGCACGTGACACATCGCCTTATGATGGTTTACATTTCTTCAACGTTATTTCAAAATCCATCCAGAAATAAGTAAGTAATTGACTGCGTTTAAGTTTCGGACCCTTTTTTGACATTTGACCTCTAAGTATGACCTTGACCCTGGAGGTACGGACATGGGTTTTGCACATGACACATCGTCTCATGATGGTTAACATTTCTACAAAGTAATTTCAAAATCCATCCAGAAATAAGAAAGTTATTGACAGCGTTTAAGTGTCGGACCCTTTTTTGACCTTTGATCTCTAAGTATGACCTTGACCTTGGAGGTACGGACCTGGGTTTTGCACGTGACACGCCGTCTCATGATGGTTAACATTTCTGCCGAGTAATTTTAAAATCCATCAAGAAATAAGGAAGTTATTTACTGCGTTTAAGTTTCGGACGCACGGACGGACGGACAGGGGCAACGCTATATGCCCTTTCCACCATTCTTCAAATGACGGGGGCATAAAAAACGGTCGACACCTTGTGCAGGAGGAAATAATAATAAGGGCATAGCACTGAAATCATGTAGCCATCTAGCTAACGTACATTACTCCAGCACAATAACAATAAAGGTCGACATTTTGTACAGGGGAAATAAACATTCTTTAAGGGTACAGAACGGAAATCCTGTAGCCTTCTAGCTAATTTACAGTACTGCAGCACAATAAAATTAAGGTCGACACTTTTGGTAAGGGAAATTAATATGCTTGAAGGGCATAGAACTGAAATTATGACGCCTCTTAGCTAACACAGTATTGCAGCCCAATAAGGTCGACACTTTGTGCAGGACTAGTTAATAGTCTTGGATGGCATAGAACTGAAATCGTGTAGCCTTCTAGCTAACAAGCAGTACTGCAGCACAATAAAATAAAAGTCGATAATTTGTGTAAGGGAAATCAATATTCTTGTAGGGGGCAGAACTGAAACCATGCAGCCGTCTAGCTAACATACAGTACTACAGCAAAAAAAAAAAATAAAAAAATAAATAAATAAAAATAAATAAAGGTCGCACTGTATACAGGAAAATTAATATTCTCGGAGAGCATTGACTTGAAATCATGCAGCTTTCTAGCTAACGTACAGTACTGCAGCACAATAAAATAAAGGTCGAAACTTCGTGCAGGGGAAATTAATATTCTTGAATGACATATTACTGAAATCATGTAGCTTTCTAGCTAACATACGGTACTGCAGCACAATAAAAAAAATGCCGACACTATAAGACATTAATATTCTTGATGGGCATCGAACTAAAATCATGCAGCCTGCTAGCTCACATACAGTATGGCAGCACAATAAAATAAAGTTCAACACTTTTTGTAGAGGAAATTAGTATTCTTGAAGGGCGTGGAACAGTATTCATGTAGCCTTCCAGCTAACACACAACACTGCAGCACAATAAAACCAAGGTCAAAACTTTTTGCAGGGAGAATTAATATTCTTGAAGGGCATAGAACTGAAATAATGTAGCCTTCTAGCTAACATACATTACTGCAGCACAAAAAAATAATGGTCGACACTGTGCTGGAAAAATAACATTCTTGAAGGGAACTGTAATCCCGAGCCTTCTTGCTAATACAAAGTACTGCAGCACAATAAAATAAAGGTCGACACTTTGGGTAGGGAAATTAATATTCTTGAAGGGCGTAGAACTGTATTCATGTAGCCTTCCAGCTAACATACAGCACTGCAGCACAATGAAATAAAGGTCGACACTTTGTGCAGGGGAAATAAATATTCTTGAAAGGCATAGAATGAAATCATGTAGCCTTATAGCCAACCTACAATACTGCAGCACAATAAAATATAGATCGACACCTTGTGTAGGAGGAAATAAAAAGGGCATAGCACTGAAATAATGTAGCTTCTAGCTAACATACATTACACCAGCACAATAAAATAAAGGTCGACACTTTGTACAGGGGAAATTAACATTCTTGAAGGGTAAAGAACCGAAATCCTGTAACCTTTTGGCTAATATACAGTACTGCAGCACAATAAAATATAGGTCGACACTTTGGGTAGGGGAAATTAATATTCTTGAAGGACATAGAACTGGTTCATGAAAAGTAGAAGTAAAACAAAGATCAGGAATCGATACAATTAACTTACTCCACCCATCAAAGACACCAAAGGGAAAGAAACACAAACATGAAGCGACCAGACCATAATGGAAACCTAAACAAAGGATGGCCATAAGGACAGTTACTTTCCCACAAAATGGCCAAATGGCCATCCAAAATAAAAAGACAAGTGATACACACAGTAAGTAGTAACAAACAACAACATAAATAAGCCGTCATAGAAGAACTGCCTTGGAACGGTCAGTGGAAAGAATTCCACAGGGGGGGGGGGGGGCTTAAATCGATTTAATTGAAGACTCCTTGCTGACACAGTATTGCAGCACATAAAAAAGGTCGACACTTTGTGCAGGGCTAATTAATATTCTTGGAGGGCATAGATCTGAAATCGTGTAGCCTTCTAGCTAACCAGCAGTACTGCAGCACAATAAAATAAAGATCGATAATTTGTGTAAGGGAAATCAATATTCTTGAAGGGAGTAGAACTGAAACCATGCAGCCGTTTAGCTAACATGCAGTACTACAGCACAATTTAAATAAAGGTCGTACTTTGTACAGGAAAAGTAATATTATTGGAGAGCATAGACCTGAAATCATGTAGCTTTCTAGCTAACGTACAGTACTGCAGTACAATAAAATAAAGGTCGAAACTTCGTGCAGGGGAAATTAATATTCTTGAATGACATACTACTGAAATCATGTAGCTTTCTAGCTAACATACAGTACTGTAGCACAGAACTGAAATCCCTTGCCTTCTTGCTAATATCAAGTACTGCAGCACAATAAAATAAAGTTCGACGCTTTGGGTAGGGGAATTAATATCCTTGAAGGGCGTAGAACTGTATTCATGTAGCCTTCCAGCTAACATACAGCACTGCAGCACAATAAAGGTCGACACGTTGTGCATGGGAAATAAATATTCCTGAAAGGCATAGAATGAAATCATGTAGCCTTATAGCCAACATACAGTACTGTAGCACAATAAAATATAGGTCGACACCTTGTGCAGGAGGAAATAAAAAGGGCATAGCACTGAAATCATGTAGCCTTCTAGCTAACATACATTACACCAGCACAATAAAATAAAGGTCGACACTTTGTACAAGGGAAATTAACATTCTTGAAGGGTAAAGAACCGAAATCCTGTAGCCTTTTGGCTAATATACAGTATTGCAGCACATAATGCAAAGGTCGACACTTTGTGCAGGGCTAATTAATATTCTTGGAGTGCATAGAACTGGAATCGTGTAGCCTTCTAGCTTACAAGCAGTACTGCAGCAGGTCGATAATATGTGCAGGAGAAATAAATATTCTTGAAGAGAAAATAACTGAAATAACGTAGCCTTCTAGCTTACATACACTACTGCAGTACAATAAAATGAGGATCGACACTTTGTGTAGGTGAAAGTTATATTCTTGAAGAGGGCGTAGAACTGTAGTGATGTAGCCGTCTAGCTAACACACAGTACTGCAGAACAATAAAATAAAGGTCGACACTTTGTGCAGGGGAAATTAATACTCTTGGGGGTATAGAACTTAAATTCTGTAGCCGGCTAGCTAACATACTGTACTGAGCGCAATAAAATAAATCAATGAGTGTTTGAGTTTTACGTCCCACCAACAGATAAGGTCATACGGAGACGGGATCTCAGTTTAAAGATTCATTCGAAGTCTGGAGAAGCCCGGGATCGATTCTGCAACCCCTTGTTTACAAGGCGAGTAGCGTAACCACCAATAAAGGTGGACATTATGTGCAGGGGAACTTAATATTCTTGAAGGGCATAGAACTGAAATCATGTAGCCTTCTAGCTAACGTACAGTATTGCAGCACAATACGAGGACAGTTCAAATATGAATGCAACTAAGCACATAAAAATGATTCCGTGATAAATTTCGATGAAAAATTTATTTTGTCCCCTCAAAGTATTCCCCTTTAACAGATATACAAACTTTCAGTCTTCTGATCCAATCATTGAATACATTTTGGTAGTCTTTTCGAGGTATACTATGAAGGCACTGGAATATTGCTGCTTCAGATAGTCTTGCACAATGAACGCCTTGTGCGACGACGCATTGTCATGTAGCAATCTGGCCAAACAAGTTGCGGGTCTTCGTTCTTTGAAATATTTCTTTAATTTTCGAAGAACTTTATTCTTGTAAAACTTCGCATTTACAGATTTGCCTTTAGGCACAGCAACCTTAATAGCAGGGCCCTGATTTGAAAAGAATATGGCATACATTACCTTCTTGACGCTCATAGTCCGCTTTGCAATGCATGGTCTTTTGCAATACTTTGTTGCCCATATTTTGTTCTGAATCTTTCGTTTTGGCTCAAAAAAGTGAACCCATGTCTCGTCACCTGTGACGACATTAGCGAAAGACCGTGCATTGTAATTTGGAAACTTTTTAAGCAACTTCTTGGCGCACTGAACGCGTGTCTTTTTCTGCTCATCTGTTAACAGATCTTTCTCATTTTCAAATCCCGTTTCAAAATTGTATGAGCTGCTCCTAATGCGATGCCAATCATACTGACTATTTGCCTAGTGGTGTATGGTGCATCGGTAGCAACGATTTCTTTCACTCTAGCAACCATCTTGGCAGATGTTGCTCTTTTCGGCTGACGATCATGTGGTGCATCTTCTGTTGAGCCTAGCCCACAGCTGAATTTCTTACACCAACGAAAAACTGTCGGAAAAAACATTTCATTATGCCCATAAACCGAACATATTTCATCAAAAATGTCTTAGCACCGTATACCAAGAATACAACGATTCTTATTATAGGACCGTATTTCAACGGCGTACTCTGACCTTCTTCCAACCATGTTTTGAATTAGTATACAAGAGTAGACCGTGTTTATCGGACGATATACATGGCTAAAGTGGACGGATTTTATAAGGTTTGGTATCAATGTATAGGTAAAATGTTTTTCTACGCTGTAATAATTATTTCCAGGTGATTTTCGCATTAGTGCATGAGAAAACGTTCTACTTGCATTCATATTTGAACAGTCCTCTTAAAATAAAGGTTGACACTTTGTGCGGGGAACATTAATATTCTTGAAGGGCATAGAACTGAAATCGTGTAGACTTCTAGCTAACATACAGTGCTGCAGACAATAACAAAAAGTTGATACTTTGTGCAGGGGAAAATAATATTATTGAAGAGCATAGAACTGAAATCATGTAGCCTTCTAGCTAACATACAGTATTGCAGCACAATAAAATAAAGGTTGACACTTTGTGCAGGGGACATTAATATTCTTGTAGGGCATAGAACTGAAATCGTGTAGCCTTCTAGCTAACATACAGTGTTGCAGACAATAAAAAAGTTGATACTTTGTGCAGGAGAAAATAATATTATTGAAGAGCATAGAACTGAAACCATGTAGCCATTCTAGCTCACATACTGTACTTCAGCACAATAAAATAAGGGTCGACACTTTGTACAGGGGGAATTAATATTCTTGAAGGGAATAGAACTGAAATCATGTAGCCTACTAGCTAGCATACAGTACTGCCGCACAATAAAAAGGCGACCTTTTGTGCGGGGGAAATTAATAATCTTGACGGACATAGAATAAATAATTCTTGAAGGGTATAGAACTGAAATGAGGTAGCCTTCTAGCTTAAATTCAGTACTTCAGCACAATAAAATAAAGGTCGACACTTTGAGCAGGGGAAATAAAAATTCTTGAAGGGCATAGAACTGAACTCATGTATCCGTGTAGCTAACACAGTATTTCAGCAGAATAAAATTAAGGTGGACACTTTGTAGAGGGCTAGTAAATATTTGTGAAGGGCAGAGAACTGAAATCGTGTAGCCTTCTAGTAAACATAGAGTACTGCAGCACAATAAAAAAAGGTTGATACTTTGTGCAGGCGAAATTAATATTCTTGACCGACGTAGAACTAAAATAATGTAGCCTTCTTGCTAACATTCAGTACTGCAGCACAATAAAATGAAGGTCGACACTTCAGCAATACACTTTAGGGGCATATAACTGAAATCTCGTAGACGGCTAGCTAACATACAGTACCGAGCACAATAAAATAAAGGTGGACATTTCATGCAGCGGAAATTAATATTCTTGAATGGCATAGAACTAAAAGCATGTAGATTACTGGCTAACATACAGCGCTGCAGCACAATAAAATAAAGATCGACGCTTTGTACAGGGGAAATTAATATTCTTGAAGGGCATAGAACTTAAATCATGTAGCCTTCTGGCTAATATACAGCACTGCAGCACAATAAAATAAGGGTCGACAATTTGTACAGGGGGGATTAATATTCTTGAAGGGCATAGAACTGAAATAATGTAGCCTTCGGGCAAACATACAGCACTGCAGCACAATAAAATAAAGGTCGACACTTTGTGCAGGGGGAATTAATATTCTTGAAGGGCATAGAACTGAAATAATGTAGCCCTCGGACAAACATACAGCACTGCAGCACAATAAAATAAAGGTCAACACTTTGTGCAGAGGGAATTAATATTCTTGAAGGGCATAGAACTGAAATCATGTGGCCTTCTAGCTAACATACAGTACTGCAGCATAATGAAATAAAGGTCGATTATTTGTTCAAGGGAAATAAAATATTCTTGAAGGGTATAGAACTGAAATAATCAAGCCTTCTAGATAGCATACAGTACTGCAGCACAATAAAATGAAGGTCGACATTTTGTGCTGGGTAAATTAATATTCTCGAAAGGCATGGAATAGAAATCATTTAGCCTTCTAGCTAACATACAGTGTTGCAGTACAATAAAATAATTCTTGAGGGAATAGAACTGAAATCTAGTAACCGACATACAGTAATGCAGCACAATAATATAAAGGTCAACAATTTGTGCACGGAGAATTAAGATTTTTGAAGGGCATAGAACTGAAATCAAGTAGCCTTCTATCTAACATACAGAACTGCATAACAATAAAAAATAAAAATCGACAATTCGTGCAGGGGAAATTAATATTCTTGAAGGGCATAGAACTAAAACCATGTAGCCTCCTAGCTAACATACAGTACTGCAGCACATTAAAATAAAGGCCGATACTTTGTGCGGGGAAAAATAATATTCTTGAAGGGCATAGAACTGAAATCATGCAGTCATTTTAGCTCACCAACCGTGCTACAGCACAATAAAATAAAGGTCGACACTTCGTGTAGGGGAAATTAATATTCTGGAAGGGCGTAGATCTGTATTTATGTAGCCTTCTAGCTAACATACAGCCATGCAGCACAATAAAATAAAGGTCGACACTGTGGGTAGGGGAAATTAATATTCTTGAAGGGCATGGAATTGAAAACATCTAGACTTCTAGCTAACATACAGTACTGCAGCTCAATAAAATAAGGTCGATATTATGTGCAGGGGAAATTAATATTCTTGAAGGGCACAGAACTGAAATCATGTAGCCTACTAGGTAACATTCAATACTGCAGCAAAATAAATTAAAGGTCGACATTTTGCGTAGGGATAATCAATATTTTTGAAGGGCGTAGAACTAAAATCATGCAGTCTTCTAGCTAACATACAGTACTGCAGCACAATAAAATTAAACTTGACACCTTCTGCAGAGTAAATTAATAATCTTTAAGCGCATATAACTGAAATCCTGTAGCCTTCTAGCTAACATTCATTACTGCAGCACAATAACACTTTGTCAAGGGGAGGTTATTATTCTTGAAGGGCATCAAACTGTAATCAGGAAGCCTTCTGGCTAGTAACATACAGCACAGGAGCACAAAACAATAAAGTTCGACACTTTGTGCAGGGGGAATAAATATTCTTAAAGATCACAGAACTGAAATAATGTAGCTTTCTGGCAAACATACAGCACTGCAGCATAATAAAATAAATGCCGACACTTTGTGCAGGGGAACTTAATATTCTTGAAGGGCACATAACTTAAATCATGTAGCCCACTAGCTAACATACAGTACAGCAGCACAATAAAATTAAGGTCTACACTTTGTGTACGGAAAATTGATATTCTTGAAGGGCGTAGAACTGTATTCATGTAGGCTTCCAGCTAACATACAGCAATGAAGCACAATGAAATAAAGGTTGGGGAAATTAATATTCTTGAAAGTCATAGAATGAAATCATGTAGCCTAATAGCCAACATACAGTACTGCAGCATTATACAATATAGGTCGACACGTTGTGCAGAAAGAAAATAAAAGGGCACAGCACTGAAATCGTGTAGCCTTCTAGCTGACATACATTACTCCATCACAATAAAATAAAGGTCGACACTTTGTACAGAGGAAATCTATATTCTTGAAGGGCATAGAACTGAAATAATGTAGCCTTTTCGCTAACATAGAGCACTGTGGCACAATTAAATGAAGGGCGACACTCTGTGCAGTGGGGATTAATATTCTATAAGAGCATAGTACTGAAATCATGTAGACTACAGGGAAACATACAGCACTGCTGCACAATAAAATAAAGGTCGACACTTTGTGCAGTGTTAATTAGTACTCTTGAGGGGCATAGAAATCAAAACTTGTAGCCGGCTGGCTAACATACAGTACTGAGCACAATCAAATAAAGGTGGACATTTTGTGCAGGGGAATTTAATATTCTTGAATGGCATAGAACTGAAATAATAATTAATAATTAATAATAGAAATAATCGTTTGTTTGATTTGAGGTTTAACGTCCCCGTCAACACTGTAAAGGTCATTTTGGACACGTTGCTTCCAATTTTTTGGGACTTTTACCCGACATTGCGATGAAAAGCCCTGTCGCCCAATGAAACCAATAGGGTTTATTAGCATGGACGGTCGGCCTCGCACAGCGGTTCCTGGACAGAAATAAAAGAACTGAAATCATGTAGCCTTACAGATAAAATGCATTACTGCAGCACAATAAAATGATGGTCGAGACTTTGTACAGGGGAACTTAATATTCCTGAAGGGCATAGAACTTAAATCATGTAACCTGCTGGTTACCATACAGCACTGCAGCATAAAAAAAATAAAGATCGACAATTTAGACATGGGGAATTAATATTCTTGAAGGGCATCGAACTGAAATAATGTAGCCTTCGGCCAAACATACACCATTGCAGCACAATAAAATAGAGGTCAACACATTGTGCAGGGGCGATTAATATTCTTCAAGGGCATTGAACTGAAATCATGTAGAATTCTAGCTAACATACAGTACCGCAGTACAATAAAATAAATGTCGACACTTTGTGCAGGGGAAATTAATTTTCTTGAAGGGCATATGAATGAAATCATGTAGCCTTCTAGCATACATACAGTACTGCAGGACATTAAAATAAAGGTCGACACTTTGTGCAGTGACAATTTATACTCTTAGGGACCTAGAACTGAAATCTTGTAGCCGGCTAGCTCACATACTGTACTGAGCACAATAAAATAAAGGTGGACATTTTGTGCAGGGGACATTAATATTCTTGAAGGGCATAGAACTATAATAATGTAGCCTTCTGGCTAACATACAGCATTTCAGCACAATAAAATAAAGGGCGACACTTTGTGTAGGGAGAATCGATATTATTGAAGAGCATATAACAGAAATCAAGTAGCCTCCTAGCTTACACAGCACTGCAGTACAAGACAATAAAGGTCGACACTTTGTGCAGGCTAATTAATATTCTTGAAGGGCATAGAACTTAAATAATGTAGCCTTCTAGCTAACATACAGTACTACAGCACAATAAAATAAAGGTTGACACGTTGTGCAGGGGAAATCAATATTCTTGAAAGGCATAGAACATAAATCGTTTAGTCTTCTAGCTAACATACAGTACTGCAGGACAATAAAATAAGGGTCGACACTTTGTGCAGGGGATATTACTGTTCTTGAAGGGCATAGAACTGAAATCATGCAACCTTCTAGCTAACACATAGAACTGCCGCACAATATAATAAATCTCGACATTTTGTGCAGAGGATATTAATATCCTTGAATGGCATAGAACTGAAATCATGAAGCCTTCTAGCATACATACAGTACTGCCGTACAATAAAAAGGCGACCTTTTGTGCAGGGGGAATTAATATTCTTGAAGGGCATAGAACTTAAATCATGTAGCCTTCTAGCTAACATACAGTACTGCAGCACAATAAAATAAAGGTCGACAATTTGTACAGGGGAAATTAAAATTCTTGAAGGGGTTTGATTTGATTTGAGGTTTAACGTCCCCGTCAACACTATTTAGGTCATTTTGGAGACGTTGCATCCAATTATGTGGGACTTTTACACGACATTGAGATGAAATTACATCGCAATTCCTGCCGCCCAATGAAACCAATAGGGTTTATTAGCATGGACGGGCCGCCTCGCAGCAATTTTCCTTGGCAAGCTTAGACGTTCTAAGGTATCAACTGAGTGGAAGATCATGCATCACAATATATTTCTCCTATCCCCGGGCGAGGGCGACCCAGAACGGAATTCTAGCCTTCTAGCTTATATACAGAAGTGCAGCACAATAAAATAAATGTCGAGACTTCGTTCATTGAAAATTTCTTAAATCGTACGGCCTACTAGCCAGCATACAGTACGGCAGCACAATAAAATAAAGGTCGAATCTTTGTGTAGGGTAATTCAATATTCTTGAAGCGCGTAGACTGGAATCATGCAGCCTTCTAGCTACATACAGTATTGAAGCACTATACTATAAAGGTCAACATTTTGTGCAGGGGAAATCAATATCTTTGAAGGGCATAAAACTGAAATCATGTAGCCTTCCAGCTAACATACAGTACTGCAGCACAATAACAAAGGTCGGGGCATAGTGCAGGGGTAATTAATATTCTTGAATGACATGTAACTGAAATCATGTAGCCTTCAAGCTAACATACAGTACTGCAGCAAATTAAAATAAAGGTCGGGACATAGTGCAGGGGAAATTAATATTCTTGCACACCAGACAAGGAAATCCGTGATTTTACCCTGGGGTAGAAATTTATGTTCTGACCCTGGTGCTCGACCCAGGCAACTAACATAAATGCGCTTCAATTCTATTTAACTGCCGGAACTACTTCCGCACTACTTTTATTTTGTAAACAATATACATGTGCGAGCTGTCAAAACTAACCGGAGGTGTTGTGCAAGAAAAAGAATCCAATATGGGGTTCTGTTGTAGATGGGCGTTTCCAACCCTCGGGATGACCGTGCTGAGCGGAACCTCGGCGTGGCCTCGGTTCCGCTCAGCACGGTCATCCCTCGGCGAGGGTTGGAAACGCTCACCTACAAAAGAACCCCATATCAGATTCTTATATTCTTGAATGACATGTAACTGAAATCATGTAGCCTTCGAGCTAACATACTGTAATGCAGCACAATAAAACGAATGTCGACACTTTGTGCAGGGGGAATTAATATTCTTGAAGTGCACAGAATTGAAATAATGTAGCCTACGAGGTAACATAAAATACTGCAGCACAATTAAATAAAGGTCGACACTTTGTGTAGGGGGAATTAATATTCTTGAAGGGCATAGAACTGTATTCATGTAGCCTTCTAGCTTACATACAACACTGCAGCACAATAAAATAAGGGTCGACACTTTGTGCAGGGGAAATTAATTTCCTTGGAGGGCATAGAACTGAAATCATGACCGCCCCTGCCCATAGGGGCTTGAAGAAATATATGGGCTGCACGATGCTTCCACGCAGAGCTGAATCCGGCCCGCACACTAGTACTGGTAAACCGCTTAGAGGATCTAAGCCTGTCCAGGAACCGCGGTGCGAGGCGGACCGTCCATGCTAATAAACCCTATTGGTTTCATTGGGCGACAGGGCTTGAGATGTCATTTCATCTCAATGTCGGGTAAAAGTCCCACAAAAGTTGGAAGCAACGTCTCCAAAATGACCTTTACATTGTTGACGGGGACGTTAAACCTCAAATCAAACAAACACAAACTGAAACCATGTAGCCTTATAACTAACATACAGTACTGCAGCACAATGAAATAAAGATCAACACCTTGTGCATCGGGAAATTATGGGTAAAGAACTGAAATCATGTAGCCTTCTAGCTACCATACATTACTGCAGCATAAGAAAATAAAGGTCGGCACTTTGTTAAGGGGAAAACAATATTATTGAAGGATATAGAACATAAATCGTGTAGCCTTCTGGTTAACAAACAGCACTGCATCACCATGAAATAATGGTCGATACTTTGTGCATGGGGAATTAACATTCTTGAAGGGTTTAGAACTGAAACTAGAAATGCGTCCATAGGACACGGATGCCCCCGCCTGAAAATATGTCTATGTTCGTATTCATCCATAGAAAGTTATTGACCGTGTTTAAGTTTTGGACCTTCTTTCACATTTGACCTCTAAGTATGACCTTGACCTTGGCGGTAAGGACCTTGGCTTTGTGTGAGGCAGATTGTCTCATGATGGCCAACATTTCTGCCAAGTAATTTAAAAATCCATCCAGAGATAAGAAAGTTATTGACTGTGTTTAAGTTTCGGACCATTTTTTTTAATCTTTGACCTCTAAGTATGACCTTGACCTTGGAGGTTCGGACCTCGGTTTTGCACGTGACACATCGTCTCATGATGGTTTACATTTCTACCAAGTAATTTCAAACTTCAATGCAGAAATAAGTAAGTTATGGACTGCGTTTAAGTTTCGGACCCTTTTTTTGACATTTGACCTCTAAGTTTGACCTTGACCTTGGAGGTACGGACCTGGGTTTTGTACGTGACACATCGTCTCATGATGGTTAACATTTCTACAAAGTAATTTCAAAATCCATCAAGAAATAAGAAAGTTATTGACTGCGTTTAAGTTTCGGACCCTTTATTGACCTTTGACCTCTAAGTATGACCTTGACCTTGGAGGTATGGACCTGGGTTTTGCATCTGATACGTCGACTCATGATGGTTTACATTTCTGCCGAGTAATTTTAAAATTCATCGAGAAATAAGGAAGTTATTTACTGCGTTTAAGTTTCGGACGCACGGACGGACGGACGGACGTCTTACAGATGGACATTTGTTGGGTACTACAGTGTTAATTTTTCACCTATAAGTACCCAACAATCAGCTAAAATTTGCACAAGTGACCAACATGTCCCATCAAATTTGTTTTCGGACACTAACGGAATAAACGGCAAGTACCCAACTTATGTCTACCCAACATGTGCCCGTGGATGCGCTCGCATGGACGAACGGACGGACGGACGGACAGGGGCAACGCTATATGCCCTTTCCACCATTCTTCAAATGGCGGGGGCATAAGAATGCAGCCTTCTGGCAAACATAGAGCATTTCAGAGCAATAAAAATACTGCAGCACAATTAAATAAAGGTCGACACTTTGTGTAGGGGTAATTAATATTCTTGAAGGGCATAGAACTGTATTCATGTAGCCTTCTAGCTAACATACAACACTGCAGCACAATAAAATAAGGGTCGACACTTTGTGCAGGGGTGTTTAATAATCTTGAAGATCATATATCTAAAACCATGTAGCCGTCTAGCTAACATATAGCACTGCAGTACTATAAAATAAACATCGACTCTTTGTGCAGGGAAAATTAATATTCTTCAAGGGCACATAACTGAACTCATGCAGCCTTCTAGCTAACATACGGTACTGCTGCATAATAAAATAAAGGTCGACACTTTGTGCAGTGCAAATTAATACTCTTGAGGGGCATAGAACTGAAATATTGTAGCCGGCTAGATAACATACAGTACTGAGCACAATAAAATAAAAGTTGACATTTTGTGCAGGGGAAATCAATATTCTTGAAGGGCATAGAAATGAAATAATGTAGCCTTCAGTCTAAAATACATCACAGGAGGACAATAAAATAAAGGTCGACACTTTGTGCAGGGGGAATTAATATTCTTGAAGGGCATATAACTGAAATCATGTAGCATTCTAGTTAACATTCAGTACTCCAGCACAGTAAAACTGAAATCAAAGGTCGACACTTTGTACAGGGGACATTGATATACTTGAATGGCATAGAACGGAAATCATGTAGCCTTCTAGCTAACACGGCTCTGCAACATAATAAAATAAAAGTCGACACTTTGTGCAGGACTTGTTTTTTTTTTTTTTTTTTTTTTTGATTTGAGGTTTAACGTCCCCGTCAACACTGTAAAGGTAATTTTAGAGAGGTTGCTTCCAATTTTGTGGGACTTTTACCCGACATAGAGATTAAATGACTTCTCAAGCCCTGCCGCCCCCTGAACCAATAGGGTTTATAAGCATGGACAGGCCGACTCGCTCCGCTTTGCCTGGGCATGCCTAGATCTTCTGAGCGGGTTACCAGTAGTCGTGTGCGGGTCGGTTTCAGCTCTGCGTGGAAGCATCATGTAACCTATATATTTCTTCAAGACCCGATGGGCGGGTGCCGTTGTGCAGGGCTAATTAATATTCTTGAAGGGCAAATAACTTAAAACATGTAGCGTTCTGGCCAACACAGCACTGAAGGTTGACACTGTGTGCAGGGCTAATTAATATTATTGAAGGGCATAGAACTGAAATTGTGTAGCCTCCTAGCTAATATACAGTACTGCAACACAATATACCGGCCCCGATAGCTCAGTTGGTAAAGTGTCCGCTCCGGGGAACGGTAGGCCACGGGTTCGATCCCGGCCCGCGACATACCGAAGTCGTTAAGAATGGTACTAGATGCTCCTCGCTTGGCACTCAGATTTACGGGGTAGAGCTAGGACTGGTAGACCCAGTGTCAGGATAATGTGGCTGGGTGTGGTATCATCTAATGTGTCTGGGACATGATACTTCAGTGAGGCAGCACTATAAGAGTGAGCATTATGCTACCTTTCACAACCAGACACCGTCGAGAAATGACTGAAAAATTGTTGAAAGCGACGTTAAACCCGAATTCACACACACACACACTGCAACACAATAAACTAAAGGTCGATACTTTTTGCAGCGGAAATAAATATTCTTGAAGGGTATAGAACTGAAATAATGTAGCCTTCTAGCTAACATAGTGTACTGCAGCAAAATAAAATGAAGGTCGACACTTTGTGCAGGGGAGATTAATTTTCTTGAAAGGCATAGAACAGAAATCATTTAGCCTTCTAGCTAACATACAGTACTGCAGAACAATAAAATAAATATCGACACTTTGTGCAGGGGAAATTAATATTCTTGAAGGGCATAGAACTGAAATCATGTAGCCTTCTAGCTAACATACAGTACTGCAGCACAATAAAATAAAGGTCGACACTTTATGCAGGGGATATTAATATTCTTGAAGGGCATAAAACTGAAATATTGTAGCCTTCTAGATAACATAGAGAACTGCCGCACAATAAAATAAATTCGACATTTGTGCAGGGGAAAATAATATTCTTGAAAGGCATACAACAGAAATCATTTAGCCTTCTAGCTAACATACAGTACTGCAGAACAATAAAATAAATGTCGACACTTTGTGCAGGGGAAATTAATATTCTTGAAGGGCATAAAACCGGAATAATGTAGCCTTCTAGCTAACATACAGTACTACCGCACGATAAAAAGGCGACCTTTTGTGCAGGGGAAATTAATATTCTTGCAGGGCATTTAACTAAAATCTTGTAGCCTTCTAGCTAACATACAGTACTGTAGCACAATAAAATAAAGGTCGACCGTGTGTGCAGGGTAAAATAATATTCTTGAATGGCCTAGAGATGAAATCATGTAGCCCTTCGAGCTCACATACAGTACTGCAGCACATTAAAGTAAAGGTCGACACTTTGTACAGGGGAAATTAACATAAAGGGTTTTGATTTGATTTGAGATTCTACGTCCCAATCAACACTATTTAGGTCATTTTGGAGACGTTGCTTCCAATTTTGTGGGACTTTTACCCGACATTTAGATGAAATGACATCTTAATCCCCGACGCCCAATTGAACCAATAGGGTTTATAAGCATGGACGGGCCGACTCGCAGCAATTCTCCTGGGCAGGCTTCCAAAGTAAAGGCTTATGTGTGTTGGTACCTGATACTCTGTCTCTGGTCGGGCCCATCGGAGTCCCTCCAGCATTTCAGTAGCTTTTTGCTGTCGAGTCCTCACCGTTGTTTCATCTTTGTGGTTGTTTTATTTTTGTGTTCACGGAGATGTTGCACTGATGAGTTCGGAGGCCTTCATGCGGACTGAACAAATTATTTGTCTTAATCGCGACGGAAGTAAGGGCGAGTATTGTGGCCACGTAAATTGGATTTAAGCCCCCCCCCCCCCCCCCCCACACACACACCAGTGGAATTCTTTCCGCTGACCGTTTCAAGGCGGTTTTTCTGTCGCAGTTTATTTTTGTTATGAATTGTCTTTGGGTGTTTGTGTCGCTTATATTAGTTTATTTTGGACAGCCTATTGTCCATTTTGTGGGAAAGCAACTGTCCTTTTGGCTTTCCGTTATTGCTTCTTCCATTAGGGTCTTTTGTTTCATGTTTGCGCTTCTTTCCGTTTGGTGTCTCGGATGGGAGCTGTGGTTAATTGCATCGATTCCTGGACATTTTCTCCACTTCTACTTTAGGTGTTCTAAGTGTATTACCAGTACCCATGTGCGGTCGGTATCAGCTCTGCGTGGAAGCAAAGTGCTGCCCAGTTTTTTTTGTGCAGGGGAAATCAATATTCTTGAAGGGCATAGAACTTAAATCATGTAGCCTTCTAGCTAACATACAGTAGGGCAGCACAAAAAATAAAGGTCAAGACTTCATGCAAGGGAAATTAATATTCTTGAAGGGCACAGCACTAAATCATGTGGCCTACTAGCTAACATACAGTACTGCAGCACAATAAAACAAAGGTCGACAGTTTGTGTAGAGGAAATACATATTCTTGAAAGGCGTAGAAATGTATTTATGTAGCCTTCTAGCTCACATACAGCACTACAGCAAAATAAAATAAAGATAAACATTTTGTGCAGGGGAAATTAATATTCATGATTACATATAACTGAAATCACGTAGCCTTTCAGCTAACATACAGTACTGCAGCGCAATTAAAATAAATTTTAAGACTTTGTGCATGAGAAATTAATATTTTTGAAGGGCACAGAACTAAATCATGTAGCCTACTAGCTAACATACAGTACTGCAGCACAATAAAATAAAGGTCGACATTTTGTGTAGGGGATATTAATATTCGTGAAGGGCGTAGATATTCGTGAAGGGCGTAGAACTGTCTTCATGTAGCCTTCTAGCTAACATACAGCACTGCAGCGCAATAAAATAAATTTCAACACTTTGTGCATGAGAACTTAATATTCTTGAAGGGCACAGAACTAAATCATGTAGCCTACTTACTAACATACAGTACTGCAGCACAATAAAATAAAGGTCGACACTTTGTGCAGGGGCAATTAATATTCTTGAAGGGCATAGAACTGAAATCATATAGCCTTCTAGCTAAAATACAGTACTGCAGCACAATAAAATAAAGGTCAACACCTGGTGCAGGGGGGAAATTCAGAGCATAGAACTGATATCATGTAGCCTTCTGGCTAACATACATCCCTGCAGCACAACAAAAAAATAAAGGCCGACACTTTGTGCAGGGGGGGGATAAATATTCTTGAAGGGCAGAGAACTGAAATAATGTAGCCTTCTGGCAAACATATAGCACTGCAGCAGAATAAAATAAAGGTCAATACTTTGCGCATGGGGAATTAATATTCTTGAAGGGCATAGAACTGAAATCATGTAGCCTTCTAGCAAATATTCAGTACTGCAGTACAACAAAAAAATGTCGACAATTTGTGCAGGGGAAATTAATATTCTTGAAGGACTTAGAATTGAAATCCTATAGCCTTCTAGCTAATATACAGTACTGCATTACAATAAAATAAAGTTCGACACTTTGTTCAGTGAAAATAAATATTCCTGAGGGGAGTAGAACTGAAATCTTGTAGCCGGCTAGCTAAAATACAGTACTAAACACAATAAAATAAAGGTGACCATTTGGTGCAGGGTAATTAATAGTCTTGAGGGGCATACAACTGAAATAATGTAGCCTTCTGGCTAACATACAGCACTGCAGCACAATTAAATAAAGGTCGACACTTTGTGCAGGGGGAATGAATATATTTGAAGGGCATAGAACTGAAATAATATAGCCTTCTGGCAAACATACAGCACTGAAGCAGAATAAAATAAAGGTCAACACTTTTTGCAGGGGGGGGGGGGGGGTAATATTCTTGAAGGGAATAGAACAGGAATCATGTAGCCTTCTAGCTAACGTACAGTAATGAAGTACAATAAAGTATAGGTCGACACTTTGTGCAGGGGAAATTAATATTCATGAAAGGCATAGAACAGAAATCATTTAGCCTTCTAGCTAACAATACAGTTCTGCAGTGCAATAAAATAAATATCGACACTTTGCGCAGGGGAAACTAATATTCTTTAAGGGCATAGAACTGAAATCATGTAGCCTTCTGGCTGACATACAGTACTGCAGCACAATTAATTAAAGGTCGACACTTGCAGTGCAATAAAATAAATATCGACACTTTGTGCAGGGGATATTAATATTCTAGAAGGGCACTAAACTGAAACCATGTAGTCTTCTGGCTAACTTACACCACTGCAACACAATAAAATAAAGGTCGACAATTTGTGTAGGGGGAATTATTATTCTTGAAGGGCATAGAACTGAAATCATGTAGCCGTTCTAGCTCACACACCATACTGCACTAGAATAATATAAAGGTCGACACTTTCTGCAGGGGAATTAACATTCTTGAGGGGTTTCGAATTGATTTGAGGTTTAACGTCCCCGTCAACACTATTTAGGTCATTTTGGAGACGTTGCTTCCAATTATGAGGGACTTTTACCCGACATTGAGAGGAAATGACATCTCGATCCCTGCCGCTCAATGAAACCAACAGGGTTTATAAGCATGCGCGGGCCGACTCGCAGCAATTTTCCTGGGCAGGCGTAGACGTTCTAAGCGGATTAACAGTACTCATGTGCGGTCGGTCTCAGCTCTGCATTTAACCATCGTGCAGCCCAATATATTTCTCAAAGTCCCGTTGGGCGGGGCGGCATAGAACTGAAATCAGGTAGTCGTCTAGCTTATATACAGTAGTACAGCACAATATAATAAATGTCGAGACTTCTTGCAGGGAAAATTAATATTCTTGAAGGGCATTTATCTAAAATCATATAGCCTACTAGGGAACATACAGTACTGCAGCACAATAAAATAAAAGTCGACATTTTGTGTATGGGAAATTAATGTTATTGAAGGGCGTAGAACTGAAATCATGCAGCCTTCTAGCTAACATACAGTACTGCAGCACAAAAGATAAAAGTCGAGACTTCGTGCAGGGGAAATTAATATTCTTGACGGGTACATAACTAAATCATGTAGCCTACTAGCTAAAATACAGTATTGCAGCTCAATAAAATAAAGGTAGCCTTTCAGCTAACATACAGTACTGCAGCGCAATTAAAATAAATTTCAACACTTTGTGCATGAAAAATTAATATTCTTGAAGGGCACAGAACTAAATCATGTAGCCTACTAGCTAACATACAGTATTGCAGCTCAATAAAATAAAGGTCGACATTTTGTGTACGAGATATAACTATTCGTTAAGGGCGTAGAACTGTCTTCATGTAGCCTTCCAGCTGACATACAGCACTGCAGTACAAAAAAATAAAGGTCGAAACTTTGTGCAAGGGGAAGTTAATATTCTTGAAGGGCATAGAACTGAAATCATATAGCCTTCTAGCTAACATACAGTACTTCAGCAAAATAAAATAAAGGTCAACACCTTGTGCAGGGGGAATTTCAGGGCATAGAAATGAAATCATGTAGCCTTCTGGCTAACATACAACACTGCAGCACAATAAAATAAAGGTCGACACGGGGGTTACATATTCTTGAAGGGCATAGAACTGAAATAATGTAGCCTTCTCGTAAACATACAGCACTGCAGCAGAATAAAATAAAGATCAAAACTTTGTGCAGGGGGAATTACTATTCTTGAAGGGCATAGAACTGAAATCATGTAGCATTCAAGCTAACATACAGTACTGCAGTACAATGAAATAAATGTCGACACTTTGTGCAGGGGAAATCAATATTCTTGAAGGGCATAGAATTGAAATCATGTAGCCTTCTAGCTAATATACAGTACTGCAGCACATTTAAATAAAGGTCGATACTTTGTGCAGTGAAAATAAATACTCCTGAGGGGAGTAGAACTGAAATCTTGTAGCCGGCTAGTTAAAATACAGTACTGAACATAATAAAATTAAGATGGCCATTTGGTGCAGGGGAAAAATAGTCTTGAATGGCATAGAACTGAAATAATGTAGCCTTCTGGCTAACATACAGCACTGCAGCACAATTAAATAAAGGTCGTCACTTTGTGCAGGGGGAATTAATATACTTGAAGGGCATAGAACTGACATAATGTAGCCTTCTGGCAAATATACAGCACTGCAGCAGAATAAAACAAAGGTCAACACTTTTTGTAGCGGGGATTAATATTCTTGAAGGGAAAAGAACTGTAATCATGTAGCCTTCTAGGTAACATACAGTACTGCAGTACAATAAAGTAAATGTCGACCCTTTGTGCAGGGGAAATTAATATTCTTGAAGGGCATAAAACAGAATAGTGTAGCCTTCTAGCTAACATACAGTACTGCAGCACAATAAATTGAAGGTCGACACTTTGTGCAGGGGAAATTAATATTCTTGAAAGCATATAACAGAAATCATTTAGCCTTCTAGCTAACAATACAGTACTGCAGTGCAATTAAATAAATATCGACACTTTGTGCAGGGGAAATAATTATTCTTGAAAGGCATAGAACTGAAATAATGTAACCTTCTGGCTGACATACAGTATGCAGCACAAATAAATAAAGGTCGACACTTCGTGCAGGGGATATTAATATTCTTGAAGGGCATTAAACTGAAATTATGTAGTCATCTGACTTACTTACAGCATTGCAGCACAATAAAATAAAGGTCGACAATTCTTGTAGGGGGAATTAATATTCTTGAAGGGCGTAGAACTGAAATCATGTAGCCGTTCTAGCTCACATACCGTACTGCATCACAATATTATAAAGGTCGACACTTTCTACAGGGAAATTAACATGCTTGAAGGGTTTTTTTTTTAATTTAGGTTTAACGTCCCCGTCAACACTATTTAGGTCATTTTGGAGACGTTGCTTCCAATCATGAGGGACTTTTACCCGACATTGAGATGAAATGACATCTTCCTCCCTACCCCCCAATAAAACCAACAGGGTTTATAAGCATGGACGGGCCGACTCGCAGCAATTTTCCTGGTCAGGTGTAGACGTTCTTAGCGGATTACAAGTACTCATGTGCGGTCGGTATCAGCTCTGCATTGAAGAATCGTGCAGTCCAATCAATTTCTAAATTTCCCAATGGGCGGGGGCGGCATAGAACTGAAATAATGTAGCCGTCCAGCTTATATACAGTAGTACAGCACAATATAATTTATGTCGAGACTTCGTGCAGGGAAAATAATATTGTTGAAGGGCATCTATCTAAAACCATAAATAAAAATCAAAAATGAGTTCCATAAAGCATACTAGCGAACATACAGTACTGCAGCACAATAAAATAAAAGTCGACATTTCGTGTAGTGGAAATTTATGTTCTTGAAGGGCGTAGAAGTGAAATCATGCAGCCATCTAGCAAACAAACAGTACTGCAGCACAATAAAATAAAGGTCAACAATTTGTGCAGGGGAGATCAATATTTATGAAGGGAAAAAACTGAAATCATGTAGCCTTCTAGCTAACATACAGTACAGTAGCACATTAAAATAATGGTTGAGACTTCGTGCAGGGGAAATTAATATTCTTGTATGACATATAACTAAAATCATGTAGCATTCCAGCCAACATACAGTACTGCAGCACAATAAAATAAATGTCAACACTATGTGCTGGGGCAATTGATATTCTTGAAGGGCACAGAACTAAATTAATGTAGCCAACTAGCAGTACTGCAGCACAATAAAATAAAGTTTTACACTTTGTATAGGGGAAAATAATATTCTTGAAGGGCGTAGGACTATTTTCATGTAGCCTTCTAGCTAACATACAGCACTGCAGCACAATAAAATAAAGGTCGACGCGTTGTATAGGGGGAATTTATATTCTTGAAGGGCATAGAACTGAAATAATGTAGCACTCTGGCAAACATACGGTAGGACAATAAAATAAAGGCCGACACCTTGTGACGGGGGAAATTAAGGGCATAAAACTGAAATCATGTAGCCTTCTAGCTAACATACATTACTGCAGCACAATAACATAACAGGTCGACACTTTGTACAGGGAAAATTAATATTCTTGAAGGGCATAGAACTTAAATTATGTAGCCTTCTGGCTAACATACAGCACAATAAAATAAAGGTCGACAATTTGTGCAGGGGGAATTAATATCCTTGACGGGCATAGAACTGAAATAATGTAGCCTTCTGGCAAACATACAGCACTGCAGCACAATAAAATAAAGGCCAACACTTTGTGCAACCGGAAGTAATATTCTTGAAAGGCAAAGAATTGAAATCATGTAGCCTTTTAGCTAACATAGAGTTCTGCAGTACAATTAAATAAATGTTGACACTATGTACAGGGGAAATTAATATTCTTGAAGGGAATAGAACTGAAATCATCTAACCTACTAGCTAACACACAGTGCTGCAGCACAATAAAAAAGGGGTTGACACTTTGTGCAGTGAAAATTACTACTCTTGAGGGGCATAGAACTGAAATATTTAGCCGGCTAGCTCACATACAGTACTGAGCTTAATAAAATAAAAGTGTTCATTTTATGCAGGTGAAATTAATATTCTTGATTTTTTTTTGTTTGATTTGAGGTTTAACGTCCCCGTCAACAAGGTCATTTTGGAGACGTTGCTTCCAATTTTGTGGGACTTTTACCCGACATTGAGATGAAATGACATCTCAAGCCCTGTTGCCCAATGAAACCTATAGGGTTTATTAGCATGGGCGGTCCGCCTCGCACCGCGGTTCCTGGACAGGCTTAGATCCTTTAAGCGGTTTACCAGTACTAGTGTGCGGGCCGGATTCAGCTCTGCGTGGAAGCATCGTGCAGCCCATATATTTCTTCAAGCCCCTATGGGCGGGGGCAATAATATTCTTGAAAGGCATAGAACTGAAATAATGTAGCCTTCTGGCTAACATACAGCACTGCAGCACAATAAAATAAAGGTCGACATTTTGGGCAGGGGGAATTTGATTTTAGGTTTAACGTCCCCGTCAACACTGTAAAGGTCATTTTGGAGACGTTGCTTCCAATTTTGTGGGACTTTTACCCGACATTGAGATGAAATGACATCTCAAGCCCTGTTGCCCAATGAAACCAATAGGGTTTATTAGCATGGACGGTCCACCTCGAACCGCGGTTCCTGGACAGGCTAAGATCCTCTAAGCGGTTTACCAGTACTAGTGTGTGCGCCGGATTCAGCTCTGCATTGAAGCATGATGCAGCCCATATATTTCTTCAAGCCCCTATGGGCGGGGGCTGACAGGGGGAATTAATATTCTTGAAGACCATAGAACTGAAATGATGCAGCTTTCTAGCTCACATTCATTACTGTTGCACAATAAAATAAAGGTCGTATCTTTGTGCATGGGGAATTAATATTCGTGAAGAGCATAGAACTGAAACCATGTAGCTTTCTAGCTAACACAGCACTGCAGCACAATAAAAAAGGTCGACACTTTGTGCAGCACTAATTAATATTCTTGATGGGCATAGAACTGAAATCGTGTAGCCTTCTTGCTAACACACTGTACTGCAGAACAATTAAATAAAAGTCGATAATTTGTGCAGGGGAATTTAATATTCTTGACGGGCATAGAGCTAAAAATGTAGCATTCTAACTAACATACAGTACTGCAGCACAATAAATTGAAGGTCGACACTTTGTTCAGGTGAAATAAATATTCTTGAAAGGCATAGAACAGAAATCATTAAGCCTTCTAGCTAACACTACAGTACTGCAGTGCAATAAAAAATGTCGACACTTTGTGCAAGGGAAATTCATATTCTTGAAGGTCACAGAACTGTAATCATGTAGCCTTCTAGCTAACATACAGTAATGCAACACAATAAAATAAAGTTCGATATTTGTGCAGGGGGTATTAATAGTCTCGAAGGGCATAGAACTGAAAGCATGTAGCCTTCTAGCTAACATACAGTACTGCCGCACAATAAAAAAGGCGACATTTTGTGCAGGGGGAATTAATACTCTTGAGGGCATAGAACTAGAACCAGGTGTCCTTCTACCTAACATACAGTACCGCTACCGGTTATAACCCATAATTTTTTTCTCCGCGGTAAAAGGCTTGTTTTTTCTCGGAGAACAAGCGAGAAATGTCTCCGAGAAGAAAAAATTTTCGCGTTTCAAAGCGGTTAGTTTCACCGCGAAACGCTGCGAAATTTCTCCGCGAACATCGCTTTTTCTCGGAGAAAGCCAGTTAGTACAGGTGAAGTCGTTCGCGGTGTTTCTCCGCGAAATCTGCCTATACCTACATGTATATTTGTTCATGTGCATGTTTTTTTTTTTTTTTCATGCATTAAAATTTGATACACCAAGTTTGAAGCAAATGACGAAATGCATCATAAAGTATGATTTTGGTCCGGTTGGAATCATAATGGGTTGCATCGTATGCACTTTACAACGCGGTATGAACATGATGAATGTTTTCTGTGTTCTTTTTTTACTGTTGTGTAAACGCTTCATAAATTGAAAACTTAATTTTCTATCGGTTCACCATATTGGGAGTATTTTATTTTTTTCTCAAGTAAATACTTTAGAAAAATCAAACTCATGTATATAATACTGGGGATTCTGCTTGTACATGTATGTGTGGGCGCTGATCTCACTCTACATTTTGATTGATCTTTTTCTTACACTGCGAGTAATTAAACATCACTGATTCTTACACTTAAGCTCATATGTAGGCCGAGTGAGAGATCTAATGTTTAAGAGTAGGCCACGGAGGCCAACTTGTGTCTTGCCTTCACAATTCAATTTTGCTCATACATGTACATTAACCCATTTCAGACTGGAAACCCCTAAACGGGTACCGTGGCAAACAGTGCAGGCCCAGATCAGACGCCACAGAACGCGGCGTCTGAACAGGGTCTACACTGTTTGCAAAAAGTTTGGCCATTTTCCTAATTTTGAAGAAAACACAACCTGAAACCCCTAAATTTGAAATGGTAACTGCCCCCCCTGTCCTAATGGGTAAGAGCGCTTACTCTTAACCAATTCAGTACCAGAAACCCCTAAAGGGGTGCCTTGGCAAACAGTAAAAGTTAAAGTAGTAGTAGTAGAAGCAGTTAAAATAGTTGTAGTAGCAGTAGTTAAAGCAGTTAAAGTGGTAGTAGTAGAAGTTGCTGTAAAAGTAGTAGTAGTAGTAGTAGTAGTAGTAGTAGTAGTGGTAGTTAAAGTAGTAGTAATTGTAGTAGTTAAAGTAGCAGAAGAAGTAATAGTTAAAGTAGTAGTAGTAGAAGTAGTTAAAAACGTAATTGTAGTAGTAGTAGCAGTTAAAGTAGAAAGTTGTTTTGTTTGTTTGTTTGATTTGAGGTTTAACGTCCCCGTCAACACTGTAAAGGTCATTTTGGAGACGTTGCTTCCAATTTTGTGGGACTTTAACCCGATATTGAGATGAAATGACATCTCAAGCCCTGTCGACCAATGAAACCAATAGTGTTTATTAGCATGGACGGTCCGCCTCGCACCGCGGTTCCTGGACAGGCTTAGATCCTCTAAGCGGTTAACCAGTACTAGTGTGCGGGCCGGATTCAGCTCTGCGTGGAAGCATCGTGCAGCCCATATATTTCTTCAAGCCCCTTTGGGCGGGGGCCCAGTAGAAAGTTGTAATAGTTAAAGTAGAAGTTGAAGTTAGAGTACTAGTAGTGGTTAAAGTAGTAGTAGTAGTTAAAAAGTAGCAGTAGTAGTAGTTAAAGTAGTAGAAGTTGCTGTAGTTGTAGTAGTAGTAGTAGTAGTAGTAGTAGTAGAAGAAGAAGTAGTAGTAGAAGTTAAAGAAGTAGTAGAAGTAGCAGTAGTAGTTAAAGCAGTAGTAGTTAAAGCAGTAGTAAAAGTAGTTGTAATAGTTAAAGTAGTAGTAGCAGTAGTAGTAGTAGGCTAAGTAGTAGTAGCAGTAGTAAATTAGTAGTAGTTAAATTAGTAGCAGTAGTAGTAGTTGAAGTATTAGTAGTAGTAGTAGTAGTAGTAGTAGTAGTAGTTAAAGTAGTAGTAGTAGTTGCAGTAGAAGTAGAAGTAGTAGTTAAAGTAGCAGTAAGAGTAGTTAAAGTAGTAGCAGCAGTAGTAGTTAAAGTATTATTAATATTATTATTATTATTAGTAGTAGTAGTAGTAGTACCAGTAGTTAAAGTAGTAGTAGTAGTAGTTAATGTAGAAGTAGCAGTTAAACTAGTAGTAGTTAAAGTATTAGTAGTTGCAGTAATTAAAGTAGTAGTAGAAGTAAGAGTTAAAGTAGTAGAAGAAGTAGTAGTTAAGATAGAAGTAGTAGTAGTTAATGTAGTAATAGTAGTAGTAATGAAATTAGTAATTGTAGCAGTAGTTAAAGTAGTAGTTAAAGTAGTAGTAGTAGTAGTAGTAGAAGAAGTTAAAGTAGTAGCAGTAGTAGTTAAAGTAGCAGTAGAAGTAGAAGTTAAAGTAGTAGTAGTAGCTAAAGTATTATTAGTAGTAATAGTAATAGTTAAAGTAGTAGTAGTAGTAGCAGTTGTAGAAGAAGTTAAAGTAGTAGCAGCACTGGTAGTTAAATCAGTAGTAGTAGTAGTAATATTACTAGTAGTAGTTTAAGTAGTAGTAGTTAAAGTAGCAGCAGTAGTAGCAGTTAAAATAGAAGTAGTAGTAGTAGTAGTTAAAGTACTAGTAGCAGTAGTAGTTAAAGTAGTGGTAGTAGTAGTAGTAGTAGTAGTAGTAGTAGTAGTTAAAGTAATAGTAGTAGTTAAAGTAGTAGTAGTAGTAGTTAAAGTTGCAGTAGAAGTAGTAGTTAAAGTAGTAGTAGTAGTGGTAGTAGCAGTAGTAAAAGTAGTTAAAGTAGCAGCAGCAGTAGAAGTAGTAGTTAAAGTAGTAGTAGTAGTGGTAGTAGCAGTAGTAGTAGTTAAATGAGTA